>LPNX010305281.1:0-101955 GCA_001517045.1 Pseudotsuga menziesii | reverse complement strand
ATATATATATATATTTTATTCCACTAATACTTTTTCAACTATATATTTATGTGACTATCTATATTTAAAAAAATATATGAATGGTGAATAATAATTTTATTTTTATTATGTATATGAATAATATCATATACATAATAAAAATTATGAAACATAAATGGTTTATTAACAAAATTATTAACAAAATTCCTTTTTACCACTTTAAAAGTTGACTTTGAATAAATGATATGAACATATATAAAATTGGTTATTGATTTAAACATAGGTATTGCTTCACTTTTTAAAACATATTATAATATATCCCTTGCGTATAACTTTTATATAGACTATAGTTTGTCGTATAGATTACTAATTTTCAAATAATTCATAGATTATACTTGGCGGACAAACTAACACATCCAAAACGATGTTAGGCTTTTTTTTGACATTTTATGTAGTTTGACTTATCGAACCCTTTAAAACCGAATTAAGAAATGTGACTTGTGATTATATATCATGTCCCTCTCAAATGCAAGTCAAGGAAAAACTTAATGTATGAGCTTAGTTACGCATTATAGATTGTTTTGTGCATAATCAATATTTTTAATTATATAGATAAAGTCAATATATGAAATTGTTGATTTCTATAATATATATATATATATAAGTTAATATTTGAAATTGTTGATTTCTATAATTTATCATATTAATATTTAATATAGAATCTTTTGGAGTATTATTTGTATTAGAGTTTTGAAATTAGATTTTTTTTTTATCGGTAAGAGTTTAATATTGTATTAAAATATGTTGCAGTAGAGTTGAACAGTGTCAAGATATAGAAATCAAGCATACCAAATTTAAAACAGATTTTGTTTTATAATGACAATAAAATATAATTAATAAGCTTTTGCATTGCCTTTTACCTAGCTTCACAGAGTATTACTAGTAGTATAGAGTTTACAAAAGATAACTAATATCAAAACATATTTGTAGAACATTGACTGTTACAAGGTCAAGGATAAGCACACTTGCTCTTGGTGTCAGTATGGGCATGATTAGAAGGCACAGGTTCCCGATTTTCAACCTCCATATCCTCTTGCAACTTGTAGATTGTTTATTCTTCTTGGAATTCAATGGGAAAAGAGCCAACATAGGTATTCGGATTTGAGGCTAAATATGACTTACCCTTGCTAAGAGATATTACCATTGCTTTGAGTTTAGCACATTCCTCATCTAAATCTTGGATTTGACTCTTTTGGTTGACCAAACTGTCCATGATAATTGCGTTCTGAGAAATTTGTCGATGCTCTAGCTCATGGGATTTAGAAGTGATGGAAAAAAATTAAGGTTATATCCCATTAATTATATCCTCTTGATGTCTTGTAAACCTATGAATTTCTTGGATATCCCTATGGCAATTAGAAGAGTGGGCACCCATCACTATCAACAACTCACATGACCAGAACCCCAACACAGATAAATGATTGCACACGCAAACCCCTAACCCTTAGGTTGAATCACAAGCAAGAAAAGAATAGGTTGAACAGTGAATTTCAACATAAAAGGTTGGTATCATTTGGTAACTCGGAAAAACAAATAGGGATTTGACCCAAATCATCATCCCTACGCACTATCTATGGCATATGCTACCTAAGCGATGAGCTATTCATGAAGGGTTCTCCAAGATAACCTAGGAAACCCACAAAATATTGAAGAAGAAGGCCCATAGAGCTCATGCCCCCTCCCACTAATACAAAGCCAAAGGCATAGAAAAACTAACACTGTGAAATATGGACTAGTTTGAACATACCAATATAGAACAACCCTAACAAGCACTGAAACCTTCATTAGTTATTCCATATTCGCCTTCGAGATTAAATTCCATTGCTTCAAGTTTTTAGAAGTCATTGAACAAGGGTATGTGTGAAGTTTGGATGGTGCTTAGTGCATCATCCCTTCCCTCGTTGAATGATTTAATGCCATTGTGGCTTGACATAACCATGTATTTGATGAATAAGTGGGTTTTGAACTTAGGGAATAAGGGTGAAATTGAATTGCCCGTTTTGAAATGATGTTCCTTCCTTGAGCCTTAAGCATGATTAGCGAGACAATCTGGTTCTAAGTTTAGCACTATGAAGATATGGAAAAATTCAACCTCCTTGAGTCCTTGGATTTCTCTTCTTATGCTTGTGATAATGTGTGTAGGATTGTCATCTTTTGGAAGAGTGTTATCATTTAGGTATCGAACAACTATTAAAAAGTCAACAAAGATGACCAAGGTTTTACTATTTAACAAGATTGTCACTTTAATCCTTTGAAGAAGGGAACATGCCTCAACGTAATTGTTTAATGTTGTTCATATTCCCCATGCAACAGTGATTTCATGTGTTCCTCCTAGACCATAAATGATCCCCACATCTGCATATTAAAAAGAAAAAATATCAATAAATAGTAAATTAAAAAAATATGAGAGTTTCAAATTTTGATAAATGACTAAATAAAATAATGCTATATAGGAAACACATCAAATTGAATTAGGAATAAAATATAATACACTAAAATAAACATATAAATATATTATAAAAATGAATAAAAAATAAAATTATAACAATAAGATCATGCATGGGAAAGAATATATCAAATTTGGCAAAAAAACAAAGAAATAAATAAAAAATACTAAGATAGAGTATATCTTCAAACATACTTAATAATAATAATAATATTTAATAGTCAATTGGGTCTATCCCAAGTGGTTGTGGAATGGTGTCTCATCCTCCCACCAAGTTTCAATTCCCATAAGTGGCATGTTGAGCTCATAATGGGTATATTGTTGTAATAACGGTATTCAATAAATTAAAAATGACAAAGAATCAATTGCATAAGAAATAAATTGATACCAAGATGTTGAAAACTATGGAGATTAACGGAAGAGTGATGGAAGCTAAAGGATAAATCCTGAATATTGGTTGCCACGATGGAGGAAGAAGTTAAGTTAGGATATTAATGTGAGGATATATTGTGAGAGGATCAATTTTGTGTTCGCCATCAGGTCTAGACTCTCTAGTGGAACAATTGTCTTGGTCGATTGAGGGGGATGAGGTCGTATCTCCTTTCACCGGCCCACCCCATGTGGATGGGTCCTTTTCATTAGTGATTGTTAGATTGCATGTCTAGGATCGTAGTACTGGAATGAGATCTCATCATGATTAGAGATCCACTTTGAAGGGCTCTATACCCTCCACATTGATGGGTATGCATTTGAGACATGAACCAACCATTACCTCACTTTTGCCTTCTTTCCCATCGAAAATTGGTCTTGATCACCCCACAACTTATCTTGTTTCTTCTCTTATGGTTTTTCCTAATGTTTTGGATGAGGGGCTAGATCGTGGCTATGATGAGAGATGTTGGGGTTTTATCATCTCAATGGCCAATCTTTGTCTTCTAAAGGGAAGGGTGTGTTGATGTATTTGTAACTTCAGAATGTATTCACTTGTATATATTATCTATTGTACCCTGATGTTCCTATCAGGAAGTATCAATAATGTAATTGAGTCATGTCATACCCCGATGTTCCTGTCGGGAGAATCAGTAATGTAAACAAGTCATGTAAAGTCATAGAGGGTAACCCTCCTTATTGATCAAGGGTTAAAGTCCCTGTAGTTGTGGGGCACTAGGGTTGTTAGACTCTCCTAGAGAATTCGGCCCTGGTGAGTTAATGTCAAGTCAGAAACTAGTATAAATAGAGAGTGAGTCTCTCTATTTATCACACAGTCACTCACACCCAGTTGTAGCGCATGAGTGAGAGAGAAGGAGCTGGGATAAGAGAGAGAATAGCTATCGGAGATCATCTTATTGTCTTTGGGTTTTACTGCTGCCATTGGTGCTCATTCTATCTCTGAGGAAGTTGAGAGGTTTTTTCCTTTATGGTTTCCCCGAGGAAAATATTTGTGTCTCTTGTCTCTTGTGATTATTGTTGTGCATGTTATTCTCTCAGATAAGATCCTAGATCATATTGTTTAAATTATAAAAATCTAACATGGTATCAGAGCTAACCTGAGAAGAAGACATTGTGCAGCTGCAGAAGCTATGGATTCTTACTTTTTGGGTCTCTCTCCACAATCCATTAGCAAAAGGAGTCTAGGCTAAATCTCCATTGAAGGGCGCATCTTTCTGTCGAAGCAGAATTTGATTCCGGGCATTTTCAATTTTTGCTGCGGGAAATTAGGGATTTTCACAGAAGATGAATTTTTAAGTGAGCCCGGCATAAGATTTCCCTCCTCATCAAAATCAAAGTTTAGAGACCAAGGTCAAAGTTTTTGGTTGAGTAAAACTTTGGGAAAGTCAAACCCTAGTTTGACCCCGAGCCTAAAAAACCCTAAAATACTAAAACTGGTAGTTTGGTGCATTTGCTATATCTCGGGGTTGAAGAAGTCTCAATAGTCGAAATTTTCACAGGACAAATATTAAATCCTGATGTACCTTGTGTAAAAATTTCAGCCTCAGCTTCACTATATTCTGGGAGATATGATTCCTCCAAATTAGGATTCCAGCCCCTTCCAGGATTCATCCCTAAACAGGACACCTAGGAGAATTGTTATATCTCAAGCTACGAACGTCCAAACGAAATTTCACAAGATTTTATAGATAGGGCATGGAATTTACTTTTTGTGATAAAAGTTTCAAACCAGGATGATGAAATAGTGACATGTGGCAGTCCGTACAACTTCACTATGTTGAACAGTCCTCAAACAAGTCACCTTGGGAAAACGCTCATAAGTCCCAATTGGAATAACCAATTCTGCTCAAACCTGTGGTGTTGGAAAGAGGACAGGTGAGGCTACCTTAGTGCAACGTTTTAGACACAGAGGATCAGTACTTTCAGAGATACTACAGAAACAAAATCAGGCATTTCTGTAGAGGAAATTGGAAAACTAGGGCTTCCTATTTCGGGAACTTCCCTCTACTGTTTTCAGAAAAAAGGATTACATTGGAAAGCTCATCTTGCGGAGGTGCATCTTTCTATCCAATCAGATCAGAAATATTCCAAAATTTGAAAATTAGGGTTTCTATGACAAACCCTATACCAGCCAACTCTGGAACCAGGATGAACACCTCAAATCTATAAGATCTAATCTTCCTCAAATCGGTAAGATCTAATCTTTTTACTTTTGAGGTTCTCATTTCAAAATGACTAATCACACTAGCTTGATGACAATATTGGTGAAACTGACAACTTCCAAGCATGGAATTATTCGATCTCACTGGTTCTTGAAGAAAATGATTTGGACACCTACATAAGTGGAAAGGTTCCAGTTCTAGAGGGAGATGAGGTTAAAGCCTTACACAAGAAGAACTTGGTCAAGGCCAAGTAGATCATTGTTGGTTCAATCAAGGATCACCTTATACCACAAGTGTCTTCCCTAAAGAGACCTAAAAATAGTACATCAAGAAGAGGGACCAAAAAATAACTTCATCAAATTTGTCATATCATAGCTTCAACAATTTGAATATTTTTAAGACCACACCAACTTTAGTGAAAGACTTTTTGAAGACATGTAGACAATATTGAAGACTTGAAGACTAAGCAGCTTCTCCAACAAAAGATAACTAAGCCAAAAGAAAGCATTGAAAGACTAAAATTAATCTTAAAGATCAGTTTGCACCAATCCGCACTTAAGAAAAAACCCTACAGAAGCAGTGAAACAAATCCAATTAGTATCAAAGGACAATATTTGTGACAAGAGGCCACTAAAAAATAAGTAAGAAATGTATTTTTAATGTCTTTATTTTTGTAAAAAAATATTAGAATGAAAGTTTAATCATAAGGCTAGCGTATTTTTACACATGTATTCCATCCCTATCTACTTTACACCTACCCATTTCATAATAACCTAACCCTAATTTCATTTATCATTCCCATTCCTTAAAGAAGGCTCATGAGTTTCTATCCAAGTACTTGGCAACAAAAGGAGAAGAATTCTATCCTTTAAATCTGCACAAGAAGAATGAGGCAAAACTCTATTTTGGTTTACAAAAGGGAGTCATAAGGAGAGACTCTCTGCTTAAAACCCACAGGAAACAATGAATCTGAAGTTCGAAGGCATTAAAATATTTTGAAAGTTCAAAAATTGGAAGAAGAAAAATCATACAAGCACTTCTTAAAAAAAAATCAAGTACAAATCTTGAACATGATGGTAGAAAAAGGAATTTTGAAACCATGAAGAGAATAAGTGGAGAAGTCCTTTGTATAATGACAAGACTGGCATAATAATCTCTCTGCCTCCATAATTTAAAACAAATTTAGTTTACCTCTGATATATACCTCTCTCCACAAAATAATTTATAATTTGTCTTACCTCCCAAGTTGTTGAACGAATTTTGCATGAGTGAGAGTTGAACCTATGACGACCCACGATATCCTTTTAAAAATATTTGTACCTATTTTCACACTCTCCTAAGCCACGCTTTCATACCCAACTATCACTCCAATGTATTTTACCCCACTCCAGCATTGTAGTCAACATTGTCTGGCCTGGGATTGGAACCTGCGTTGGCTAGAACCTGCGTTAGCGAACAAATGGTTGGATTGGAACCTGCATTGGCTAGAACCTGCATTGGATTGGAACCTGCGTTAGCCAACAAATGGTTTCGTTGCATTTGTTGGCTATCATGGGCAGACCCGGGTTTACGGTATTTAACCAACAACACCCCTAGCTCACTGGCCCTTTCGGCGACAAACTGCGAAGCGGCCTGAAGTCTCACCCAAAGTGATTCTAATGGGTTGGCCAAGGACTCAAGCGTCTTGGACCAGGTTCTGTGGCGATCCTACTTACGACTCGCAGCTCTTCTAGCTGCGAGGTCTCTTTCTCTGCGCGTCGCGTGACTCCTCTGCTCGCGTCACGCGATCTCCTCGTCTCGCAACTCTTCTAGCCGTGAGATATCCCTTCTACTGTCGTGTGGTCCCTTTCCACGTCGCGCACTTTCACTGACTCGTGATGACTCCAGCCTTATCGCATTTTTGCGCACCAGGAGACACGTAACTTCCTCCCAGCGCTAAGCCCTTAACCTACGGTATCGTGCATCGCAGCTCCTCTGCCGGTGCAATATCTCCTTCTTGCGATACCCTACTCCCACGGCTCAGCGCACTAGCATTGTTCGTGTCGACTTGCAAGATTCAATATGACAGGTTGTTTAACACTACGACTAGTGACTGTTCAAGAAAAGCATAAATGAACCCACATACAACATGCCAGAGACTTCAACTTATGTTTATCCTTCTATATTGCTATAAACTGATTAACACATTCATTCATTAAATTATAAACAAATTCCATGAAATGACTGATAAATGTACAAGTAAACATAACACATAAGTTAGTCACATAACACTCGATTTTAACGTGGTTCACCTCCAGGATGGAAGTTACGTCCACAGAACTATGTTTTTATTATAGCTTAGGGGAAGGTAAAACACAGTTCTGTTGCACCACATATGCAGCTCAAGATCTTCTCTCTTAGATCTATTTTCCTCTCTATATTGCTCTCCTACAATATACTCTTCCCTCTCCGTCGATCCCTGCGGATCATTACATGCATGCTCTTTAAGCCAGCTACTGGTTACAGTAAGATTGCTACCGCTAATAACAGAACCAGATCTTGGCTTTTACAACAGTCTAATAATCTACAAAACAACTAATAACTGAACGAACCGACCAACCAACCAACCCTTTTACAATATAAAATATATCCCTTTATAGGCAGCCCGAAGGTCTTGCCGTTACAACACTGTGGGCCTGTCCCAACAGTAACCCAAAACCCTAACTAGTGACAGTCGGCCATATCTGTACTTGAGGTAGCCGCTTTCCGTCACACCATAGCTCTCTGCAGTCTTCCATGCTTCTCGGCGCTGATCATGGGTACTATGCACCGCTTCACTTTTCTGTCCTTCGTCTTCAATGCTTCAGCCTCGTTGCTCCTTTTCCTTTATGAGGGTTGCTGAGCCCTCCTGTCTTCACCGCTGCCTTCAATGCAGTGGGTGAGCTCTCTCTTCTCGGCCGCTCAAGCACCGTCATCTTCCTTGACTTCTCTATCTTAAAAGTCATGGTTTCTGACTCTGCTCTGTAGCTGGAAACGTGCTACGGCGCCGTAGCTCTATCTTATCTTCTCTCCACCAAAACTGTATGTCCGCTAAACTGGTAGCTTCTTCTGTAGCTGCGGGACCCTGCTCCAACAGTCCCCTAACACTTACTTGTGGCTCATCCCCGAACCACTACCAGCGGGCTTCTCCCACTGTAGCTTTGCCTTGGCTTCCTGCGAAGCCTTATTAAACTTGTCTCGAAGTCCTGCGACTTCGTTCTGCATTGCTTCGACACGCTCCTGTGCCGAGTCAAGCATAGCTTGACTAATACTGGAGTCCTCTGCTGCATCAATTTCATTTCTGGTAGCCGTGAACTCCGTAACTTTCTGTTCAACCATATCGACTATCTCTGCGATTTGCTCTTGCTATGGTTGAAGCATGTCATTAATGTGTATCTCCTGTGCTCTCAACCGTTGTGCTTCCTGCTGCAAGCGATTCATCTCCTTCGTATTTCTCATCCTCTAAAGAGATGCTAAGCTCTTAATTTCTTCCCTCATTGGTGTTGTAGTATTCTCTATCTGTTGAATACTTTGTTGTATGTCTACTTTCTGGGGAGGCGCATCTAACTCCGACCATGTGCTCATCGCATCGGCTAGCACTAACAGTGCATCGTCTATGCGAGATTTCATCTGCGCGGAAGTGAGTCGAAGGGCCTCTATTCTTGCTTCCTTTTCTGCCTGGGGTGTGCCCGGTGGGCGAGCCTCAAGCTTGGCAATCTACGCTTTGTGATATTCTTCCCTCTTGGCCAGGGTTTCTTCCAGCTGGGCTACTGTTTCCTCTAGGGCCTTTGCTCTATCTGCAACTTTTCTTAGCTTCTGCGGGACAGGTAAAGCGAACTCAATGTTGCGTTGGGGCAGTTCCAAGGCGATGCTCTATAGAACTTGAGAGAGTTCCTGATCTCTTTCTTCATACTTTCTTAACTCACCCTCCTTTTTTTGATAGCTAGTGGCGAGTGTTGCATTCTTCTGTTTCAGCTGCACGTTTTGCTTGTAAGTCGCAAGCTCTCTATTCCTGAGCTCGACGTTTAGTTGCTATTGGATCATCTCCAACTGATCAATGCAAAACTCTGCGAGGTTAACCTCGATGGGTTTCCTGATCTCGATCGGGGCATCCGTCGCTGACACAGGGAATCGGATGCTCCCAGGTGGTATCGCGATTGTATTGATACGATCCGCTGCTAAGGTTTCCTCGCGGGAAATCGGCTGTGTCAAACTTTCTCCTGCGGTTGCCTTTACTAGTGGAATCTGTATCATAGCAGTCTTTTCAGTAATTATTTTTAAGTCCAAAAGCTGCTTTTCTACCACACTCTGTATCTTTTCCTGTGATAACTGCATCGCGTCAAATGAGTCTTTCAACGTGTCATGCGTTCTTGTCACAATGAGTTCATAATCATCATCTGTCAATGCGGTCTTTAGAGGTGGTTTTGAAGTTTTGTGTTTTTTCTTCTTTTGTGTCTCTGGTGGCCCTTCTTCTCCATCCTTTGTCATCTGTGCCTCTGATGGCACTTGCTGTGAGGTTTTCCTCTTTTCCCCTGGTAGTGGTGCTTCTGTTGTTGCTTGCGTCTGGGTCTCTGTTTTTTCTTTGCCCTTGTCTTGGGGGTCTGTCTGTGCAGTGTCTGATGGTAGCGGTGCAGTATCTTCATATTCTTACTTCCATTGGTCATCGAAGTCTCTTGTGACTCCTTCGACGTCCTGTGCTGTCATCCTAAACGAGCCAGGAGCCCAATCATCCCACTTAGTCCTTTTCGGTCGTAGATAGATTAAATGGTTGTCTACCATAAAATTAAGCCGGCTATTATATATGTCCACGGTCTTTGTGCTGAGCCGTGGTGTCTCCTGAATGACCTTCATCAATAGCTTATAGTAGTCATGGAATACCATCGTATTTACCGCTTTCTTGGCTAAGCTGTTGGTCTCCCATAAGCTAGCATAGCACACGCCTCTGGGCGTGCCACCTGCTATCTGCGGAAACTGGGTATGGGGCGGCTCCTTCCATCTGACAAATCCACAAAGTATAAGCAACCACGAGAAATGGAAAGGGTGGTTTTCTTCATCCTGAGCTGCCAAGCAATTTGCTTGAAGCATATTTAATAAGAATAGAGACCAATTTAACTATTCCCCCTCTGTGACTTGTATGGCAAGGTGAATTACGGATCCTGTAACTTCCTTTGGTCGAACCTTGGTTAGCAGTCTGCCCGTGCACAGACTAGCGGTGAATCTAAGTGTATCATTTGTTATGCTTGAAATGGCATAAGCTCGTCCTCCTCTCTGTAGCTGATACTTATTTACTAGGGCTTGTGGTAACTTGGAGTCCTTGTTTTTTCCTGTTGTCTGTATATCGGGGTGTTTACCCATCTTGGACAAGCCGGTGATGCGATGTATCAAATCAACGTTCAGGTCGACCTTGTTGCCTAGCCAGAGGTACCCTCCATGTACACAAGAAAGTAAGATGTGCACCACGGCATTCACCTCTGCACCCCGTCCGAAATGAGGTAATCTCAGCAAATTGAGCAGACCTGACCGCTCAAGAATGTGGACATGTGGCAGGGGAACACATTCATTTCTCCCTGTCCTTGGGTTCTTCTCAATATTTAGATACTGGTGCGTCTTGAAGTGAGGATATGTCTTACCATCTCCCAGGTTATAATCTACAAATTTAACAACAGTAGCATATCCTACTAGATCTCCATTTTCCTTTACTCGAGAGTCAATGGGTGGCATGGGAACAGTATACCTAGCATTCTTAGGAATTTTTACCTCTGGTGCGCCTTCAACTCGTGGTATAATGTAGTTTGTTGTGCTATGAACTTCTTCCTCCTGCTCTGAACCAGATTCTTCATTGACCTGAGATTGGCTCCTCGTCTGTGGTTGCTGTCTGGGCTGTGACGAACTTGGCGGAGCACCCTTAGATGGCGTTGTCATAGCACCTGCAAGGCCGTGACGCTGAAACCTTCTCAAAACGTTTTCTATAGGTTCGTCCTCGGACAAAACCCACTCAGTGTAAAACGGCGGACGTGCAATGGCTGCAACTTTTGAAAATCACAGCACTCTGTAACAAACTTATCTCTTCACAGGGAATTCTTAACAACTTACTCTATAGCTCTCGGTTTTTCTGCAAATGTAACTGTCCCAATTGAATACTTTCTACTTTTATGCCCAATACGATAATCTCGGACGCAATGGTCATCTAGACTGAACCCGTCGGTCGTAATAAATGCCTAGACAACACCACACCCGTCATCCGATCCTTAATAAATGCAAAAATCCGATCGAATTTCCCTCGAAACGTGTGTGTACAAGCACCAGTCTCGTCGAAGATTTGTCAAATCTGGAAAAATTGATTATACTGCTGCCAAATCTACGGTAAGATATACCGGTCATTTCCTCATTAACTGTCTGTCAGAGGGTGACTTGACTAGCCCTCTGCTTCCTTGCAAAGTGGGTACGTGGCACGAGGAAACATCGTACTGCCGCGATGTGACTCTGCATCACCTGCGTAAAACAATACTTTTTTTTTTTTGACTTGCGCAAAATGAACCGACCTTATGCGATTCCTCATACTTAGAAAATACCTGCCGGTGTAGACTAGGTCCCGGTCCGATGCCTCCTTTCAACTACACTGGACATCTGCACCACCATAAACTGGCTAAGCTAGGGCTGAGAGGCGGGATGGCTATCACTATAGAGCTTAAGCCTACTGCCATTAATCCATGTGGGAGGAAGCTCCCCATTCAGCTGGCTGAGCTGAACGGCACCTCCCTATGTGACTTGCTGTATCTAAGATGGCCCCAGCCAATGCGTCTTGAACTTTCCTAGAAACTTAATTAATTTGCTGTCATAGAGGAGCACTAGGTCTCCGATCTGGAAAGTCTTACTCTTAATGTGTCTGTCGTGCCAAGCTTTTTCTCGTGCCTTCTGCACTTTCTGATGGAATTCGGCGATGAATCTGTCTTCTTCTAAGGCAAGCAGATGTGTTAGTCTTTCCTCCACTGTGTCTATATCAGTCATCCCGATAATCTGAGCAATTCTTAAACTAGGAAGAATATACTCCATGGGCATAACAGCCTCCTGTCCATACACCAAGCTGAAAGGTGTGTGTCCCATAAGTTTCTTGCATGTGGTCCTATACGCCCATAATACAGCGTTAACTCTAAGGTCCCAATCGCTCCTTTGGCTATTGCAGATCTTAGTAAGAGCATTTTCTAAAATCTTATTAAAGGCCTCCACCGTACCATTAGCCTGTGGGTGGTAGGGAGTGCTCTTATGGTGCTGAATCTGGAATTCTTCTGTCAAGGCCTCAATAGTGCTGTTCATGAAATGTGTGCCTTCATCGCTCATCAAAATTACTGGGCATCCGAATCTACTGATGATGTGCTCAAAAATGAACTGTGCGGCTGTAGCAGCATCACAATTCTTTACTGCTTTGGCCTCTGCCCATCTAGTGAGGTACTCTATTCCAGTGATAATATATCTCGCACCAGTGCGCTTTCCTGGTGGGTTGATAGGACCCACAAAGTCTATAGCCCATTTTTCAAATGCGCGCAGCGTGACCTGCGGTCGCAGTGGCATTTCATCGCATCGTGAGGGTTTTCCTACCCTCTGGCAGATATCGCAGCATCTATGAAAGTCCTTGGTGTCTTTATGCAACGTAGGCCACCATAATGCTGCCTCCAGGATTTTCTGCGCAGTCATCTTTCCTGCGAAATGACCTCCTGTGGTTCCTGAATGTGCCTCTCTGATAATAGCATCTTTTTCATGTGGCATCACACATCTGCACAAAACTTCATCCGGACGTAATTTGTATAGGTGTCCTGCAATGAGGGTGAAGTCTGCTGCTTTAACAACCAAATGCTTCTTTTGCTGCTTAGTAAACTCATCAGGTGCTACTCCTGTAGTGAGAAATTGAATAATATCAGCATAGTAATCGTCTGCGATCTGGATAGAAAACAATGGCGCATCTGGCATATTGCCATCTAGGTTACTTGGCTCTTCTCCTGAGTCTATCTGCGACAGATGATCAGGTCCGACATTCAGTCTTCCTGGTTTCACAATGATTTCAAAAAGATACTCCTGAAAGAGGAGTAACCATCTGCATATTCTCCCCCCTAACACTGGCTTATTCACCAGATACTTCAAGGCGGAATGGTTAGTAAACATTTTGAACAGGGCACCCAATAGGTAGTGCCTGAACTTCTGTAGCACGTACACCATAGCTAATCCTTCTCTTTCTATTGTGGTGTAGTTATTTTCTACTGTCGATAGCTTTCTACTGGAGTATGCGATAGGATGGTCAATGTCCCCTTCTCCTGGTTGCGTTAAGACAACCCCTAGTGCGATGCCTGATGCATCCACATGTACATGAAATGGCTTAGTCCAGTCTGGAAATACTAGGATGGGTGTTGTAACCATCTTTTCTTTAATTGTGTCTAGACTCTGCTGACATTCCTCATTCCATAGGAATTTTACATCTTTCTTTAGTAATTTCTCCATTGGTGCTGTAATCTTTGCGTAGCCCTTGATGAACTTTCTGTAGTACCCGGTATGACCAAGTACTGTCCTAAGTTGCTTGACTGATTTGGGCGCTGGAAGATTTACAATGATGGTAATCTTCGCGGGATCTACCATCAAGCCTTGTCTGCAAACAATGTGACCCAACAAAATACCGAATGGTGCACAAAATATACATTTTTTCAAGTTTAGAGAAATCTGGTACTGCCTACATTTCTCTAACATCAGTCTTAAGTCTCCTATGTGTTTGTCGATTAGTCCAAATACAGTCCAATCATAAAAATATACTTCTAGGAATTTATGGATGTATTCTTTAAATACATCAACTACTACTCTAGAAAATATAGCTGGTGCATTCTTAAGACCAAAGGGCATTACCGTATACTAGAACGAGCCCCATTCTGTTGCAAAGGTGGTCTTGGATCGATCTTCTGGATGTATTCTGATCTGATGGTAGCCTGAAAAGCCATCAGTGAAGGAGTAGACCTCCTGTCCTCCCACGTTGTCTAATACCTCATTAGTGAACGGTGTCAGAAATGGATCGTGAAGCGATGCATCGTTGAGCTTGTGCAGATCGACACAGATCCTGATGTCCCCTTTGGTTTTCTTCTCTTGCACGACCATGGGGCTAACCCATTCGCTTTCTTCTACCGGCTCAATGATGCCTGCTGCTAGCATCTTATCGATTTCATCCTTTGATTTTTCTTTGTAGCGCGGATTCAATCTATATGGGCGCTGCTTGACTGGTCTAGCATCCTCCTTCAATGGTATCCTCATGACTCCCAGGTCGCCAACTATTCCCTTCATCTCTGTGAACTTGGTGGGAAATAGGTCCTGATAGTCATGCAACAAGTCAGCAATCTGTCTGACTATTTCATCACTCCAATAATCTCCAATAGAGGCAAACTTAGGTTCTGCGTCTGTGCCAATATTGATCTTTTTAATCTTGATGGGCTTTGTGATTGCTGGAATCTCTAACTACGGTCCCTCAACATCGCGAGTCCCTTTTGACTCCAGAATGTTGGTGTTGCGAGGATCCTCATCCTCGTCCTCTGGTTCTGCCTCAAAGTTATAGCACTCTAGCGCCTCTGTTAACTGAACGGCCCAGTCAGGCTGAGTCTGTACTGACGGGGTACAGTCCTCAAACATCTTGATCTTTATTATATCTAAGGCCTGATCAACATTCGAATACTCAGATTCAAAAGTGAAGGTGAGTAGGAAGCTGTCTATCATAAGGGGCCATGTAGTCATTCCCTTGCGCAATTATGTCTCTGTATACCAGTTCCTTGGAACTGTGTCCAAAGTATGAATGAATCGGTGAACCCATTCATCCTCGGGAATGTCTGACCAATTCTGTTCACATGTCTGAATGTGTGACCTGGGGTCACTCTCTCTTGTGTACTTCTGCGGGACATACTCTCTTTCGACAGAAAATCTGATCACCATCAATCTTTTAATATCATCCCATGATGCCATGTCCTCTTTATGCGCGTACCACCATCTTGTAGGTGTGGCTCGTACTGCAAGGTCCATAGCTGCGATCCTCTGCTCGTAAGGAATTTGTTGCTCAAACTACTCAAGGAAGTCCTGGATATCTGTCAGACCATGATATGATGGAATCTCATTGACCTCTACACCAATCCATCGCAGTGACTTAGTCAAGTACGCGCACCTGCACACTGAGACTTCATGAAGTCTGTTCTGCCAGTTCTCTAGACCAACATCTGAATCCGATGCGCATGAGCTGTCGCATCGCCAACTAATGTTCCCATCTTCCATTGGATTGACATAGTCGCTCTAGTTTTTGGTCATCTGATAGAGACTCTCCATGTTACGTGCCTCCTCCTCTGCTCGGATAGGTTCAGTATATCTAGGACCCTGGAAAGGATCCAACGATGCGATGACCCGGATCTGCGCATCCTCAAAGGTCATTTGTCTTCTCTTTAGGTCGATAACAGCCATGTTACCGATCACCCAATCAATGCCTAGTAGTGCTGGATACAGTTTACTGTCGCCAATTATTTCTATAACTTCAAAGTCCGCAAAGCTACAAACTCCGTCAATGTCAACTGGCACCTGCGGTAGCCGACCCAGAGGTGATACTCGTTGCTGGTTAGCTAGTCTCAGGTGGATAGGTGATCTGACTAACTTAGGGCTACCCATCTATTCCCATGTCTGCTTAGTCAGAACATTTACGTCCGATCCTAAATCTAGGATTACCTCATCCATTTCAAATTCTCCCACCTGCACTGTAAGTCGCATCTCTCTTCCCGTTCTTGTATGTCCTGTAATATTATGAAGAGCACGCTATGTACTGCTTGCGGAAGAAGATGGCTGACACTGATCTATAATGCGCTGAAGTTCTATGATAGCTTGCTCATTTCTTACAAGTTTTAGACAACTCCGCAGGAAGGAATGTACACTTCTTGTCATCTCATCCTCATCGCATCTTCCTGATGTGGTATCCTGCGGTGTCTGTACAAGGCTATCGCCACAAGGTGCTTGCTGCGGTATGCCCATAGACGGCGGTGCCTGCGATCCTGATTGCGTAGGTTCATCAAAGAAAGCCTTAGCTTCCTGAAATGTTTGTTTGTTCTTTTGCAGGTCGAGTGGTTTTGCTTTGTTAGGAGCTCTGCGCACCCACTGTTGTCCTGTGTTCTTTTCCGTCTCCTGCGATGTCCCACTGGTAGAAACACCGCTACGAGTCACAATATTGACTCTTGGTTCTGGCTCTTCCTGCTCAGCAGCAATAAGCTGGATGTTCTGGTGTACTGTTGGCTTAGGTTCTTTGATCTTAGCTATCAAGGTAGGACACTCCTCTATGGTATGATCATAAGATTTGCAGTAGTTACAAGTGGTAGTGGGGCTCTGACAGTCCCTAGCATAGTGTCCTACAACTCTGCAGTTATAACAAGTAACTGGGTCGTGACCACGGCCAAAACCTTCTCCTCTGCCAAATCCTTCTCCTCGTGCAAAGCCTCCTCCACGGCCTCATCCTCTGAATCCTCCTCCATGGCCACCATAAGCCGGATCAGGCTATGGTCCTGCTACTAGACCCTGTGTCTCTGACTCGACTCTGTACAAGTCTTGCTTTGCTCCAACCATCATATCATAGGCTCGACAATCTTGTTCATGATGGCCTACAGACTTGTAGAAGACGCAGTATAAGTTCTTAGGTGTCTGTACGTACTTCTGAAGTAGAGCGCAATGGTGGGGTAGGTGTCCTCACGTTTTGCATATCTCGCACCATGGCCCGTGGGTCTATGGTAAGGGGTTAGGAGCCCCTGTTGCTATATATTCTACAAAGACCGGACAAGTGTCTTTACTATGGCCTTGTGCTTTACATTTTATGCACCATATGTCTTGCGCAACCTCTTTCCCTTTCTTAAGTTCATGCAACTGTAATGTGAGATTAGCCAATTGATTTTGTAAAGTTTCCATGCCTGTACTTCTCTCAGCTAGAGGTGAAGCCTCTAGTTTCATCACCATCTCCAACGCGTCATCCTACGTCTGGAGTTTCTGCTGCATTAACAGCAGTCTAATGTGAGGGATCAGCGGTGTGATAAACCATTCCTTATGCTGCTCCGACGCAAACTCAAAACTGACTTGGTCGATAAGGGCTTTGAATTTCTTATCAAAGTTCCACACCGACTCTGTAGGTAGCTGCTTAATGTCTTTGAGTTCTGTAATACACTGTGACTCAGACTTAGGTTTCTTAAACTCTTTAATCATGGCGGTCTTGACCTGGGCAAGTGTCCTGGGTACTGTGGTATACTTTATGTACCATGTTAAAGCTCGATCTCTGAGTGTGGTGACCAACTGTACAATTTTAAGGTTATCGTCGTTGATTGTTTTAATGGTCCACATGGCTTCACATAGAAACCAATGTTGCTCTGGGTCTTCTGCTCCTATTCCCTTAAATATAGGTATCTTCATATCATCCCCCATTCTATTTCTTTGTGGTGGATGTTGATTTACTGTGTTACTAGCACTCGGTGGTGTAGTTGGAGGTGATGTAGCGGTGGTAGGTACTGTCTGTGAGCTACTAGATGGAGTTCCTACGGGATTGTTCTGAGTCCCGGTCTGTTTCTATGGGGTGTAAGGGTGGTAAGGGATACCCCCCTTTGTTCCTTCTGTAGTACTATGACTCTGCTGTCTGGTACTATCTGAACTGCCCTCAAATATTGGAGATCTGAAATCTACTTTATACTTCTTTCCACTTCGTTTTCTTCCAATGTCATCAAAATTACTTTCAAACTCTTGTAACATTACTATTTCTACTTATTCATCTGAAACTAGATCCATTGTTCCTTTTTCATGTAATAGCATCTTAATGGACAAGTTTAAAGATCTTAGGTACTTACCACAATATCTTTTGAAGAAGTAGAGCTCAGCCTCACTAAAGCTTTTCGTCTGGTCAACTGCAAACTCTGTGACGAAGCCTCCTAGCACACTTGTCAGCCAGAAGTCTACTGCCCTCGTGAGGGGATTATCAAGGTTCTCCACAGTCTGAATTAGCTCTGGTGTCCAGACAACGTCTCTTTTCTTTTTGAATATGCATGTATCAGTTAGCTTCGCTAACCAGTCATAAAGCTTGTTTCCAAAGGTAGAAAAAAATATCGCATGTATGTCTGTAATGATATGTTTTTGTAACTAGGCCTCTGTGTTCAGTTTAGGGCTCCTGTTCTCTCATTCAGCAAACTCTTTCAGGTTAGACCAAACCCACTCATTGAGTTCATCTCTCGTAGGATGCCACCAGAACATCAGTGCTCTATTTGTTCAAATCCGGCAATGGAACCATTTGTTGGCTATCATGGGCAGACCCGGGTTTACGGTATTTAACCAACAACACCCCTAGCTCACTGGCCCTTTCGGCGACAGACCGCAAAGCAGCCTGAAGTCTCACCCGAAGTGATTCTAATGGGTTGGCCAAGGACTCAAGCGTCTTGGACCAGGTTCTGTGGCGATCCTACTTGAAACTCGCAGCTCTTCTAGCTGCGAGGTCTCTTTCTCTATGCGTCGCGTGACTCCTCTGCTCGCGTCGCGTGATCTCCTCATCTCGCAACTCTTCTACCTGCGAGATATCCCTTCTACTGTCGTGCGGTCCCTTTCCACGTCGTGCACTTTCACTTACTCGCGATGACTCCAGCCTTATCGCATCGTCGTGCACCAGGTGACACGTAACTTACTCCCAGCGCTAAGCCCTTAACCTACGGTATCGCACACCGCAGCTCCTCTGCCAGTGCGGTATCGCCTTCTTACGATACCCTACTCCTGCGGCTTAGCGTACTAGCGTTGTTCATGTCGACTTGCAAGACTCAATATGACAGGCTGTTTAATATTGCGACTAGTGACTGTTCAAGCAAAGCATAAATGAACCCACATACAACATGCCAGAGACTTCAACTTATGTTTATCCTTCTATATTGCTATAAACTGATTAACACATTCATTCATTAAACTGTAAACAAATTCCATGAAATGACTGATAAATGTACAAGTAAACATAACACATAAGTCAGTCACATAACACTCGATTTTAACGTGGTTCACCTCCAGGATGGAAGTTACGTCCACAGAACTGTGTTTTTATTATAGCTTAGGGGAAGGTAAAACACAGTTCTGCTGCACCGCATATGCAGCTCAAGATCTTCTCTCTTAGATCTCTTTTCCTCTCTATATTTCTCTCCTACAATATACTCTTCCCTCTCTGTCGATCCCTGCGGATCGTTACATGCATGCTCTCTAAGCCAGCTACTGGTTACAGTAAGATTGCTACCGCTAATAACAGAACCAGATATTGGCTTTTACAACAGTCTAATAATCTACAAAACAACTAACAACTGAACGAACCGACCAACTAACCAACCCTTTTACAATACAAAATATATCCCTTTATAGGCAGCCCGAAGGTCTTGCCGTTACAACGCTGTGGGCCTATCCCAACAGTAACCCAAAACCCTAACTAGTGACAGTGGGCCATATCTGTACTTGAGGTAGCCGCTTTCCGTCACACCACAGCTCTCTGCAGTATTCCATGCTTCCCGGTGCTGATCATGGGTACTGTGCACCACTTCGCTTTTCTGTCCTTCGTCTTCAATGCTTCAGCCTCGTTGCTCCTTTTCCTTTATGAGGGTTGCTGAGCCCTCCTGTCTTCACCGCTGCCTTCAATGCAGTGGGTGATCTCTCTCTTCTCGGCCTCTCAGATACCGTCATCTTCCTTGACTTCTCTATCTTAAAAGTCATGGTTTCTGGCTCTGCTCTGTAGCTGGAAACGTGCTACGACGCCGTAGCTCTATCTTATCTTCTCTCCACCAAAACTGTCTGTCCGCTAAACTAGCAGCTTCTTCTGTAGCTACAGGACCCTGCTCCAACAATTACATACACTTGATTGTATTCAATCTATCAAAGTGACATGGAGGATAACCAATGGGTCTTTACCATTTTTTTTACTAGGGGAATCAGCAACTAGGTCCGGGCTTGTACTCACGTGACACGGGGTTGATTCATGTCTGCTACCACTATACCCCTAGATGCACCCACACAACGCCCCAACATGGGAACTGGCTACCCAAGGTTTGAACCTTTGACGTCGCAAGTAGTGCCTTAACAATACACTCTATTGCCACTTGGTCTACACCCCTGGGGGCTAGTGATACTTTACCATGATTCCACCTAGCCTACGAAATATATTTGCTTGAGAGAATAATACAAGAGCCTTGCAAAATTTACAGAAGAGTGATGAATGAGAACTTCATAAATGCATTCATTCCAAGGAAAGGGTCCAATTTAAATGAGGGACAAGAATTAGGATCTATGGTATTTCACAAATTTCTTTTTCAATTATTTTTTCTACTGGAGGATTATTTATTAACATGAGTTTATCATCCATGCTAAGAATGGCCTTATTAGCAAGCTAATTATCAAATTTTTTTCATAGAGTTTTTGATATGTATGAACCTTCAAAATATTTTGAGCTTTATTGATTTATTTATGCAGTTGACAATTTCTCAAGATAAGTTTTTGATTATGTGGTTTTTATGATGAGTTTCAGATCTCTTTATGTGGTTTTTATGATGAGTTTCAGATCTCTTTATGTGGTTTTTATGATGAGTTTATGATAAATCAAAAGCCAAGCATAAGAAGGATATGGTCAAAGCTAAGAGGATCATAGTTGATTCTATCAAGGATAATTTTATCCCTAAAGTATCTTTAAAGAATACTCCAAAGGAAATGTTCGATGCACTAACTAGTCTATTCGAAGGCAAGAACATCAATAGAAGAATGACCTTGAGAAACAAACTCAACGGTGTGAAGATACAAAAGACAAAAACCATGCAATCATACTTCTCAAGAATATCTCAGATCAAAGAAGAATTAGAAGGCATTGGTGACATGGTGGAAGAAACGGAAGTTGTGATGGCCACTTTAAATGGTCTACCAAGAGGATGGAATTCATTCATCAGAGGAATATGTGCAAGAAGAAAGTTAACCAAGTTCAACAAACTATGGGAAGAATGTGTACAATAATAAGGAAGGATAGCAAATAGAGAATAAAATATAAATGATAATGAAGATCAAGCACTAGCAGCTAATGCAAAGAATGGAAGAAACAAAAGGAAGGATCGAGGATCACCTCCCAGAATATCACAAGATTTCAAAAGAAGTAAGAAACCTAACAATTATTACTCATCTTTCATATGTTATACATGTCATAAGTTGGGACACATTTATAGACATTGTCCACTTAATAAATATAGGTCCAGAAGAAGAACCAAAAGTTCCATGGCCATGTAGTCGAAGAGAATGGATCAGATGAAGAGAAGGCTAGAGAAAAGGAAGGCTCTAGTGAAGAATATGTCTTAATTTTAGCCCTCACAGGATTAGTCTCTCATGGAAGTGACACTTAGCTCATAGATAGTGATGATTCCAAACATATGACAGGTCACAAAGACTATCTCTCATGTCTTACCCATAAATACTATCAACACAAGGTGCATCTTGGAGATGATTATAAATATCCCATCAAAGGAATGGGAGAAGCCTCTTAGAAGCTAAAATCCAAAAAGCCCATGAAGATTAAAGAGTCTTGTATGTTCCAGGTTTAAAGAATAATCTTCTTTCTATATCATATTTAGATAAGAAAGGTTTCAAAGTTTCCTTTGTAGATGGTGAAGTTCTAATGTGGCCGAAAGGAAATACAATAGATGATGCAGTTGTAATTAGTGTTGAAGAAGGAGGAATCTACAAATTAAAAGGGCACACAAATTCAAATTTCATAGCCAGTACCATCAGTCCATGTGAACTATGGCATAGAGTACTTTCTCATGTCAACTACAAAGCATTACCAATTGTGAGAAAGGTAGTGACAAGTTTACCAGAGATCCAGATTGATCATGAAGGGGTATGCAAAGGATGTGCTCAAGGGGAGAATACCAAGAACCCATTTCCAAGCAGTAATAGTAAAGCAAAGGGGATCTTGGATATTGTTCACCCAGATGTGTGCAAACTTATGTCAACTACTTCCTTAAGTGGGAATGTTTATTATGTATATTTTATTGATGACTACTCTCGTAAGACTTGGATTTACTTTTTGAAAGGGAAAGATGAAGTATTTAAAAATTTCATAGAGTTCAAGGCTCTTGTCAAGAATCTATATGTAAATAATATCAAGATATTGAGATCATATAATGGAGTAGAATTCACTTCCAATGAATTCAAGGACTTTTGTAAAGAAGTCGGGATTAAGAGGAAGCTTACTACACCCTATAGTCCTCCACAGAATGGAGTGGAAAAAAGGAAGAATAGATATATCATGGAAGCAATCAAAGCCATTATCCATCATCAATATCTACCTATGCATTTATGGGTTGAAGCAGCAAGGACCGCAATTTATGTACAAAACAAAATATACCATACTGCTCTTGGGAACAAAACTCCAAAAGAGATGTTTACTGGTGAGAAGCCTGAATTCAACCACCTGAAGATATTTGTTTGTCATGTATACTTACATGTTCCCAAGGAGAAAATATAAAATTTGGATCCTTTAGGAAAGAAGGGAATATTTGTCGGATACATTGATAAGTCAAAATATTTTAGAATCAAAATTCTAGGTTCTCATCAAATTGAGATCAGTAAAAATGTCACATTTGATGAAGATGCATCTTTCAACAAATCAAGAAAGAACTATGCAAATGAAGATCATGAAGAAGAGAAAGAGGCTCCCATAATTACAAAAGCTAGTAGACCACCAGTTAGATATGTCGAAGAAGAACCCATATTGGAAGATCATGACATGGCAAAACCCCAAAGACCCATGGAGACACCCCATGAGATGATTTCAACCAAGAGAATACCAGCTTGGGATCTTGATATAATTAAAGAAGTAGAAATATATGGGGAACTAGAAGGAAGCAATAGATTTAGACTCTACTCCAACTATGTTTCCTTGATGTGCAACCATGTTGATGAAGAACCCTCATGTTTTGAAGAAGCTTCAAAGAAGAAGGAATGGATGGCTACCATGATTGAAGAATACCACTATATCATAAATAATGATGTTTGGGATGTGGTGCCAAGACTGAAGGATAATTCAGTGGTCTCTTCAAAATGGATTTTCAATACAAAGTATTCAACAGATGGAAGTATTGAAAATTTCAAAGCAAGATTTGTCGCACAAGGATTCTCTCAAATGGAAGGAATTGATTATGAAGAAACTTTTTCACTAGTAGCAATATATACTTCAATTAGAATTAGAATTTCCTTGGTAACCAAGATGAAATGGAAGCTACACCAAATGGATGTAAAGTCATCCTTTCTAAACAAGGTTATAGAAGAAGAAGTATATATTGAACAATCACCGGGTTTTGAGACACACGACAAGAAGACACATGTATGCAAATTGAAGAAATCACTATATGGTTTGAATCAAGCACCCAAAGCGTGGTATGGAAGAATTGATGGATTCCTAATGAGCTTGGGATTTACCAAAAGTAAAGCAGATTACAACCTTTACTATAAGGTTGAAGATGACAGGATCATGATATCACTATTACATGTGCATGATCTATTTTTGACAGGAGAGGAGAAGCTCATCAGTGAATGCAAGAAGAAGCTTGCCACATAATTTGAGATGAAAGACCTTGGCATGATGCATTACTTCCTAGGTCTTGAAGTATGGTAGTTCTCAAATGAGATTTTCCTAAACCAAGGAAAATATGTAGTTGAGATCCTAAAGAGATTTGGGATATTGGATTGCAAGGAAATGAACACTCCAATGGTGACAAACTTGAGGCTCCTGAATGATGACTCTTCAGAAAGAGTAGATGTCACACTATACAATAGATTATTGGCTCACTAATGTATTTTACAAATATAAGACCAAATATATGTTTTTTTGTAAACACCTTGAGTCAGCATATGGTGGAGCCTTGACATGTTCACTTAGTTGCAGCAAAACATGTGATGAGGTACCTAAAGGGTCCATTGGATTATGGACTCAGATATGCAGCAGGCAGTGAGTTCAAGTTGTATGGCTATAGTGATTTAGATTAAACAAGAATTGTTGAAGACAAAAAGAGCCCTTTAGGATGTTGTTTCAGTTTGGGAGAAGGTGTGATCTCATGTTAGGCTTAGTAGAAATCATGATGATCATGATGATGATGGTTAACGTCCATTGAGACCAAAATTGGTCTATCAAACCTAAAGAAACCAACTAATTAGTTTGTTTTAAAATTGTATTCATATGCTCAAAGAGCTTGGTGAGAAGCGTCCCGAGCTCCCTATAATTTTGACAAGTTAAAATGCTAGGAAGGTTGGCATTGCAGCAAAGATTATGAAACTAAGATCTAATGTGGGTGTACCCAGGGCACTCTAAGAGGAAGTGATTTTCATCTTCAATGTTTCTATTCTCATAGAGATGGCAGATCCTTTCCACCCATGGTGTTTTAGGAACTATCCAACGACCTATTTCACTATGGAGCTCATGAGAGTTCGTTCTTATCTTGGCTATATTGATTTTTTTTCTTTGAACTGGTTAAAATAGAGAGATACTTCTGATCTTCTAGAGTAGGGTTGATGACCTCCTTATAATATCTTAATTTTCTTTAGCCTTTAAATCTTTCTCACACCACATTTTCTCTTTAAACTTATAAGTAAAAATATTTTTAATGTTATTAATATTTTGCAATGCAATATTTTCGTCGATCTCCCAGTGGTTTAACCAAGCCCTGGTATCTTTATACCAACCTTGCTTGAGCCTTAGGTGGTTTTGGATGGAATTAAAAGCTATCTTAGGAAGTCTATGGTCTCCCATGTTATTGACTATGTGCTTGTATAATAGAAGCCTAAAAGTGCAATAATAGTATGGTCTCTCATACTAGTGTTGCACTTAGTACAATCGATGTTGAATACATTGCAGCATGTTCAGCCTGTAGCGAAGCAGTGTGGCTTCACAAGTTATTGGCAAGATTGTTTGATGTCGAGATGGATGAAACTATTATATATTGTGATAACCAAAGTTGCATCAAGCTAATAGAGAACTAAGTGTTTCATGATCAGTCAAAGCATATAGAGATAAAGTATCATTACATCCAGGATATGGTGTAAAGAGGAGCTATGAAGCTCCAATATGTTCCTATTATCACATATACATTCTGCAGTTGGGATACCATGATGCAGTATACAGACTGGTCTCTTGATCTATTTCAGGCTATTTTTCACATGGGGTATTAGCAGGGATATTTACAACTTCAGTAAGTCCAGAGCCTTCCTTGCCAAAACTGAGATTCAGGAGTCTATTGAGATGCTTTCGGTGATGATCTAGTTCATTGTAGCAGAGCAACAGATAAGAGTTGGTACACACAGTATAGAGGGGCTTATCAGTTGGTGAGATCAAGTATTAACCTTTGTTTGGTTTGATTTTTCTATATGATGTATGTCAGTTATTTATGCTTATCAGGATAGGATGATTATGGCGACCTATGCTTATGTAGATTGTTGCTTTAACTTGTGTTATGATTAATCACGGGACTTGATGTGAATATTGTTGCTCATGCCATGCTTGTACAAATTGTAAACCTTGGTGCTATGTTGGTTCCATTTGTCACATGCCCATGTCCATCCAGTGTCATCCATTGTAAACTTATCCTATGACTTAGACTGATTGAGACTTGTGAGATTGAATATATTTTCCCCATTTTGACCTCTATAAATAATGGATCCCATGTTGTTTTATGTCTTGGCTCTGATTTGTGTGACAAAACTTGTCAAATCCTTGATCCTTCTGGTCCAAGAGAACCCACTGGTGTTTGTTCTTGAGCTTAAGAGAGTTGGGATTTGAAGCCTTGACCTCTCTGGTCGGTTGCCCCTGATGTTTGGTCCTGAATATGGATATTCCCCCTAGTTTCTCGAGAAGTTGTCACCTAAAAATTGAAGCAATATGTATACCATCATTACATGCATTATGAGCTATATGTTATATATTATGAAATGAAAAGCATGCAGATGAAATTACAAAACTGTGTCTTTAGACACAAATAAAAAACACTATAAAGTGAAAATGTTAAAGGCCCAAATAAAGCAGTGGATAAACAAATGCTAAATCTAAATACTGTTGGCCATCTAATTCAAATTTAATGATTAATCCCTCATGTATCCCATGGGTTTTGATGTGGGATGGATTAAGGGACAACTAATTCTAGGTGTTCCCTAGGATCTCTTCGCTACAATTTCTTGTGTACTCAATGCAAGGGTCCTAGAAAAGATCCTCACGGAGCTTGATTTTTAGCTTGGATGTGAGTCATAGACATGATTGTTAAGGTTGAATGGACACTTTCCAGATCATCTTATCCACCTGTGAGACACCACCATTCCCTATTGTTCAGTCTATCATGCATATGTCACTTTGGTTGTGTGTACGTGTCATTATTCGGATAGATCACAACGTCAAATTCAGTCCAAATTCATTACCCTTTTGCTTTAGCCTTTGTTGTCAATCCTCACCCAGCAATAGCACACTCTTTACCCTTTGTAAGTATGGCATGGACAAGCAGACTTCCAAAGAAGTTCCAATATTCTTCAAAAGCACGGGTATATCTTACTATTTTTCACCATGATTATGAATAACTGATTTAAGCTTGGTTTTGATATAATTTATTGGAGTATTTCTTACCCTGGATTCCTACAAGATCATATGGATACAGTTTCTCACCTTCAGTTTGGGTACTTTGACCTAGTCAACCTAGTTGACCAAGTCAAGCACGGTTCCCAAGATAGTGACTCAAAATGCAAAATGGTGTATATTTGTTCCAGACATGCCCAAGACTAATACTACAGTTTCAGTTTTGAGAGTTTGGCCTCGGTTCTCCTAAAAAGGGATTATTATCACTTTATTATTGGCCAAATGATAAAATTTTATTACAAATGGCAGTATGTTGGGTTCTCCTAGAGCAGTGCAGTGTTCCAAGGGGTATTAGTAATCACTAATACCATTCTTCTATGTCTCTAGATCATCTAGAGTAGTCAATTTTCTCCAGTTTTCACCATGGACAGAGTCATGGTGGATTTATCATGTTCCAGAGGTTGTACCGACAAAAAATGACCTAGAGAAATCACTGAAAAAATCGATTTGTCCTCCTTGGTCAATGAAATGGCTTGGAATTTTGACAGATGATGTGTTTCAGCATACCGGACAGTCCTCCAATAGTTTTCAATCAACAGATGTCCATATTATTTTTATATTGGATCAACCAGTGAGGAAATTCTCCCCAAGGGGTGCCCCCTCAACTTGGTCATTGATGTATTTCATAGTTATATCATGTATAATGAAGTTGTAAAGGGGCCTAGGGTGAATTAATCCCCTAATGACCCCCTCATATGTACTATCATGTCATATATTATGTTATGTTGTGACTTTCACTTAGGATAGGCGTCCTTGAGCAAAGTGCACCCCCTCTTTGACTTAGTCACTTGATCCATGTGTTGAGTTGTGTTTCTTTGATCTCCACCATTGATGATGTTTTAATCTCAACCATTGGATGTAAAAGTAAGTTATGGTTTATGTCTCTCTCAAACTATTTAAGAGAGGTGACCCCTCATTGTATTCATGAGATTTGGCACCAGAATTTGAATAAAGAGTATTTTATCTGGGATTATTCTTTTGTGTATCTTGTACGTGATTTTATGATTTAATGACTGGAACTACTACTTTTCTATGCTGACTCTCGTTCAGAATACATCTTACATATTTTTCCTTTTCCCACGTCATCTGCAGGAAGGGAGGCACGCTAGGAGAGAGAGAGGACTCTTTTGTGGGGGAACTCACCATCATCCTGGCTCTTGGGTGTTTGGATCAGGGATTTTTTCTTTCTTGATGATTTCTTACTTTCGATCTTTTCCTTGTCTTACAAATCTCATTCGCTTTCCTTATCATTCGATGTTTCTATGATTTGGCAGGTTTATGGAGGTGCTAGAGTGACTACTTGTTGCTCAAATACAACAAGATATTCTCCGAAAAAGGCACATTTTGATGGGAAAGTGGCATTCTTCATCATTTCTAAAATGATCTACAAGATCCAAGTACGTCTCATAGGTAATTTCTCCTTCTTTTATTTTCTGCATGCATTTCCCATCACTTCCATAATCTTAAAGCCCTCATTTCGTAGATCTGTAGGTTCTGGTTTGCGGCAAGTCATAAAAAAAAAAACTCTTTGGAATAAATATAAAATCCCTAATTTTGAATTTCCATCATCATCGAACTCCATTTTCCCATCTTAAACATCGGCTTGCTTCTCAGGAGAAAACACCCTCTTGGGTGGAGTGGGTATTTCAGAAACCACAAACAAGGTATTATTGGTATTGCTTTCATTTGCCTAATCCTACATCCAACAATCAGTTTGAGTATCCAATTTCACTTAAATTTCACTATTTTTCCCTAGATCCCAATTTTATGCATAAAATCCTAGGGTAAAATTGGGGCTTTTCACTTGGATGCTTGAAATCTCTTGGTAATCATTATAAAATCTAATTAACCATCCTACTGAAAGATTCCACCAAGTATCCCTCGGTCATCTATTCATTTTCCTTATTTTAGGGATTATTGGTCATAGGGATCTGTATTTTCACTGAGTCTGAAGTGTCAGTATCCTTGACTCGTGTGACATCCAAGTTCTTTCGGAAGTATTGGATATCATAGTTCATGAATTTGGTTTCCTTTCCTCTGTCATCCTAAACAGGATCACCTCACGGGGCAACTACAAGATTTGTGATAATAGTTCCTACAAAGGAACAAGGTGCAGATGTGTTGACTAAGCCTCTATCTCGTATAAAGTATGAGTATTTTTGTGACAAGCTTGGTGTAGTCTGAAAGGACCTCCCTATAAAGAGGGAGTGATGATGATATTTCTATTGATGATGTGATGGAATCTCAGTCCAGGAGTGGTATGCCAATGCAAGAGAAGGCCAATCAAGTTTATCAGAGAACGTACAGATGTTGATGTGGTATGGAATTCATCTATAGAAAATGAGGTCTTTCATCCATTTGCAGATGATGTGGTCTGACATTGATTTCCGGACAATGAGTTATTTTAGTCATTTACATATGATGTGATCCAACATTCATTTTTTGATGATGATGTCTTACATTGATTTGCAAACGATGTGGTTTGTCATTCATTTAAAAATGATGATGTCTTGCATTCATTTGCAGATGATGTGGTATGACATTCATTTGGGGACGATGAGGTCTTGCATTCATTTAGAGACGATGCGGTATGACATTCATTTATGGATGATGAGGTATTGCATTCATTTGTAGACTATGTGGTCCTATATTCATTTGCATATGATGATGTCTTACATTTAGTTGTAGACAATGTGGTCCTGCATTCATTTTTAAACGATGATTGTCCTGCATTCATTTATGGACAGGGTCTTTCCTTTATTTGCAGACGATGAGATTCCAACATTCTTTATGTTGTGGGTGATCTTGCATTAATTTGCATATGTTGTGCTATATTTGTATATTGATGATATTGTAGGTGATGTGCCGAGATGATGATGCTCAAGATGATTTGCTGAGATGATGATGCTTGAGATAATGTACCAAGATGATGATGCTTGTGAGTATGTGATAAGATGATGATGCTTGAGACAATGTGCCAAGATGATGATGTGTCGAGATGATGATGCTCAATATGATGTGTTGAGATGATGATGGTCTATGATGATGATGTTCCATGGATCATGATGATGATAGAGTTGTTGAAAACTTTCCATGACATATAGAATTACCAGTCAGTTGTACAAATGTTATTGTTGTTATAGAATACCTTCCTTATTAAGAGGGAGTATTAAAGAAATGTAACTACATAAGAAATTCTATTTTGTATTATTATTATTATTCCTCCTTTCGGATATGTTGTTCCTCTGATTGGGGATGTCATTGATGTAATTGGTCATGTAAATTCTTGAGGTAAAACTTTTGGTGTAAGTCGGGTTAGTTGTACCCTAAAAAATATTATTAAAATGTTATTTTGAGTCTCCCAAGGAAAGACGACTTTGGTTGAGAGGAGAAATCGACCTTGTTGGGTTATTAGGATTCTTATTTGATGTTTATAAATAGATGAGGCTCATTTGTACATACTCAAAACTCAAGCAAGTTCACTAGAGAGAAACAAAGTAGTCCATCTAAGAGGGAGGAAGCAGTCTAGTCTTATTTTTTGGGGTCTTATAATGTACTTGGTTGAAGTCTATATCAAGGAAGTTTTGTTGGGTTTTCTTCCCCCCAAGGGTTTCCTAGGATAAATATTTATGTTCTGTTTTGTTCTGTTGTGCTTGTTATTCTTCCAGTGATACCTTTGTTTTGGCATAACAACTTTTAAAATATTAACAAAAGAGGTAAAGAAAGTCTACCAAGACTTTCAGTCGAAGTTGAACACACTAGCAATTTCAGTATCAAGTGAATCAGGACGAGCCACATGTGAGTGTTGGGGGCCTATTGGCCCTGGGTTTTTTTTGGTTATTTTGGGTCCCATTTTTTGAATTCCATTCGAAGTGTGAATGGATTTGGGATGAAATGATAAAGAAAGCGGTCAGATCTGAAGTTTTAGGCAAAGATTGAGGAAGACCAATTGTTTTGATGAAGTCCAACTGAAAGGTTGGTTAGTTGTCTATATTGTTATCCACTTACATTTATGGATCGGGTAGTGGGCATAGAATGTAAAACGACCATTAGAGCCTATAAATATGTAATGGGTTGGGATTTTTGGGGTTAGCTAGGTTTTTGAGAAAAGGGAGACCTTTTTGTACCTAGTCGAAGAGTTATGCTCTGTTTTTTCGAAGACTAAGTTGAATAAGTATCACAAGGTATGAGATCGATCTATAGGTTGTGTGCATAGACCTGATGTAATGCAGTTTTGGAGGAATGTTTGTAGGCTGTGTGCACATACTTAAAGTATTCAAACTATGATTTTTCATAATAAACTAGTGCTTTTGTGGTTTTTCCCATCTTAGGTTTCCACATTAAATCTTGGCATTCCTTGCGCATGATGTGTGTATGTGATGAGGTTTTGTTGTTTACTAATGCATAAATGGATAATCGTGAATGAATGAATGGATGAAATGAAACACTGATTATTTATATCATGATAAAGATGGTTAATGTCATGGATAGTTCTATGAATATCCATCGCAGTCTTTGATTTTTCATAGTTAGTTCTGTCATTGTTCTATATGGTGAGGTTCCCCTTCATCACTGTGAAAACTTGGTTCTTGCAGTTTCAATAGGTACTTCGGGTGAGACTTCATCAACTCTACAGGTGTTTTTGAAAGGTCTAAAACCAATTCAGGTCAGTATCTTAAGTTTTGTTGGTATGATGTTATGTGAACTGGGGTTACTTTAATATCGTGTCAACAAAGAGGTAGATTCGTCCAACGTTTATTTATCCCTTAACTTCAATTGGAGCACTTTCACTGCCTCCTCCAGCTCTACAATCCTTGCCTCAAGATATATGGTATATGCCTCTTGTTGTTCATATTTGCTCCTAGAATAAAAAATTGGTACTACACATATCCATGCTCTGCTATATGGATTTGGTCTTCCTCATCCTCCAAGATTCCAAGCAATGGTATTGGCTCCTCATGTCCTGACATAGAAGACACACTTTCCATTTAATATGTTCATGACTGTAGACAATATTCTCATACCATGCCCTACACAACAATCCTCTTATGTTTCCCAACTATCATTGGCCATTTCATTGTTGGATGAAGAATTGGACCAAAACACAATACCTCTATCGAGCTTGTAATCATTAGTAGAATTTATCCTGCACTTATTTGAAGTCCAAAGTCTAAAAATTATATTTTGATGCATAAGAATACATGGATTTAAATCCCTTAAACCACTTAGCTGAATGATTTCTCCCAGAGGATCCACTGCATATGGAGAGCTCCACCACATAATTCTCAATACAAACTAGCCCTGTTGCTTAAATGTGCCACCCTTGACATACGAGTTTGCATGTGTACTCATGATAACCTCTTGGGAATTTTTTTCATGGGAGGGATGGTAAACCATGGATGTTTCCTCCAAAAAATTCATGTTGAATTAATTGATATTCCATCATAATCATCCTAGAGAGAGGATAATGGTATGATCTTATGAGAGAGATTAATAAGGATATTGCATGACACAACGCCCATAATAATTCCAACTATCCTATTCATGGGTTGAGCTAGTAGGCCACGTGCCCTCTCATGTGATCACCTTTATTCATGAAGTCATTCCTCCTTTTATTATGGTGCGACATGAAGATATTTATCGTTGGATCAAGCTCCTGTCATAAGTAAATCCAAAAAGCTCAATATGTTAAGGAATATATTCATGGTCACACTTGCCATTTGAGAATTGAATGGTGCCTCCATGCCTGACTGAAGCCAGATTTTCCAGCTTGTTCCATATTCTCTCTTGAATTTGAACTAGTTTGATGCTCTTGAGAGGGATCCTAGAGATCATGGTGTTTATTATAAGTCACAAATCTTTGATAATAATGGATTCATTAATTCACAACTTTACGAAGAGTTTTGTCCCTTGAAATTAAGCTCAAGAGCTCTACCATATTGTTAGATTCATGTTCGAGACTCTGGGAGAATATTTCCTTCATATTTCCTCCAGGATAAAATAAAAAAAGGATCCCCCCCCCCAACACCCGTCGCCCTAGGATTGGCTTTAGATGCTTCGTCGAAAAATAATATATGACAATTTTGATGAGCTTTCCACTTCTTGAAGTTTTCCTCAACCATTCTTAATTCCCATTTCTGGATGGATTTTCTAATTGGTTTTGTAATTCCCCTCTCCTTGATCTAGAGAGAGTCTATCCAATTTTGTTCTTCATGTAGAATCCTTGAGATATCATAGGGGATCCCATATTTTTCACTAGAGAACTCAACCATCGAGGATTTGTTATGATTATTTAATAATCATCTTTTGTCCACCTTAGTCATTTAGTCACTTTCCTAGTGCCCACTAGCCACTTGATGTATCCTCACGCATGAGTTTAGGACCTCTGGAGACCAATCCCTAGATGTTACAATCCCGCTCAGTGTCCTTGGAGTCCCACCTTCAAATCACCTCCATCTTAGAGGAGTCAAACTTCGATGGCCACTTTTAGTCAACCAAGTCTCCTAGTGCGCCACTTTTGCATGGTATTTGCATGATTTAAGGATAAAGGTGCCCATGCTCACCTACCAACTCAGTTAATTGATTCTTTACTGATTCAGTTGTCAGGAGTTGCACTAGTGATGTCTACAGTGTTTATTTTTCCTATGCTATTTGTGTCTATAGTTAGGGATTCAAATCACTCCCTGGATATTCAAATTTCATCTTTTGCACTATGTATTATTCATACACAAATTAATGCTTATTATTTCTAATTGGTGTTTTCTTCCATGATTAAATTCATAGTGCATTTTTATCAATTTTTACACTACAATTCATCTTTCTTCCTAATTCTTTCACTGTAAGGTATTCTCCATCTTGAAGATTGTTAGATTTTTATCATTTAAGAAATATGATCTAGGATCTTATCTGAGAGAATAACATGCACAATAATAAACACAAGAGACAAGAGACACAAAGAATTTTCCTCGGGGAAACCATAAAGGAGAAAACCCCGCAACTTCCTTAGAGATAGAATGAGCACCAATGGCAAAAGTAAAACCCAAAAACATAAAGATGATCTATGACAGCAGTTGTCTCTTTGTTTGATCCCAGCTTCTTCTCTCTCACTCATGCGCCCCAGTTGAGTGAGTGTGCATGTGTATAAATTGAGAGTCTCACTCTCTATTTATATTATTTCGTTCACTTAACCTTTAACTCTATTATGTAGGCTTGAGTAATCCTAACTCAGTTATGTAGGCTCAAGTAACCACAACTGGGGTACTAATGACCTGAATTACATTAACTCACCTAGGGTCGACTTCTCTAGGAGAGTCTAACAACCCTAGTGCCCCACAACTATGGGGACTTTAACCCTTGATCAATAGGAGGGTTACCCATAATGACTTTACATGACTTGTTTACATTATTGAATCTCCCGATAGGAACATCGGGGCATGACATGACTAAAATACATTACAAACACTTCCTGGAATAAAAATCGGGGTACAATACATAAGATATACAAGTGAATACATTCCAAAGTTACAAATACATCAACACACCCTCTTAAATAGGAAGGTATTCTCTCGACACAATTTATCGTCATAATTCTTATTCTCTGTATCATCTGGATCATCATCTTCATCTTCAAGTCATATTCATGTTCAAGTCATCTCCATATTCAAGTCATCTTCATCTGTATCTGGATCATCACTCGATCTGAATCATCATCACTCGATCTGGATCATCATCACTCGATCTGGATCATCATCACTCGATCTGGATCATCACTGGATCTGGATCATCACTGGATCTGGATCATCACTGGATCTGGATCATCATCACTCGATCTAGATCATCATCACTGGATCTGGATCATCACTCAATCTGGATTGTCACTGCTGGATCAACATCACTGGATCTGGATCATCATTGGGTTATCATCACTAGTGCTATCTCTTGATTATTCTCATCACAGGAAGTTCTACAGAGCCAGCCCTTTCTCATGCTGGTTGTAGGCCTAGCCTCTAAGTAGGTCTTCATCTTCTTCAACACTTATATCTAAACCAGTCAAAAAGGACCGCCCAGCACTTACATCTTACCATGGTAGGAAACTCATCGCAAACCATGTCAAAAGGCCCAACACTTATATCTGACCATGATAGGAAACTCATCACACATCATGTCAGAAAGGCTCTGCACTTACATCTGACCATGATAGGAAACTCATCACACATCATGTCAGAATGGCTCTCAGTCCCAGACTAAAATTCCTGCTAATTGACCAGGTGCCTCCATTCTCCCAGAGAATGGCCTATCAGCACTTAAGTTGAGCTTCAGTCCCAGATTGAAATTCCTGGTAACTAACCAGGTGCCTACATTTTCCCAGAGAATGGCATCTCAACACTTAAGCTGAGCTTCAATCCCAGACTGAAATTCCTGGTAACTAACTAGGTTCCTCCATTCTCCGAGAGAATGGCATCTCAGCACTTAAGTTGAGCTTCAGTCCCAAACTGAAATTCTTGGTAACTGACCAGGTGCCTCCATTCTCCTAGAGAAAGGCATCTTAGCACTTAAGCTGAGCTTCAGTCCCAGACTGAAATTCCTGGTAACTGACCAGGTGCCTCCATTCATAGAATGGCATTCAATGCTTATATATGATCATGTGAGAACACATCTCACAGTCACCTCAGAATGGATCAGCACTCACATCTGACCATAGAAGGAACCAATCCTCTCACCATGACAAAATGGCTTAGCCCTTACATCTGACCATGGAAGGAACCAATCCTCTCACCATGTCAGAATGGTTCATGGACTCATCACTTCCCCTTGGAGGGAACCTCGATCTGGAGAAGACCAAGCTTCTCCCTGAAGTATTCAAACTTCACTCTGGCCAATGGCTTAGTCAACACATCAACTATCTGTTCGTCCGTCGCAACATACTGGAGCTTCACTGCTCCTCTCTACACCATATCCATGATATAGTGATATTTGATCTTGATATACTTAGACTTTTCATGGAACACCGAGTTCTCAGACAACTTCACACAACTCTAGTTGTCGCAATATATACAAGTAGCATCCAATTGGAGATCAAATAAATCAGACAGTAGCTTCCTCGGCCATACTGCCTCACAACTAGCTGACCAAGCTGCGACATATTCTACTTTAGTTGTACTCAGTGCCACACAGGACTACTTCTTGCTAAACCAAGAGATCACACATAATCCCATACTGAAGCGGCACCCTGAAGTGCTCTTCCTATCGATGGCCCTGTCTGCCCAATCTAAATCAACATAACCTTCCAGGTTAATCTTCTGATCATCCTTATACTTGAGCCCATAATCAATTGTACCCTTTAGGTACCTCGCTGCATGCTTTGCAACCACCAGGTGAACATGTCTCAATGTGTTCACAGTAAAGCAAATATCTGGTCGCGTATTCATTAGGTACATTAAGGACCCAATCATCTGACGATACATCATGGCAACAACTGCTTCTGATGAAGCATAACTCAATAGCTTTAGGTTTGATGCCATAGGTGTGATCATGCAGTCCATCATCCTGAATATATTTAAGATATCTATTGCATACTTCCCTTGTCAACACCTCCATACCTAAAACGTAGTGCATCATCCCCAAGTCCTTCATCTCGAACTCGGAAACAAGTATCCTTCTTGCAACTTTAATGAGTTCCTCTTTTCTGTCAGGAACAACTCATCGACATATAACAGGAGCATTACCAGTCTTCTGCCTTCAACCTTGAAGCAAAGGTTGGAATTCACTTTACTCTCAGTAAATCCTAGAGTCATCAGTAAGCTATCCATCCTGTCGTACCATGTCAAACCTTGGGATCTTCTGCAATCACTCCCTCTGAAGCGAAGTATCATACTCCCTCTGTATTTCATACTCTATGCACTGAAACATTCTGTACCGGAGTGACAAGTAGCTTCCTCGGCTACTAATTATTTTATTTATCCATCTAGGGTCACTAGATACCAAGATACTCTATCTTGAACCTTTTCAAAAGTTCTTCTCACACCCATCTATGAGCTTGTCATCTTTTTCAAGCTCCTCATGTATGTATTATCCCATGGGTGTCTTTTGAGCTCGTACAAGGCCTTCTTTCATTTGCACACATGATTCTTCCTGTCATGTGTCTTAATTTCTAGTGGTTGCAAATGTCTCTTCGTAGTCTATGCCTTCTTTTCGTGAGAAGCCTCGTGCTACAAATCTTGCCTTGTATCCCACGATGTTTCCATCTTCTGCATGATGGAACTACGAACTTCCCTTCATGTATTGATACTGCATCCTAGACATCATTCTTCTTGAACTGGTCTTCCCTTTGTTCTTAGTTACTTCTTCATGGATGGAAGGTTCTACATCAATGATGTCAATGCATTCTTCATATTATTCTTCATATTATTCTTCATCTTGAACTGTCATCACTTATTCTTCGGAACAAGTCTCATTCTTCTTTGCTTGTAGGTGATTTTACGTGATCTTTCCTACAAGTCAAATGCATTAGTTGTATGCTTAGAAACATTTCATAAGGTTTATTCATAATGAAAAATTATTTTGCATCAAGATATATGATTATGTAACTATTTTATCCAATACAACATTCGTCCATATCTCACGGAAACTTTCTAGATGCCTTCCATCTCTACCAGGACAACATTGATTGTGCACTAATCCAATATGTTACAAAAGAGGTTTCATCCTAGATAATTAGCAATGGAGAGTTGTATAGCACCATGAGCCACTTACCCATCACATGCATATTAGTAGTATACTGTCATTAATGCAAACATTCTATCATGCATAATACATCAACTGAATATAAACAAATGCATAAGAAAAGCAATATCATGAAATGATAATTGAATACTTATGTTTATTTGTTTCGTGGGTAGACTCCTTCTTAAGCCTTCAAATTCATCATCTTCTTCATTCATCATTTCTTATCCAAATTCTAACATGGATAAGAGTTTCTTCAAGAGTTGAGTCCTTCATATTCCTCATCGCTTGAGGGATCTTCTTTGGATGGTGAGAGCTTGATCTTCAGTTGCTCCCATCTTCTCTTCTCTTATTATGAGTCAAGCTTCTTCTTCTTCCTAGAGTCTGCTGAAAGTAATCACTTCCTTCTGGCAAACATTCCTCGCATGAATGAATCCCATGATCCTGGGAGGCCATTCAATGTGGCTATCACCACTTATGCATTCTCCACTTCTTCTTCTACTGCTACAAGTTGTTCTTTGATTTGAGAGACCCTCGTAAAGTATCATTGTATGGTCTCTGCATTCTATATTTTCACATTCTTCAACTGTTTTCTCAAAGTCATATTCTGATTTATGTTCTTCCCTTCAAATTTCTTGGTCAAGAAATCAAATGTCTCTTTCAGTGTCTTTAGGTAAGACACTTGTGGTATAAGGTGATATGTGATTGAATTAGCAATGATCTTCTTGGCCTTGACCAAGTTCTTCTGGTGTAAGGCTTTTAGCCTCGAACTGGAACCTCTCTACTTATGTAGGTGTCCAATTCATTTTCTTCAGAGAGATCATATACTTCCATGCTTGGAAGTTGTCAACTTCAACAAGCTTATCATCAAGTTGATGTGATAGATCACTTTGAAATGAGAACCTCAAACAAAAATAGCAAAAGATTAGATCTTACCGATTTGAGGTGTCTGTCCTAGTTTCGAAGTTGGTTGATCTAGGGTTTGTCAGAGAAACCCTAATTTTCAAAACTTGGAATCTTTCAAATTTGATTGGCTAGAAATATAGACCTCTTCAAGGTGAGTTGTCCAATGTACTCCTTTTCTAAAAATAGTGGAGGGAAGTTCCCGGAACAGGAAGCCCTAGTTTTCCAATTTCTTCTACAAAAATGCCTGATGTTGTTTCTGCGGGATCTCCATAATTACTACTCCTCTGTGTTTGAAAATTCATGCTAAGGTAGCGTCTCTTGTCCCTATTCCAACATCATAGGTTTCACCAATTGGGATTTATGAGCGGTTTCCCAATGTGACTTGTTTCAGGACTGTTCAGAATGGCGAAGTTGTACGGACTTCCAATGTCATTGTTTCATCTTCGGGGTCTGAAAATTATACCATAGAAATTAAAGTCTGTGCACTTTCTAGAACATCTTGAGAAATTTCATTTGGACCTTCGTATCCTGAGATATAGCAATTCTCCCCAGGTGTCCTGTTTAGGGATGAATCCTGGAAGAGGTTGGAACCCTAACTTGGAGGAATCATATCTCCTAGAATATAGCAAATCTAAGGCTGAAAATTGAACACAGTGTACGTTAGAATTTTATCTTCAACCTGTGAAAGTTTCAGCCCCTGAGACTTCTAAAATATTGAGATATAGCGAATTTACCAAAACTTAGTATTTTTAGTATTTAGGTTTTTCCAGCTCGGGGTCAAACTAGGGTTTGACTTTCTCGGAGTTACACCCAACCAAAAATCTCGACCGAGGTCTCTAAAATTTGATTTTGATGAGGAGATAAATCCTATGCTGGGCTCACTCAAAAATTATTCTTCTATAAAAAACCCTAATCTGCCGCACCAAAAACTGAAAATGCCCAGAATCAAATTTCGCTTCGATAGAAAGATGTGCCCTTCAATGGAGAGTCAGCCTAGCATACTTTTGCTGATGGATTGGAGAGAGAGACCCAAAAAGTAAGAAGCCCTAGCTTCTGCAGCTGCATAGTGTCTTCTTCTCAGGTTATCTCTGATACCATGTTAGATTTTTATTATTTAAACAATATGATCTAGGATCTTATCTGAGAGAATAACATGCACAGCAATAAACATAAGAGACAAGAGCCATAAAGAATTTTCCTTGGGGAAACCATAAAGGAGAAAACCCCACAACTTCCTCACAGATAGAATGAGCACCAATGGCAAAAGTAAAACCCGAAAACATAAAGATGATCTTCGACAACAATTGTCTCTTTCTCTTATCCCAACTTCTTCTCTCTCACTCATGCGCCCCAATTGAGTGAGTGTGTGTGTGTATAAATAGAGAGTCTCACTCTCTATTTATATTCTTCCGTTCACTTAACCTTTAACTCTGTTATGTAGGCTCGAGTAATCCTAACTCGGTTATGTAGCCTCGAGTAACCACAACTGGGGTACTAATGACCCAACTTACATTAACTCACCTAGGGCCGACTTCTCTAGGAGATTCTAATAACCCTAGTGCCCCACAACTGTGGGGACTTTAACCCTTGATCCATAGGAGGGTTACCAACAATGAGTTTACATGAATTGTTTACATTATTGATTCTCCCGATAGGAACATGGGGGCATGACATGACTCAAATACATTACAGACACTTCCTGGAATAAACATCGAGGTACAATACATAAGATATACCAGTGAATACATTCCAAAGTTACAAATACATCAACTAAGATCTCATGTGGTTCATAATTTCACATGCTACTAGAGGTCTATAGAGCTAGTTTATCTTTGATTTGAGAGTTTTATGTACGTTTTGAGAAGTTTTTAGTAAAAATTGTGTTGTTGCTACAACTACAAAATGGAGAATTCAATTCCCTTGACACCAAGAATCCTCACATCCTTCAATTATCTGGATTGGAGGGAAAATATGTAGATAGTATTGCACAACAAGAGTCTATATAGGGTCACAATGTGCAAGGAGGTCGAACCGCATGCAACTATTGAGAAATCAAAGTACCTAAATAAGCTTGATGAAGCTTTTGGTTTTATGTGTATTCACATCTCTAAAGAATTGCTCTTCCATATTAATGGTTTGAAAAGCCCAAGGGAGGTATGGTTGAATCTTGAATCTTTGTTTGGAAAGAAAGATGAGTTGAGAGGCCTCATTTTGGAGAATTAATTAATTTCTCTTTAACCCAACAATTTTGAAACCATTCAATAGTTCTTCACCAAATTCAAGTCTTTGGCCATGCAGTACAAATAATGAGGAATTGACAAGAAGGATGAGCAGCCGGTGCTATCCATTCTAAGTAAGCTTGGACCTTAATTTTTATCTTTTGTGTCCACCTTCCACTCTGGGAGACTCACAACCCCAAATTGGAAAATTCCTTCACTAGATGCATTCACTGAATCCATGATCCAAGAACAAGACAAACTAATCCAAATGGGATCCCTGAAAGCCTCCAAGAATCATGCTATTTTGGATGGGGAGTCAAAGAATATGAATACCAAAGGGAAGCATAAGGGAAAGGATAATAAAAATTCTGAATCCAAACCAAAGGAGAAGCTTAATCCAGCAGATGGAGCATTGAGTTCCAAGAAGGATAAGAAAAAGAGACTTGAAAAGACCAAGTGTACCTTTTGCAATAAAGGAAATCATACAGATATTTCATGTATGACTAAAAATATAGATCAAACGGCCAAAATTCTTGAATAGAACAACATTTCCCTCCTAGAAGGCGCAAGGAAGTTTATTTTAGAAGCAAGACAGATGATCGTGAAAGACGTCGTACACTGAAGAATGGATTTTCACAATCTCAATCCTTCCTCATAGATTCCGGAGCCTCCAACCACATGGTTTCCCCCAAAGAGTCATTTGCTTCTTTAGATCTCACTGATGGTCCAAGAATTCACATGGGAGATGATTCTCATGTCCTATCTATAGGGAAGGGAACGATACAGTTCAAACATGGAGTGTTTAACAATGTTTTGCATGTACATTCTTTAGTAACAAACTTGTTATCTGTTTATCAGATGACACACACTAGCTCACAAAAGAGAGTTGTTTTTGGACCTGACACACTTGATATTTTAGATATCTCTTCTGGGAAGCCGATAGCTAAAGGTGCTACAAACCATGCCTCCAAGGCGTATGAGTTCTCACACTTTTTTCCATACATCAAATTTCCCTATTAACCCATGCCAACAAGACAAGCAAACCCTGGAATGAGAAATTCGGTCATCTAAACTTCAAATACTTGCAACATTTGCACAATGAAGAAATGGTTGAAGGATTGACCCTCTTAAAGTTCTCTCAAGGAATCTGCAAAGGATACTTGGTAGGGAAGCATCCAAAGTGAAAGTATGATGTTGGGAAGGCAAGAAGAGCTTCAGCCACACTTTATTTGATACATGGTGATGTCTCAGAACCAATGCTTACAAATTCTATTAATAGATCTAGATGCTTTATGACCTTCATATATGACTATTCTAGGTTATGTTGGATCTATTTTCTTAAGTAGAAGTCTGAGGTGTTTGGGACTTTAAAATCTTTCAAGGCCTTAGTTGAGAACATTGCTGGGAAGATAATCAAAGCACTCATATATGACAATGGAGGGGGGTACATCAAGAGAGAGTTTCAACAATTCTATGCTTCTGAGGGAATTCAAATGCAACATTATGTCCCATACACACCACAACAAAATGATGTAGCTAAGAGGAAGAGCTAGTCATTGAAAGAGATGGCCACCTACTTACTTAAAGAAAGCATCTTCTGCCATATCTCTGGGAAGAAACAATGAGTTGTGCTTTGTACATTCAGAATAGAGTACCCCACAAGTTAGTGGTTGGGGTCATTCCATTCGAAGTACTGATCATACATAAGTCTGATGTCTCACGACTGAGGGTTTTTGGTTCCAAGGCATGGGCCAAAATCCCATCTAACAAAAGAAAATCTTTTCAACCCAGAGTAGTGAATGCATTCTATTGGGTATGCAGAAGATGAAAAATCTTACAAGTTGGTGGATATTTCAACTAGGAGATGCTTCATTGAAAGAAGTGTCCAATTCAATGAAGATCCATTGCAAGATCTGTAGCTAGTTGAAGAGGAAGGTAGACCTGATATGCCTACACTATTTACAGATGATGATGTTTCTTCTGATGATTCATATTCAAGATTTTGAATGAGGGCCAAGTTGGATCAGATCTTGATGTTGAGAATGAATATCAATCATATTTGAATGCAGATCTAGATCTAGTTCCTGCTCCCAATCCTAGGCCTAAATGGGCTCAAAAACTCATTGAAGATGTTAGGAACATTGTTGGGTATCCATTGACAAAAGAAGAACCAAATCTTAGTACCAAGATGAGAAACTTGCACTATGTCACACATATCCACTTTGAGAGAGAGGTGCTACATGATGGTGGGGTATGATCCACAGTTCTACAAAGAGGCTTTCCATGATCTAAGATGGCAGGCTTCCATGGACGAGGATATGAGTCACTGCAGAATAATGAAACATGGGATATTGTCTCCCTTCCTCCAAGGACAAAGCATGTCTAGTGCAAATGGATCTACACAACAAAACTTGCATATGATGGATATACAACCAAGTACAAGGATCGATTAGTTTCAAAGGGGTACTCTCAAGTTCATGGTTTGGACTATAATGAGACATTCTCTCATGTTGTGAGAATGGATTCTATAAGACTGGTTTTGGTCATTGCAGCTTCGAAACAGTGGGAGGTGCATCACATGGATTTCAAGAGTGGCTTCCTACATGGTGAATTAGAATATGATAACTATATGAAACAACCTGAGGGGTACATTGATGGTCCTTCCTTGGTACATAGACTAAGGAAATCATTCTATGGGATCAAGCAATCCCCTAGGGCATGTTACGCCAAGATGGATTCTTTTATATTATCACAAAGATTTGAAAGGTGCAAGTCTGACTGCAATTTCTATATGTAGTAGAAGGGAGTTTGCTTACTATTGATTATATTTTATGTGGATGACTTTCTCATCACCGGTGGTTCATCTACTGGATTGAGGAACATCAAGTCAACTTTGAGCAAGGCTTTCTCCATGACAAATCTAGGGTTACTAAGACAATATATTGGCCTTGAATTAACTCAAAAATATTCAGGGATCATGGTTTCATAGTCTAGATATGTAGCTGACCTACTCAAAAGGTTCCAAATGACTGATTGCAAAGCAAAAAAATTTCCTTTCCTACCTGGCACCAGATTGGAAGAAGGTAGTTCTACTCCCTTGTTTGACAACACACTATACAGACAACTGATTGGTGGCTTATTATACTTGACACATTCAAGACCAAATCTTTCTTATGTTGTTAGTGTTGTTGCAAGGTACATGCAAGAGCCACATGAGATGCATTGGAAGGGAAAAAGAAAATATTGCATTATGTGTAGGGTACTAAAGAGTTTGGGATTCACTCGTATGCTGGTGCTCAGTTAGATCTGGTTGTTTTTACTGACTCATATTGGGATGGATATGGTACTAATAGAAAATCTACTTCGGATTTTTGGTTCATGTTAGTGTCACATCCCCGACCCTCCGACCGGTGAAGAGGATGTGACCAAACACCAATACATCCGGGAAACAGCCCCAAGAACATGGACAGACATCAATGCTAAAATTAAAAGCTTGAACATAAGGCATAACAGGAATATGCTAAGATGCATAATCCATCATACAGAGATGCATGAAACATACGAATATACACCATCACTCAATGCATAATTTCTCATCATTCAGCGGAAGCAACATATACATTCCAGCATTCACATGTTCATCATAATTCATAAAACAATAGATATAATTGCAGAGATGAAATAGTCAACAGCACTTATCTTTTAATGAAGAACTCGCCCCGCAACTAACTACGTCGCTGCAACATTCCACCCAACCATAGGCCAGTGTGCTCATCAATCTCTCAGCAACACTACCACCCCCGAGCTGGGCATGATTCCTCAAGGACTAAGGGTCGAAGTAGGCTTACACATAGCCAAGGTTACACAAAGCATAGCCAAGCCAACTCTGTTGGGTTTATCAGGCCATCAAGGAGCTAGGGTAGGCTAAATGCCAAGCTGGTGGCCTCAACACCAGTCTTCTCAAGCATACCCAGCCTCCACATTCCACTCACAACAGTCCGAAGACCAACCACTGCATACCGCAGCAACACAATCCCTTCACAGCTCTGTGATGAAGGCAAAGACAACCAGGGATAGTCCCAAACAAAACATGAAACACAACTCAATCCACAAGACAACTCGGAGTTGTTCTTGGCCCTAGCATGGCCAAAACAACTCAACTGTGACCCAAAACCAAGGTATATCAACAGCCCAAACTCAAAATGAGTGATGGAAGCAATCCACAATCTCAAAACCAAGGAGAAGCCAAACTCCCAGCGCAGACAAGGGAAAACACAAATGTAGACCACAACAGACAGCATACACAGCCACAATTGGCAACTTTACACAGTCCCAACAGGGAAAAACTCAGCCAATAGATGTGGAATCAACTGCCCACGAACAACAAACAAAAATCCCAGCAATCATTCATAGTCCAGCCATGATGGAGGCAAAACACCGACTCTATGCATGATCAAGAGGAAAGAACACCACCCCCGACTGGTAACCTACGCGAGAGAGAGAAGAAGGCGAGCCCCCAAATAGAAATCACACACCCCTTTCACTCAGCTCTGCGTGAGGAAGATCAATCCCGCCTCCTCCTGCGCGTCTCCTGCATGGGAGTGAACAGACCTCCCCCCCTGCACACGGATGAGGAATGGACAGACCCAAATCCTGCTAAGGTTGGAATCATGGGAGGGTGGAGTGCCTGTTTCTTCTGCCCCATGCGATGTGAAGAGGAGAGGCTGCTGGTGGAGTGGGCACATGGGAAAGGACTGACAGTCCTACCACAGCCACCACTACTCAGCAATAACTACCTCAACTAAGGACCAAGCCCCTCGGCTTCCACAAACTTCTACCGTTGGTTCTCATCTTTCAGCTTATCCCGAAGCCTAGGATCTTTGCGACTGATGTCCTCATCATGTTCCCTCATTGGGTAGTCCCGGCGTAAATGATGTCCTCTGCATTCCCAGCATTTCACTGGCTACTTCATCTTTTCCTGCTCAATTTCCTTTGAGTCTTCATGCCTGGACCGTTTCCCAACGGGTCGCTTGGACGAATGTCCCATCGCTGATCCACCTTCTTTTCTTTTGTCGATTGCTCCCAGAAGGCTTTTCACCTCCATTTGCAAACCAATAGAGTCTTGCAAAATCTGGTGGTTCATTTCATTCTGCCTTTTCTATATCTTGAGCATCTCCCCAATATTTTCTTGGGTCTTGGCAATCGTTTGAAGGAGACTTCCAACTAAGTCCAAAAACTTTTGATCTACTGCCATGATCAATGTGCATCACCAGGTTTCACTTTTCTCACCTGTGAAATGCACCATTGAAATTCTGTCAAACCAAGCATAATATAAACATTAAAATCAGTTAGTTAATTACCCAATCGGCATGACAGTCCAAGCCTCATCAAGGAGACTTTCATATTTTTCATGCCTTCCCAACAGGCACATGAGTTCATTCATGTCCATTCTTGGGCAGAGAATTATCTATTCCAGCATTCACAATTACTTTAAGCAAATACACACATTCCATTTTCAGTCATCCATGCATTCAACATTCTTTTGTTTTCACAATGCATAAATATATATATATATAATTAAAAGGGGCAAGAGAGAGTAGCAAGATTTTTTCCCTCTTTATTTCGTTCCGTCCTGGAACCCACACCACCGCTGTGGCTTTTCAGCTCTCAGCCTCTTTCACTTCACCGTGAATGCTGGACCAATCTCTCTTGGTCATGACACTTAGTGTCTTTGGTCCATTTCAAACCTCTAAACCATGGAGTCTCTCCACATGGTTTTGTCTCGGCTGCTAGGAACTTCATGGTCTCACTAGCACCTTTTTCATTACCGCTCATTCTGAGCTCTCCAGGACAGTCACATGTCCACATGCACCTTTAGGATGCTCTCACAGTCTTCGCTTCTAGAGATACCTATATCCAAACATTGAATAGATTCACATGTTTAGTTTATTCTCATCAGTTTTTGTTGATGTACATATAACTTCGGAATGTATTCTTCTATGTATCTTATGTATTGTAACCCGATGTTTATTTCGAGATGTTTCTATTATGTATTTGATTCATGTTGTCATGCCCCGATGTTCCGATCGAGAGGATTAATAATGTAAACAAGTCTTGTCAAGTCATTAGGCAAATCCCCATAGTTTCGGGGCACTTGAGTTATTATACACTAATTAAGGTGTAGGCTCGAGTAAGTAATTGTTGGTTGAGCCTACATGTGAAAATGCACTTCAAGTGAATGGAAGAATATAAATAGAGAGTGAAAGTCTCTCTATTTATCACTTGTATAACACATCACTTGCTCTCTCAAGTGTGGCGCACTAGTGAAGAAGGAAATATAGTGAGATTAGAAGACTACTGATGTCGGGAGTGCATCTTACTGTTTTGGGGTCTTACATCTTGTGCTGATTCTATCTTTGAGGAAGTTGCAAGGTTTTCTCTATTTATGGTTTCCCCAATCAATTTTCTTTGTGTCTCTTGTCTCTTGTGGTGTGCTTATGTTATTGCTGTGCTTGTTATTCTCTCAGTGAAAAGATCCTAACATAATACTAGCTTAAATGTTGAAAAACTAACATGGTATCAGAGCTAACCTAAGAAGAAGACATTGTGCAGCTGCAGAAGCTAGGGCTTCTTACCTTTTGGGTCTCCCTCCACAGATTTTCAGCAAAAGTATGCTAGGATGACTCTCCCTTGAAGGGTGCATCTTTCTGTCGAAGCAGAATTCGATTTTGAGCATTTTCAGTCTTCGATGCGGAAATTAGGGCTTTCTATAGAAGAGGAATTTTTGAGTGAGACCTACATAGGATTTTTCTCCTCATCAAAACCTAATTTTAGAGGCCTGGATCAAGAAATTTGGTTGGGTGAAACTCCAGGAAAGTCAAACCCTAGTTTGACCCCGAGCTTGAAAAACCCTAAATACTAAAACTGATAAGTTTTGGTACAGTCGCTATATTCTGAGGTTGGAAAAGTCTCAAAAGCTAAAAATTGCAGGAACCGAATATAACATCCCGAAGAACACTGTGTCCAAAATTCAGCCTCCGATTCGCTATATTCCAGGAGATATGATCTCTCTAAGTTAGGATTCTAGTCTCTTCCAGAATTCATCCCTAAATAGGACATATGGGGATATATGCAATATATTGGGCTACAGAGGTCCAAATGGAATTCCTAAAGATGTTCCAGAAAGGACATGGACTTTACTTTTGGTGGTCCAAATATCAGACTCAGAAGATGAACCAGTGACACGTGGCATGCCGTACAACTTCACTGTTCTGAATAGTCCTGTAACAGGTCACCTTGAGAAAAGGATAATAAATCCCAAATGGTGAAACCAATTCTGATGAAATCTATGGTGTTGGATCAAGTACATGTGAGGTTACCTCAATGAGAAATTTTAGACACAGAGGAGCAGTAATTTTAGAGATATCACAGAAACAGTAACAAGCATTGTTGCAGAAGAAATTGGAAAATTAGGGCTTCCTGTTCTGGGAGCTTCCCTCCACTGTTTTCAGAAAAGGAGTACATTGGACAGCTCCATTTGAAGAGATCTATCTGTTTGTCCAATCATATATGAAAGATTCCAAGTTTTGAAAATTAGGGTTTATGTGACAAACCCTAGATCAGCGAACTTCGGGACAAGGACGGACACCTCAAATCAGTAAGATCTAATCCTTTGCTATTTTCATTTGAGGTTCTCATTTCAAAGTGATCTATCACATCAGCTTGATGATAAGCTTGGTGAAGTTGAAAACTTGCAAGCATAGAAGTATTTGATCTCTCTGAAGAAAATGGATTGGACACCTACATGAGTATAGAGGTTCTAGTTCCAAAGGGAGATGAGGCTCAAAGCCTTTCACAAGAAGAACTTGGTCAAGGCCAAAGAAGACATCATGCTCATGCTGCAAAGGATGATGAACCATCTAGAAAGAGATCCATATATGAAAGTGAACATTCTTCAAGTAAGGATGAATATGTTCTGATATCAGCTCTCACAGGTAACATTACTCATGGAAGTGATGATTGGCTTATAGACAGTGGGGCTTCCAAATGTATGATGGGATTCAAGGAATCCTTTGTAAGACTGTCAGAACATGAATCACCTCACAAGGTGAAACTAGGAGATGACTACCAATATCCAATAAAAGTTAGTGGGGAATCTTCATACAAGCTATACTCTGGTAAGTCTCTAACAATTAAAGAATTATTGTTTGTTCCAGGACTCAAGAAGAACCTTCTCTCCATTTCAGCATTAATACAAAAGGAATGCGGGTTGCATTCATAGATGGTCAAGTCATCATGTGGCCAAAAGGAAAGACTATCGATGATGCAGTAGTGATTGGAGAACAAGAAGGAGGCTTGTACAAATTGAAGGGCCATCCAGAACAAGCCTTGATCCATGACATAGTAGATCCAAATGAGCTTTGGCATAGAAGGCTTGCACATGTGCATTACAGAGCACTACCTATTGCAAGCAAAGTTGTTGAAGGTCTTCCAGAATTTCAAGCTATTTGAAGGGAAGAACAAAAATCAGAATATGACCTAAATAAACCAGTTGAAGAATGTGAAGATCCAGAATGCAGAGACCATGCAGTCATAAGAGTCTCTCAAATCAAGAACAAATTGAAGTGGTAAAAGAAGAAGTGAAGAATGTAGAAGTGGTGATGGCCACCTTGAATGGCCTCCCAGGATCGTGGAACCCATTCATTCAAGGAATGTGTTCCAGAAGGAAGTGATTACTTTTAGCAGACTCATAAGAAGAGAAGAGAAGATGGAAGCAAATGAAGATCAAGCTCTCAAAGAAGATACCTCAAGCAATGAGGAATATGAAGAACTCAACTCTTGAAGAACTTCTTATCCTCCTTATCATTTGGATAAGAAACGATGCTACCATGAATGAAGAAGACGATGAAGCTGAAGGCTCAAGAAGCAATCTACCCACAAAACAAATAAAGATAAGTATTCAATTGTCATTTCATGATATTTTGTTGTTATGCATTTGTTTATATTTAGTTGATGTATCATGCATGATAGGATGTTTGCATTAATGGCAGTATACTACTAATATGCATGTGATGGGTAAGTAGATCATGGTGCTATACAACTCTCCATTGCTACTTATCTAGAATGAAACCTCTTTGCTGACATATTGGATTAGTGCACAATCTCAATGTTGTCCTGGTAGAGATGGAAGGCATCTAGAAAGTTTCAGTGAGATATGGATGAATGTTGTATTGGCTAAAGTAGTTGCATGATCATATATTTATGCATAAGTGTTTGCCAATATAAATATTCCTTATGAAATGTTTCTAACCATACAATTGCATTTGACTTGTAGGAAAGACCACATACATAATCTCCTACAAGCAAAGAAGAATGAAGACTTGTTCCGAAGAGCAAGTGACGACATTTAAAAATGAAGAATAATATGACGAGTGCAGTGACATCATTGATGCAGAACCTTCCAGCCACCAAGAAGAAAGAGAAGACCAGTTCAAGAAGAATGATGTCAGGGCGTAGTATCGAGACCTGAAGAGAAGTTCATAGTTCCATCATGCAGTAGATGGAAACATCATGGGATACAAAGCAATATTCGTAGCATGAGTCTTCTCACGAAAGGAAGGCCTAGACTACGAAGAGACATTTGCAGCCAGTAAGAGTTTAAATACATACATGATGGGCTTGATGAATATCTTAACCTTTGCTACAAGGTTGATAGAGGATGACAAACTCACAGATGGGTGCAAGATGAACTTTTGAAGAAGTTCAAGATAGAGGATCTTAGTATCCAATGATCCTAGATGGATACTACTTGTCACTTCAGTACAGAATGTTTCAGTACATAGAGTATAGAAGACAAAGGGAGTACGATGCTTCGCTTCAGAGGGAGTGACTACAGAAGATCCTGAGGTTCGACATGATATGACAGGATGGATAGATTACTGATGGCTCTAAGCTTTACTAAGAGTAAATTGGATTCCAACCTTTGCTTCAAGGTTGAAGACGGTAGACCAGTGATGCTCCTGTTATGTGTCGATGCACTATTGTTCTAGGTATGGAGGTGTGGTAGAGTGTGGATGGAATCTTCCTTGGACAAGGGAAGTATGCAGTAGAGATCCTGAAGAGGTTTGGGATGATGGACTACAAGGCCATTACCACACCTATGGCATCGAACATGAAGATATTAAGTGATGCTTCATCAGAGTCGGTTGATGCTACGATGTATCGTCAGATGATTGGGTCATTCATGTACCTGACGAACACAAGACCAGACATTTGCTTTGCAGTGAACACCTTGAGCCAGTACCTGACAGATCCGAGAAGAGTTCACTTGACTGCTGCAAAGCATATTCTGAGATACCTGAAGGGTACAGTTGATTATGGGCTCAAGTATGATGCAAATCAGAAGATTAACCTAGAAGGTTATGTTGATTCAGATTGGGCAGGCAATGCCATCGACAGGAAGAGTACTTCAGGGTGTTGCTTCAGTATGGGATCAGGTGTGATCTCTTTGTTTAGCAGGAAGCAATCCTGTGTGGCACTGAGTACAGCTGAAGTAGAGTATGTCGCAGCTTATTCAGCTAGTTATGAGCCAGTATGGCTGCGGAAGCTACTGTCTGATATATTTGATCTCCAGTTGGATGCTACTTGTATACATTGTGAAAACCAGAGTTGCATGAATTTGTTAGAGAATCCAGTGTTCCATGACAAGTCGAAGCATATCGAGATCAAGTATCACTATATCAGGGATATGGTGCAGAGAGGAGCAGTGAAGCTTCAGTATGTTGCGACGGAGGAACATATAGCTGATGTATTGACGAAGCCATTGGCTAGGCTGAAGTTCGAGTACTTCAGAGAGAGACTTAGTGTTCCCCAGATCGAGGTTCCTTCCAAGAGAAAGTGATGAGACCCATAGCCATTCTGACATGGTGAGAGGATTGGTTCCTTCCATGGTCAGATGTAAGGGCTGAGCCATTCTGTCATGGTGAGAGGATTCAGTTCCTTCCATGTCAGATATGAGTGCTGACTGCCATTCTAGGAATGGAGGCACCTGGTCAGTTACCAGGAACACTCAGTCAGGGACTGAGAGAGCCATTCTGACGAGCAGGTCAGATGTAAGGGCTGAGCCATTATGTTCATGGCCAAAGGATTAAGTTCCTTCCATGGCAGATGTGAGTGCTGGCCATTCTGTCGAGTAGGACAGATGTAAGGGCAACTTCCACTCTCAAGGAGAGTGGAGGCGCCTGGTCCGTTACCAGGTAGCTCAGTCAGGGACTGGGGGCCATTCTGACAAGGGTGTAGGATTCAGTTCCTACTAGGTCATATGTGAGTGCACAAATCTCTCATCACTATGGTAGGAGGGGCTCCCGCCTGGGTGAAAGTCGTTCATCATTGTGGTAGGATGTGTTCCGGCCTGGGTGAATGTGTGAAAATCTTTCATCACTGTGGTAGGAGGGGCTCTGGCCTGGGTGAAATTCATTCATCACTGTGGTAGGATGTGTTCCCGCCTAGATGGATGTGCCATTCTGACGAGTAGGTCAGATATAAGTGCAGAGCCATTCCACACATGTTAGTGATGTGATGTCCTATCATGCTGGTGAATGTGAGTGTTGGGCCTTTCTGATGTGATTGTAGTTTACTACATGATCATATGTGAGTGTTGGGCATGCCTTTCTGACGAGTAGGTCAGATGTAAGTGCTGGGCGTGCCTTTCTGATGAGCAGGTCAGATGTAAGTGCTGGACGAAGACCTACCTGGTGGCTAGGCCTACAACCAGCATGAAAAAGGGTTGGCTCTGTAGAACTTCCCATGACAAGATAGTACACACATGATGATGACCAGAGATGATCCAGATCGAGCTATGATCCAGATCCAGTTATGATGACTCCGAGAGATCCAGATCAAGTGATGATCTAGATCCAGCAGTGATGATCCAGATCCAGATCCAGATCGAGTGATGATCCAGATCCAGTCCAGTGATGATGATCCAGATTGAGTGATGATCTAGATCCAGTGATGATATTCTATGATGATCCAGATCGAGTGATGATCCAGATCCAGATCGAGAGATGATCCAGATGAAGATGACTTGAAGACGAAGATGACTTGAAGACGAAGATAATCCAGTTGATACAGAGAAGAAGACCAGTGCTAAAAATTGTGTCGAAAGAATACCTTCCTAGTTAAGAGGGAGTGTTGATATACATATAACTTCGGAATGTATTCTTCTATGTATCTTATGTATTGTAACCCGATGTTTATTTCGGGATGTTTCTATTATGTATTTGAGTCATGTTGTCATGCCCCGATGTTCCGATCGGGAGGATTAATACTGTAAACAAGTCTTGTCAAGTCATTAGGTAAGTCCCCACAGTTTCGGGGCACTTGAGTTATTATACACTAATTAAGGTGTAGGCTCGAGTAAGTAATTGTTGGTTGAGCCTATGTGTGAAAGTGCACTTCAAGTGAACGGAAGAATATAAATAGAGAGAGAGAGTCTCTCTATTTATCACTTGTATAACACATCACTTGCTCTCTCAAGTGTGGCGCACTAGTGAAGAAGGAAATATACTAGGACTAGAAGACTACTGCTGTCGGGAGTGCATCTTACTATTTTGGGATCTTACATCTTGTGCTGATTCTATCTTTGAGGAAGTTGCTGGGTTTTCTCCATTTATGGTTTCCCCGATCAAAACTCTTTGTGTCTCTTGTCTCTTGTGGTGTGCTTATGTTATTGTTGTGCTTGTTATTCTCTCAGTGAAAAGATCCTAACTTAATAATAGCTTAAATGTTGAAAAACTAACAGTTTTATCTCTAAAACAAGAGCTTAAAACATCATAACCAAATCATATACACATGTATATTCATAAGCAAAATAATCCAATACTTATCTGTATTGTGCGTTTCCTCGTTTGTCCACAGGATCCTGCTTCGCTTTGCAAGCCTTGGGATCACCTATGGACTTGGATGTTAGGTCAACACGTAGGCTACTTCACAACATCCTTTTATATATATATCAGGCACAGTCTAGCCAACCTACAGTTGGGTTTATCAGACTGTCCAGCCAAGCCAATATACAATTGGGTTTATCAGGCTGCTGCCAATCAAGCCAATACACTGTTGGGTTTATCAGGCTACTCAGCCAAGCCAGCTAACAGTTGGGTTTATTAGACCGTGGGTCATCAAGCCAACACTGTAACATTTCCACAATTTTCATAACATCAAAAATTACATAGTCAAGCCAACCTTCAGTTGGGTTTATCAGACCGTCAACAAATCACCTGCACTTATATCAATAATAACACATACACTTATACCAACAGTAACACACATATCATCATACACTTATATCAACAATAACCCTTACTCCACAACCCCTCACAACAACCATTTACCTTTTACCTTTACCTTTAGGGTGCAACACCCCACTGCATCTATTTAGCCTGTCAGCACAAGCAATATAAGCAAACTCATCAGTGTTATTACTCTAAAACTGTAACCATATTTCATATTATTCACTATCAAGTATTGAGACACCAGGAGTGCGTCCACTCCCTAGGGTGTAATCAATATTGAAAACCCTTTCATGAATCGACATCAAAAAAGTGTGCACTCTTTTTCGGTGTGTGCCATGTAGGCCCTATTCGTACTCAAGCAATCGGTCATAATGGATATTAAATCAAAACATGTTCTGCATATTGAATTCAACAATCAAACATGCATATTCTCAGCAAGGGTCACAGAACACTTATCCATTTGTCGACGCAGTATGTCTTTGTTAAGGAGGAATGGGGGCCCCTTATCTGAGTTAACAGTCCCTCGGTTTTCCATCCCAACTCCTTTTCACATTTCATGTTCACACATGTCTTACCGACATAATTTATACCATCTCACTCATGTTGCTACCAAACATGTAGTGCAGATGAGACATTTCCAAAATGTCCAATGGCGTTTCACCCGAAACCCATTTCCAAGGGAAAACCTTCCCATGAAGTTTGGCTCTTGCAGGCCATCACACATGATCTTCCTGCAACGTGCACCGCTGGCACATTCACCAAATAGCCAAACAGTCAATCATTATCTGATAATACAATCCAAATTGATTGTTCCATAACCAAGCAATGACATTGGTAATCAAATTCAATAGAAATTGCAATTCTGTCTACTACAGAAATTAGTTTGCTTTAACATAATACGAATACCCACTTACAATGCGTCCTCCTGACACAATATTATGCAAACCAATAGTGATTAGTAGTCGTCAACAATTTCTTAAATACGAAATTCACAATTCAAATTTAACAACCCATTATGCACACCAACTAGCTTTATAGCCATAAGACCTTTCTCATAAGGTTTGGCTCTTTTACATGGTAGATTCTAGCATTGGTCAGGGTCTTACCTCTCACTGCCATGCTCGAAATAATCTACCTGAAACTTGAGCTTCAATCATCCAACACAATATTATGCAAGCCAATAGTGACTAATAGTTGTCAGCAATTTCTTAAATCCGAAATTCACAATTCAAATTTAATAACCTATTATGCATACCAACTATTTTTACAACCATGAGACTCTTCTCATAAGGTTTGGCTCTTTCACATGGTAGATTCTGGCATTGGTTAGGGTCTTACCTCTCACTTCCATGATATAAATAATCTACCTGAAACATGAGCTTCAATCAACCAAACACTTGGTAAGTCTGGATGCATATAACCTCTTCATTGCTATAACCATCACTGAAGCATTTTCAGAATTTCCAAAATTCAAATACTTCCAACTATTAATCATATCAACATTACCAAAACTCATTTACTTCACACAATCATTACCATACTAGAATTTGCAAGGTATAGTCACATCATTCATGTAATTTAAATGAAATGTTTAGATACTCCTTACTTCGCAAGCGTATCATTGGTACCACCTAGCTCTTCCATAGAGCATTTCTGGCAGACAATTGATCATGACTATCCTCTTTATGCACTTATAATCCTACATTCATAACAACCTTTGAAATGGTTCCTGAATTATCATCAATTCATCATTTCAGCCATTAGTTATTCATAATATCACATGCATTCATCTCAATGCATTCATGCAATACATCACAACATTTCACCTATACTTATGCAATCAGTCACTCACACCCCTCATATGCATACATTCAATGCATAACTACAAGATTCGTAAAATCTTCTTAATGCTTATCCATTCAATGCTACCTTGCATTGATTCAAGAATACTTATGCATTCAACATACCATGCATGGCCTAACCATGACTACTTCATGTAGGATGCATTACTACAATCAAGATCATCAGTACTTACTTTCCTTGGGCTACTAAGCTCAATCAATATATACAGGCACGACACCTTTCTATATTCAAACATCCACATGGTATGAGGTCTCTTACATTTACCACTCCATGGAATTTGTCATAATCAAACTCTTACCTGCATGGGTCCTACTTACACCCTTGGCATGACCAATTTGGTTGGTCCTTTGCAGGAGATTGCAGAATTTGCTCACCAACTTTTGATTATGGACTTGCTGCCTCATCCCTTTCTTCATAGGGTTTCTGGTCACATTTGTCAGCATCAGCAACATATTCAGCCATGTCCATGTTGTCGTTGGTTTTTCCACTAATGCCAACACCAATGCAATAGTTATCATTAGTGGCTCATTATAATTTTCAATATTCTTACCAACATGTAATATCCTATGCATGCAATACATATCCTCATACATTTCAAGTATAAAACTTAGCAAATGTAGTTATAATCAGCAAGATAGGGTTTAGGGAAACTTCCCTTTTCAATTCCCACATCCTCGCATGGAACTCCTCTTCCACACAACAGCTGGTTAGCCTTCTGTTGAGGCTTAGAAATTCATAGGCAACAACAGAAAGGGATTCTCCCTAGTCAACGTTCCCAACTAGCCCGTGACTGTTTGGTATGGGGAATCCGTCCGGTTTGTGGTCCGGCTACCGTAGGTCAAAGTAACAAAAACAAAGGTTTTACCGGTTGCGGCCCGGTCCTCCGTGTATATTTTTGTATTTTTTGACTTAAGTATGATATGCATATGCCTAATTAACCATGCAGGGCGATAAGGATGCAAGGAGCGTTCATAATGTGATGCGCAGGTTCTTACCTCTCGTCTTAGGCTCACAAGCATCTAAATCACATATGCAGCCGTGAAATAAAATAACTATCTGCCTAACTATCTATCTATCCCCGGGGAGCCAGATTGTAAATTATTTATGAGTAATGTGCATTGTGCGTGCAATATAAAGAGAAACTACAGTTAGCTGATATTTCTTTCCATAAGGCATGAACGATGAAAGATATTTCAACAACTAGATAGCCAATTGTTTTATGAACAGCATACATTACTCATGGTGTTCATTCCACAAAAATAAACCAGAAATCATTTAAACAAGAACATAGGTTCAAAGAGTTAGAACGATCTCACGGTTAATGGACAAAAAGCTGGAAAAACAAAATAGTTCATCTTTCAGCCATCCACAGCATAACATTTGAAAGTGCCACCAATCTTTCTCCAACAGGCAAACAATACTTCTTTATTGCAAAGAGAAATAGTTCTTCTTACAATATAGCTTTTCATGTCTAACTGGGAAAAAGTCCCTTCTTCCCTCTTAGTCTATTACATTTATACAAAAAGGTGAGACGGTTGGGCTTCCCAAAGTAACCTTTGGGCTTCCCAACTCTTCGTTTCCCAACGCTTGACTTTTCTCAAAGGTTTTTTACAAAATGTTACATATTACAAAAATTGACCAATCCTTTATGAGGAGGGTCCCACTTGCGCATCTAGAAATTTCTTCCATGCCGAAACTTCAGCAGCAATTCCTTCAAACGCACAAGGCTCTAAAAACTGAATATTAATCTCAAACTTAGCAGTCTGGTTCTTTATAGCCTCAATCCTGACTGCACTCAATCAAAGCTGATCTTCCAGAAGCTGCACGCTGATAGCTGAATGATCTACTTCGCTCCTCAAGATCTGATCATTCATGGCTTTAATCTGCTGTACTTTAGCTTCCTCTTCCTGGTATCTCTTCTGTAGCAGCTCCACAAAGGCGTTGTGATCTGGGAAAGCCTCAAGCCTCTGCTCGGCCTCTATCTGGCACCGGTTGTAGGTAATGAGAAGCCTTCTGAAAAACTCGGTGCATGCTGCTTTCATCTTCTTAACTGATTTTTTGAAATCCTCCGCAGTATTTATGGCAAACTCCAGCAAATCATAATCCCGCTTGAGGGCCTGTGTATCCCTTGATGGCAGTTATGTTGGAGTTTCTTCCTTGTTTTCCAGCCTTGCCATTCTTACAGTCAAGACTTCAAGGACGTCCTGAGATCGATCTACAAAGTAAGAGGAGGTCTCTAGGATTTCCTCCAATCTGCTATCTACCTGCAGCACTTTGCACCTTTCTCCTTCTATAGCAGTCTGCAGCTGCAGCATCTTCATCTTCTGGGCCAAGATGTGCTCTTTGAACAGTTGGAGGTTAACCTGCTGCTCCCTTGCTTCCTCCAGAGAATTTGTCAGAGAATAAATCTGCTCTTGATGTTTCTCTCTCTGTTCTTGGGAGTGCATCTCACTAGCCTGCAAGATAATCTTTTGCTGCTCTTCTAGCTCTTCTACCTTCTCCTGCAGTCATTCCTTTTCACTCCTTAGCTCTTGACATTCTTTCTGCACTTTCTCCAAAGCCTCCTGTGTTGTTTCTCTGACCTGTCTTTCTACTTGGAGGGCCTGCAATTCAGCCTTATAAGCCTTGATCTCCCTCTGCATGTCTTCATACTTACGCTTCAGCATATTTCCTTCCTCTCTCTCTTTCCTCAAAGTGTCTTTTAATTGAGCCGAGAATTTCTTAGATAGCTGTAAGTCTGTCATAATCCTGCCCACATTATCCTCTGAGGCTTGAATCAGTGCTGCTCCGGCTCTGATGGTGAATCATGGATCTTGGTCTGTTCCTAACATAACAGGCGTATCCGATATCATTTTCCCTGGCAGATCTCCCATTTCAATTCTCCTTTCTGTTCTCTTCACCATTCTCTTTGTTGCCCTGTCGTAGAAAACAGTATTGAAATCAGGGATTTCTTCTCCTTTTTTCTGCACAAAAGGGACCAGTTTGAGAGTGGGGACCATGTGTGTGCTGGCAGCATGTACTTGTGGGTCCTGAACCTCAGGGTTCTCCACGTCTTGGGTCTACCCTGTAGCTGTTTCAGAAGCTGACTCCTCTGTCTGTGTCAGCTTTAGCCTTTCAGCTTCTTGCTTTTGAAGCTCCTCTTCCAACTTCCTTTTCTTTTCTTCTTCGTCTTTCTTAGCTGCTTCTTCTACTTTCTCAGCTGCTTCCTAGGCAGCCTTTCTTTTCTCTTCTTCTTCTGTGTGCAGCCACCCTGCAGCTTCTTGTGCCAACCTCTGGGCTTCCTCATTTCTTCTCTTTGCTTCTTCCTCAACCTCGACTTGTTCATCTCCCTTCCCACCTTTGGTGGTGATTTTCTTCTTGAACCTTCTTCTCAAGGCTGTCATGTTTACTACATTTCGGAAGATGGACTCCTCTCGATCCCAATGGTGGGCATACTCAAAATGCACGTTGTGCTCTTTACAGTGTTTAGCCACTTTACCGTGAGTATCATTTCTACGAAAGGGCATCTCTCCAAAATGGAACTTTTCCAGCTCTTCTACAAATTCATCGGCTTTCTTCACTTTGGTGAACTTGTAGCTTCCTAGCTTGAAGGGCAAAGGGGGATAGGCTATCTTCTTGTGCTCAAACAGAAAGCTGCCTATTCCATCCAGGAACACTTGTCTGACTGCTTCTTTGTGAATAATGTAACCAGTTGCGTATTTGGGCAGTAGGGAAGGTGCTCTCGAACCTCCAAACATCCTGAAGTACATGCCATTTTCAGTCAAATAGTAATCTGCATACTCCTATATTACCTGCAGTGCCTCTTCTGACATACAATCACACTCCTTTAGGAAAATGAGTGTGTTTAAGGGCATGATAAAGTGTTCACATACTTCTCGATAATGGCTATGATATTTGTGTGCCCACAGTGGTTTATAGGCAGCATAGACATGCATTCTTTCCCTATCCCAGATGCACCTGAGTCCGGGGAAAGGCTGATTACACAATATGCAATCGACAAGTATAGAACTCATATAGAATTCATACCTCTTTTGGGCCACTCCTCCCAAAGCTAAGGCCAAGCAAGCTAAAAGACTATTTGATACAAGGCTAGCCCAGTTGAAAATTGTCCCCTGGGTTGCAACATAAAAAATGATGGGTATCCACTCTAACTTGAAGAACCTACCATGTGCTCTTCCAAAAATCATGTTCAGCATTAGAGCTATGAACCTATAGGGGGCCCTTAAGCTTGTTGTATTGTAATCACCCGTCAGTCTGTATCTATAATGTTTTCCCTGCAACAACATCCTTTTAAGAGTCTCTACCTGGTCCATTCTAATGTTGTTCAACCAATCATCAGATAAGAATACTTGGGCTTCTGGCAGGTGGTAAGCCAACGCTACATATCCAGGGCTATATGCAGCATATCCCTATCTTTCAACATTTTCCAGAATAATTGTTGTGACATCTGCCCGGGGCAGAATCCAACCGATTACTTCAGAGCTCGGGAATAACTCTGGTCTGGTAGCGATCTTCATCAGTGAAGATCTTTCTATGTTGGCATATATGGACTCTTCTTCTAAGCCCATGTCAGGAACCTCTCTGCGTGTGATCAGTCTATATATTCCCCCCCACTGGTATTCAGGTTCAATACCAGAAATGCACTTAGTGTCTTCGTATATGTATTCAGCTTTAGTGACAACTTCTACTTCGGGCTCTTCTTCGACCATAGGGGCCTTCTTCTTTTGTCTCTTTGACATTGTGAGCTCTTCCTGCCATAAAATTGTAACATAGGCCCTTTTGGCTGAGTGACAAACTGGTATACATCAATGTGCAGTGTGCCATTTCTTCTATGTTCAACATGATAGCAATCAGTCAATGAAGTAAATATATGCATGTATAGCCTGAAATGGCCTAACTACAGAACTATTAAAACCCAATGTGCAGCGTTCAGTGACTCTGTCTATGTCCAGCATGATGGAAACTAGTTATATGCAGTAAAAATCTACCAGTTACCACAGCTTTTCAATACCAACAATTCTAACAATATAATCGGGAAAAAAGAACATCTACATTCACGTGAAGAAAACCACCGCTCTCTGCGGGTGACATTATCGTTTCGCTGCGCCAGACAACAGGGAAATATATACGAGACTACACCAATGCTCTAACAAAACCGTGCCTACGCAGCTGATGGCCAATAGACTAAAAGCAACAATAAATTCCTTTCAATCGGCTAGGGGTTCGACCACTGAGCACGAATTGGGTTGCGCGGGACCGCGTAGGCCAACGACTGGGGTATAGGTATCACCAAAACAAGACAAACAGCTCAAGCTCAATAGGGAGAGATGGCTGAAAACCTACTCCTACCCAACATCGTCCCATAGGGTGGTTTGGTGCAGACAGCGTAACGGTCTTCCGCACCAAACCCCCTTTCCCTCTACGCGCAGAGTTATAAACAAACGGCGGTGAGAAAACTACTCTAAAGGTGAATCCACCTTCCCATGGACATTTAGGATACAAAATCCCCAGCTATATAGGCACGTAATTCAACGGGACCAGGAAAATGGTCGGGGAAACAAACCACCGTAGAAAACAACTAGTAGCTCGAACTGAACAGGAAAAGCAAACGAGCCTACCTGGCAATGCGGCGTGTAACCGGCGCGGAGCAACCTGTCAAGCTCCAAAGGTAGAGACACCTGGAACGCGGGTACCGAAAATGAGGGACCGGGTGAGCGAGCGACAACAATCGATAGTGACAGAGCACGACAGTCGACGATATTGAAACGGTAAAAATAACCTACGACCTGTGCATATATATATATCCATAAGACACACGTGACGGGAAATCATATCGGACGGTGGAAAACTTTTGGATCGGAGGTCGAAAGCGTATATCCTTCCGCAACGGCGGAAGGCCAAACCATAAATCCATCTGCTGGGATAACGCACGTCGGAGCTTTGATGCATCGGAGCGGAAAGCGGAACGGGAGCCGCAATGACGTAGATACAAAATACAAGTCCGTCCATCACACGAGGTCCGAATCGGAAGCGAAAACACTAAAGGCTCGGGAAGGCGAACGCTTCCGGCAGCCGCAATGGCGGAGGCACAAAGGGCGCGACCCTCCGCAACGTTGGAGTTAAAAATGACTCAACGGCCGGAAGGAGAAATCTTTCCGCAACCGCAACGACGGAATCTCAAGACGTACGGGGTTGCCAAATAACAAAGCGGGAATCGAAACACTACAATGATCGAGAGAGGAAACGGTTTTCCGTCCACAATGGCGAAGAAAGAAATGACAAATTCTTCCGACGTAAACCAAAAGACCGGCCGATGTGAAAACCAATGGATCGGAAAGAAAAATAAAGACAAACCGAAAATCCATCCACAACGGCAGGGACCAAACCATAGATCCATCTGCAACGGCGGAAGAAAGAAATGAAACAAAGTTCCGATGCAAATCCAAAAGGCAGTCGATTAAAATCAATCAAAACGGGGAAAATTCGAAGTCAAAACCGAAGGTCTATCCACAACGGCGAGGAAAGAAATGACAAGTCCTTCCGATTCAAACCAAAAAACCAGCCTATTAAACCAACGTATCGGGAGAAAATTCGAAGTCAATACTTGTTATTCTGCCGCAACGGCGAAAGCTTTCACCAAACAAATTCTCGATTCGAACAAGCTGAAAATGCATCCAACGGCAACGGTAAAGTCTGATCAAACATTAAATTGCTTCAAGCGCTAAAGGAATAATCAACACAGTGGTAAATCAATTCAATCATTCAGAGAAATCATTATTAGACCAACTCAAAGAAGAAAATCGAACTAATCCAAGCAAAAGGAGGGTCCTAAATTTTTTTGGAATTTTGGGAAAATGTTGCAGCTGCAACACCTTCATAGTCCTTGCTACCTCTGGGCATGCAACTTTCTAGATTTGTCCATTTGATAGTAGCGGCCGTCATTAGCACTTTGCTACTCCATGCTCAGATTCTGGTGACTTTCCCTTGTTCCCTACTGGATAAGATTTCCAACGCCTATCCACATGCTTCATTCTGACCTTGGGTGTGAAAACCACACCACTTCTAGAAATGAAGATTTTCACCAAATCTCAGCATTTTACACACAACTGCATTTTGTACTAGGTGCCAACTTCAGCCCTGTAGACCCACTGAAAAATAGCTGAAAATCCCATTGGAAAACAGTCGAAATCTGCTGGGAAATCCCACTTGAAAAACTCAAATTTTCCTCTGCAGAATTGGCTCTCATTTCGGCTATCAGTCCAACGTTTCGGTGGTCAAAACAGTTAATTTCCTCCGCTGCTCATCGGTTGTCGGATCCAATAAGCACTACGCATCGGTGATCCGATCTTCTATTTTTTTCCAACGTGTCAAATCCATAGTCATCTAGGCAGCCGCAACGGCAGACGTTCAATCTACTTACTTCATCCGACGTCGCTCATTGGCTGTCCAATCAGCTAAATTTTTTCGACGCTTCGGGCCGATCCTCCTTTGGATTCCATCGTATCGGCAGACTGATCTTCTATTTTCTTCCGACGTGTCACCGGCCCGATCCTCTAAAGTTTTCTGACGTTTTCTATACTTAGAAAATTTTTCTTCTTTTACGGAAATCTTTCTTCTTCGGAATTTTTTCTTCTTTCTTCTACTGTCGCATCGGCTGGTCGATCATCTAACCTTTATCGATGTTTCGGCGATCTTTCAGAGATCTCCGCCGAAAATGCGGCTCCACCTTGAACTAATTTCCATCGAAACTATCTCTTCTCTTCTGCCGCTGCATCAGCAAACTCATCTCCTATTTTTCTCCGATACCTGCCGCTGCATCGGCTCCTCAAACAATTAAATATTTCCGACGGCTTCCATACTTAGATGAATTTTTCAACTTTTCCAAATTTTCGTCGTTCTACTTTCTTTCGCTAACAGCATCGAAAGTCCTTTTTGCTAACAGAGCCGACGTATCGGCTGCTCAAACAGCTAACTTTCGCCGCTTGATCTTCTTTTCGTCGGTGAAATAGTTCCTTCCGCAGCCGCAACGACGAAACACGATCCTTAATTTTCTTTCGATCAGTGAACTGATTTTGACTGGCATCGGCAGTATTTTCTCATTGGCAGGCTAGTGCTTTTGGCTTCCGCAATGGCGGGTGCACGAAAAACTTCCTTGATAGCGTCGAAGGTTTAGTTCGTTCAGTAGCTGCAACGACGACTCTTCATCTCTGATCTTCTTCTAATCAGCTCAACTTTCTTCTTTCTATCGGCGAAACAGTTCCTTCTGCAGCCGCAACGATAGAACATGATCCTTCTCTGGCTTTCGAAATGGCGGGCTCTCAATCAGCTATCTTCTTCCGATAGCTGACGTTTTCCTTACTTAGAAAAATGTTTAACTTTCTTTCCTTACGGCGTCAGTGGTCGGAGGATTTTCTCACCGGACGCGTAGTTGCTTAGCCATCCGCAACGGCGGATGCTCGAACAACTATTTTCTTCCGACGGACGCTGAACACTTAGAATTTTTTCCGCTATTTTCTTTCAAACGGTCCTCTGTCGGACGCGCTTCCTTCTAGCTCTTCCGCCACATCGAAAGTCCGTTCCACAAACTCTTCTGCAACATCGTAAGTCTGTTCCACTAACTCTTCCGCAACATCAGAAGTCCGTTCCACTAAGTGTTCCGATGGCTCAAACACTTAGACAAATTTTTCAAAAATTCTTTTCTGCCTACCCCTCGTTGGATGGCCTTCTGACTACACCTTCCGACATATCGAAGGAACTTCCCACTTAGTTCTTTGATGACCCAACTGTTCCAACACTTAGGTAAATTTTTGAAGTTTGTTGCCATCAAATTCTGGTCTCGGCTGGGCAGGAATAAATTCTGCTTCTGTCACTGCACCTTGGTGGTCCATTCAGGCCCATGCTACAACATGAGCTTTGATACCATGCTATCACATCCCCAACCCTCCGACCGGCAAAGAGGACGCGACCAAACACCAATACATCCGGGCAACAGCCCCAAGAACATGGACAGACATCAATGCTAAAATTAAAATCTTGAACATAAGGCATAACAGGAATATGCTAAGATGCATAATCCATCATACAGAGATGCATGAAACATACGAAGATACACTGTCACTCAATGCATAATTTCTCATCATTCAGCAGAAGCAACATATACATTCCAGCATTCACATGTTCATCATAATTCATAAAACAATAGATATAATTGCAGAGATTAAATAGTCAACAACACTTATCTTTTAATGAAGAACTCGCCCTGCAACCAGCTACGTCGTTGCAACGTTCCACCCAACCATAAGCCATCGTGCTCATCAATCTCTCAGCAACACTACCACCCTCGAGCTGGGCATGATTCCTCAAGGACTAAGGGTCGAAGAAGGCTTACACATAGCCAAGGTTACACAAAGCATAGCCAATCCAACTCTGTTGGGTTTATCAGGCTAAATGCCAAGCTGGTGGCCTCAACACCAGTCTTCTCAAGCATACCCAGCCTCCACATTCCACTCACAACAGTCCAAAGACCAACCACTGCATACCGCAGCAACACAATCCCTTCATAGCTCTATGATGAAGTCAAAGACAACCGGGGACAGTCCCAAACAAAACATGAAACACAGCTCAATCCACAAGACAACTCAGAGTTGTTCTTGGCCCTAGCGTGGCCAAAACAACTCAACTGCGACCCAAAACCAGGGTATATCAATAGCCCAAACTCAAAATGAGTGATGGAAGCAATCCACAGTCTCAAAACCAAGGAGAAGCCAAACTCCCAACGCAGACAAGGGAAAACACAAACACAGACCACAACAGACAACATACACAACCACAATTGGAAACTTTACATAGTCCCAACAGGGAAAAACTCAGCCAACAGATGTGGAATCAACATCCCACGAACAACAAACGAAAATCCTAGCGATCCTTCACAGTCTGGCCATGATGGAGGCAAAACGCCGACTCTATGCATGATTAAGAGGAAAGAACACCACCCCCGACTGGTAACCGGTGCGATAGAGAGAAGAAGGCGAGCCCCCAAACAGAAATTGCACACCCCCTTCACTCAGCTCTGCGTGAGGAAGATCAATCCCGCCTCCTCCTGCGCGTCTCCTGTGTGGGAGTGAACAGACCTCCCCCCTGCGCGCGGATGAGGAACGGACAGACCCAAATCCTGTTGAGGTTGGAATCATGGGAGAGTGGAGTGTCTGTTTCTTTTGCCCCACGCGACATGAAGAGGAGAGGCTACTGGTGGAGTGGGCACGTGGGCAAGGACTGACAGTCCTGCCACAGCCACCACTACTCAGCAATAACTACCTCAACTAATAAAATCAAGACATTAAAGCGGTTGGGTGAGACAAGGAAGATGGCAAATCAAAACAAGGATTTACCCCCATAGACCAAGGTTTGACATCCCCCACACCCTTATCCTTTGGAATCATGCCCTTTTCATTTTAACATTGCACTACCATAGCGGGTTGTGGTTTATTTTAATTGATGTGCGTGTTTACATGATGCCGAATTATAATGTGCCGGATAGCACGATATACCATCGACAACTATCCCCATTGCCGAAACCTACACAACCAAATCGATGGTGGGGCTTTTGCCTTTAGCTCCTCGCCATGATTAATTACATTATATACATCATGCAAACGGGGTCAAAATCGGGGTGTTACAGTTAGGATTGGGACCAATTTGTTGGTCAAGCAAGAAGCAAGCAAATCTTGCACTCTCTTCAACTGAATTAGTGTATAGCGGGGTTGTGAATGCTGCCATTCAGGATGTTTGGTTACATGGGATTCTGACATAGTTTGTAATTCACACTTCTCCTCTAGTATACATATTCTTTTATAATCAAAGTGTAATTAATATTTCCAGTGATCCAGTACATAAACAACAACCAAACACATAGAGGTTCATATGCACTATATCAGGAAACTAGAGCACAACATGACCATCACACTGCATTATTGCCCTACAGAGGAGCAAGTTGCAAACATTTTCACAAAATATTTCACTTAGAAGAGATTTTTCTATCTAGTATCTTGGCTTGGTGTGAAGGTTGATTGAGTTCCCTGATTGTTCATTTTTGAGGGGGCGGGGTTCCCATGAGATTTTCCCCATTCCCTTAGTTTCATTAGCAATTTTTTTTTCATTATTATTATATGGGTGACCTTTGGTCTTAGTTGTTAGGGCCCATGTTTTCCAAGTTTGGATTAAGGAGGGGTGTTATAATTATTTAATTATCCTCCCTTGTCCACCTTAGCCACTTAGTCACTTTCCTAGTTTAGGATGGTGTTATCACTTTCCTATTGTTATGTAGATGTTATCTAGGGCCCACTAGCCACTTAATGCACCCTCATGCATGAGTTTAGGACCTATGGAGACTAATCCCTAGATTTTAGGAGCCCACTCAGTGTTCTGGGAGTCCCACCTTCATTTCACCTTCATCTGAGTGGAGTCAAGCTCCATTGGCCACTTTCAGTTATCCAAGTATCTTAATGTGCCACTTTTTCATGGGATTTGCATGATTTAAGGATAAAGGCGCCCATGCTCACCTACCAGCTCAATAAACCAATTCTTAGCTGATTTAGTTGTCTGGAGTTGCACTAGTGGTGTCTATAGTGTTGATTTTTCCTATGCTAGTCATGTCTACAATCAGGGATTTGAATCACTCATAGGATATTCAAATTTTCTCCTTTTTACTATGTATTGTTCATACACATATTAATGATTATTATTAGCAGTTTATTGCTACCAATTGGTGTTTTCTTCCATGATTAATTTAACAGTGCATTTTTATCAATTTTTACACTACAATTCATCTTTCTTCCTAATTCTTTCACTGTAAGGTATTCTCGAGCTTGATGATATCCTATGGTTCATAATTTCATAGGATTTCTCTCTTGGACACCTGATGGGGGGAGGATTGGATTCCTTGGAAAATTAATATATTTCTTTCCAACCAAATCTTCCATTAGATAAATTTTGGAAGATTCAACCAGAAGCATTTTAGAAATGGTTTGCTTTTTAGAAGATGAGAGTATGCAAGCTTCCATAAGTTAAAAAAAGAGCCTAAGGAGTGCCTCAGAGAGAACTGGGGAAGAAGAGGACTGGAAGCCTCCTCCCAAATATTTTTAGCAAATGGACAAAGCATCCATAGGTGAGTAGAAAATTTCTCATTTTCCCGGCATGCACACATCAAGATGGACAATTGAAGCCTCACCTTTTCAATTTTTCGCTTGTGAGGATTTTCCCATGAGCCACCGCCCAACATAAGAAATTGATTTTTGGAGGTGCTTTATTGCACCATACCCCTTTCCAAAGCTTAGATTTGGGAGAAGTACTATGGAAAAATTGCATATTTTCATAGCCTTGCTTGATTGAGTAGTAACCTACCTGGTTTCCCCAAACTTTGACATCCTTTCAATTTTTACTAGTGGGGTATTTCCTTTTGAGTATTTGAAATTTGAGTTGAAGGGCTAAGATAAGATGATTAGGTGGAGATAGAGGGATCCATTCACTCCATAGATTATTTGATCTTTTCCATTTACAAATATCTACAAGCATTTCATAGCCATTAGTTAACATCCATACCTTGAGCTCTTGAAGTTCCATGATAGATACCAAAGGAGGATCATTGAGGATACTATCAGACCAGAGGTGAATCCTTCTTCCATTTCCAGGAATCTAATGTAGTTTCAGATGAAAAAAATTCCATGCTTTAACACAAAGCTTCCAGATTGGAGATCCATTTTGAACCCGAGGGAGGGAATCAAGACATTCGAGCTTGCTTCCTTCCAAATAATTCTTGTGTAGTAGCTATGCATCCTAGCTTTGTTTTAGGGAAATGATTCTCCATAGCATCTTAGCTCCTAGTTCCAAATTGTTGAGTTGAATATCTTTGATGTATAGGCCCCCATGATCTATGGGGCATTTAATGATATTCCAATTTATTAAGGGTATTTTGTTGTAGTTCTACTTGCTTCCTTTCCATAGAAAGGGATTAACCAATTTGTTGATTCGTTGGAGAATGGAGGCAGGAGATAGGAGAATGGAGGAGCGGTACAGGGGCACAGAGGATAAAACTGATTTTATTAGCATCACTCAACCAACTAAATTTATCCAAATTGCTCCCCATTGTGCATCTTCTTTGAAATTTTATCCGATATTTCCCACCAACTTTCCTTAGAGTGTGTTTCTCTTACGATTGGAATTATTAGGTATTTGAAGTAATTCCAATTTCTAGAGCATTGGAATCCAAATTCTTGTTGAATGTTGTGTAGGAGGGAGGCCTAAATGTTCCACCCATAAATTTGGTTTTTCTAAGAGTTTTTCCTCCTACTAGAGGCTTGACAAAATATTTGAAAGATATAATCAATCTACGAGCAAAGACAATAGAAGCTCCCCCTATGAGCAAATATCATCCACAAATTTGGAGTGGATGATCTCCTTCACATTTCTAACTATCTTGATCCCATTAATATGTCCTTGCACTCTGGCATTTTCTAATTCCTTGTTTAATAGATCAACCATAATAATATAAAGGAGTGGAAAGAAGGGGCATCCTTACCTGAGACCTCTTGAGGATTTAAAAAACCAAGAGACCCTCCCATTTGTTGATGGGGAAATACATGGTTGTCCTATGCATGCTTTGACCCATGAAATGATTTTTTCACAGAATCCAAATTTTTGGAGCACTTTATAGAGGAATTGATGATTGGATATGTCAAAGGCTTTGGCCATATTCAACTTTATTATCATTCCTTTTTCTTTTTTTGTCCTACTTTAATGAATTGCTTCTCGAACTAGGATTATATCTTCCATAATATTGCACTTATGAATGAAGCCTCCTTGCTTTTATGAAATAATGGAGGGGAGAAAGCCTCTGAGGCTCACTGAGATGACTTTTGTGAAGATCTTGCATGAAAAATTGCATAGGGAAATAGGTCAAAATTTGCTGAAAGTGGAGGGATTGGATTCCTTGGGATTAAGGCTACAAAGGAAGAATTTATTGCACCTCCAAGGCTCATATTCCTCTGGGCATATTCCATCTGTCACATACGATATTTCCTTATGGTATTCCAATAAATTTTGTACAAATGAGTTAAGAACCCATCTAGACCTGGGACCTTGTCTGGTTCCCCTCCCCATATAGATAATTTAACTTTTTCCTTTGTGATTTACCGGGTAAGCTCATTATTGTCTTCTTGAGAAACCAATTGAGGGATGGATTGAATAGTTGTCCTTTCCTTTGAGCCTCTTCAAGGTCTTCATTTTCTTTAGATAAAACATCCCTATAGCATCCAAAAGATTCCTCTTGTATTGCTTCAAAATTTTGAATTTTCTCCCCATCTTTGTTTTTTATCTCCTGCACAGTTTTTTGATGGATCCTCAACTAAAATTACCTGTGGAATAATTTTCAATTATGGTCCCCCGATTTCAACTACAAGATTTTGGATTTTAGTCTCCAATATTCTTCTTCCTTTCTGTGTGCTTTATGCAACACATTTTGCAATTCATCCTCTTTTTCAGGTCTTGTTGTAGTCACCTCTTGTTGGGGCTCTGACCTTAAAGGTCCTTAGTTTTGACAACTCCGCGGTTTTGGTGCGAAGCTTGTAAGCGGAGTTGCGGCACAAAATAGTCTTAGGGGTGTCGGGGTTGGGTCGAAGCCTCTCTTTTTGTAAATAACCCATGGTTTAAACTCATGGTTTTTAAGCCCATGGTTTAAGCTTATGGTATTGTAATAGTGCGCTGGTATAAATAGGCACTTATGTAAAGGAGTCAGGTTAGGCCTTTTGAGACTTTGATGTATGATGAATTGATGCGAAGGAAGAAAGACCTGTTTTAGGGTTTAAGGATAAGTCCCAGCTGAGTGCGTGGACGACCTCTGCAATTGAGTGTGCAGAGGGTTTGTAAGAAAGGTGCTACAGCTAAGTGTGTAGCTTAGGGTTGCTGAGAAGATCTGCAGCTGAGTGCACAGATCAGAACTGTGTGTTTGTAAAGAGTTGAATATAAGCACAGTTCTGTGGACGTAGCCCCTACACTAGGGGTGAACCATGTATATCTTGTGTTGTGGTGGTTCTTGATGTTTTGTTTCAGTTTTATGCATTTGATAAGTAGATAAGTGATAAGATAAGATAACTGTTAGATAGTAACTTCGCTGTGAATTCCCAGTTAAGGGTTAAGCAAGAAACTGTATGTTTATCTAACTGCAAAGCTAATTAAGTAATTGTTAAAGATCTATACTGCATATTTATTCTTTGTTAAGGCTAAAGGTACAGTAATATCCCTCTTTTGCTTGCAGAAACCTGATTCTGCGGCACCCCATAGCTGTTTTGGGTGAGACTGCAACCTGTTCGCAGGTTGTTGCCGAAAGGGCCAACACTATGGGTTGTTTGTTGGTGCGAAGATAAAAGGTATAAAACCCGGGTCTGCCCATAGCCCAACAAATTGGTTCCGTTGTCGGTTGAACAGTATCTGCTCAAGAGGGATTTACGTCGTACCTAGAGGGATATGTTTTGGAGGCCCTCGGTAAAATAAATCGGTGACTGGATCGAAGATACCTATCTGAAATTTGCGAAACAAGAAAATAAGGATCCTCGTCGTAGCTCATACGACTTTTTGCAAAGGTATGTTTTTGCTGATATTTATGAAATTTTCTTTGGTAGTATCCACATAGAATTGCACCAGTGGTTATCCAGGTTGACAGAAAGAAAGAAAAACTTCAAAGAAGATCAGTCTCCTGCCTGGACCCCCGAAATAATTAATATATTGAAAAGGGTGAACAAGGCGGTATCAAGAGCTGTTGATTTCTGGACAACGCAAACCCCTGAAGCATTTGTGACGGAGTTTGCCATCGACATACACACTTCTTTCAGCGAAGCGGAACGACAGTTTTTCAAAGGACCAAGGGGTAAGTACTTGAATTCATTCAGTTTGAGAATTAAAATGCTTTTGGCTGAAAAAGGCATATTTCTTATTGAATCAGATTGCTAGATTTGTTGTTACTAACATATGTTTGGAAGTGAAAGTGACTTCGACGAGCAAAGTGGTTTCCTTCAAAGCGACAAAAGATACAAGAGAAATCTTGGATCCTATACCCTAGGCCAGAATACCGATTATACCTCGCTAAGTCCAAATGACTCTGACTCTGAAGAAACCCTCCTGTAACTCCAAAGAGAAGACCTGTTACCCCTGAGAACCCGTCGCAGTCCGAAAGTAACCCTAACCCTAGCAGTCCTATCACAGGTCAGTCTACTTCAGTAGGTTCCCCTCCCCATGTTGTCAGCCCCCCTCCTCCCCCCCCTCGATCCACTATGGCCCATGTGAATGATGATATCAAACTCCCAGTCTTTAAAGGAACTGGATCAGAGGATCCAGAGCAGTTTTGGTTCTTATGCGAAGCTGTGTGGACTGCTAAGAGTATTACAGATGAAAATACAAGAAGAGCGCAGCTAATCACCTCTTTCAGAGACCAGGATTTGACCTGGTTTACGAATTTTTCTAGTACTCAGAACTATATCTTGGTCGATATTAAAAAAGCCATGATAAAGGAATTCAAGAAACCTAAATCAGAGTCGCAGTGTATAACTAAACTAAAGGAAATTCAGCAGAGGAGAGGTGAGTCAGTGTGGGACTTTGATCAGAGGTTCAAGGTTCTGTTGGATCAATTCACTTTCACTATTGGACCAGAACAACATAAAGAGTGGTTCATTGCAGCCTTATTACCTCATATCAGGACCCCACTTGTGCAACAGAAGGTTGTCGATCAGCAAGAGGCATTGGAAATTGCCATGAAGCTTGAAACCACCCCTGTCGGAGATAATTCTGGCATAGCCTAGATACAGGCACAGCTGGCAGAAATGGCCTTGGAGCTATGCGACATGAAAAAAGGGAAATCCATTCGTGAAGAGGTTTGGTGTACCCGATGCAAGACAGAAGGTCATGAAAAAGAACAGTGCCCTGCACTAAGAAACTACCTGAGTATTGGTGCACCAAACCCATTTAACCCAGCTGTCCTATACTGTGAGATTTGTAGAATAGCTAGCCAGCATCGACCTGAAGATTTCTATCTACTGTAAATATATGTTCAAGTACCTAAGAATCCCTACTGTAAGTTTTGTAAGTTAGTGGGACACAATGAAGATGAATGTCGCAGCTTTGACCTCATGAGAGAGCGAACCTATGATGCTTATAGGGTACAAAACGATGCACAAGGAAATAATGGATATGGATACCGTGGAGATAACCCAGGTCGTGGTAGTTTCAGAGGTCGTGGTGGTATTCCTGGACGAGGCCAAATTATTTGCTACAAATGTAATCAGGCAGGCCATCTAGCTAAAGACTGTCAGAACCCAACTACGACATGTCGATATTGCAGAGCAGTCGATCATGTGATTGAGCAATGCCCATAGTTGATAGCCAAGATACAAGAAAGGAATAGTGCTCCTACTCAGAATATTCAGATGATTACTGTAGAGCAAAGATCTGTCCCAGCTATTAATGTTGTTACAAGGAGTGGAGCTACGACGCAAGTGCAGAATACGGAGAAACAGTCTGTCGAGGCTTGGGTCCGCAAGACCCCAGAGAAGATTCCAGCCTTTGATGTTGGCAGAGAAAAAGAAACATTTATGGAAGCTAAAAGGGACTTTGCTGATCCAGGAACCTCAGTAGCAACTACGCAACAGCATCAACAGCAGTCGCACTCCCAAGAAGCTCCGGGATCAAGTAAGTACACTAACATCATTCTTACAAAGTTGTATGAAGCTGTTAAGAAACAAGAATGCTTTGAATGAGTTACAGAAAGTTCTTCAGTCTTGTGAATCCCATCGAAGCTCTGATAAAGGGGAAAATGTTAATAGAGTTAGAAGGACTGGAAGAGAAATGAGGTTGCATGCTCAGATAGGAGAGTATGATATGACTGATATCATTTTAGACCTGGGATCAGAAGTGAATGTCCTAACTAAGCAGACATGGGAACAAATGGGAAAACCTAAGCTTGAGTGGTCCCCTATACAGTTGAGATTAGCCAATCAACATAAGATTGTGCCCTTGGGAAGATTTCTGAGTGTACCAGTGGATCTTGATGGAGTCAATACCCTAGCAGACTTTGAAGTCATTGAAATAATTGATGATAGCAACCCTTATCCAGCCTTGCTAGGAATTGAATGGGCAATAGAAAATGATGTAGTAATCAACCTTAAGACTAGACAGATGACTTTCGAAGGAAAAGGCCTGAGAGTCATAGTACCATTGGACCCTTCTCAAGGAGAAAGGTATACAAAGCCAGTCAAAGATGAAGATTAGGATGTTTTAGATCATATTTACAACATCACAGCCAAAGAAGAAGACTATGTTAACCCTACTATTGAAGGTATAATGGAGTAGCAGTGTGACAGTTCTTGCATGACTGATTCAGATGACGGCCTAGAGAACTCGAAGAATAGACTGTATGAGCTACATGGACATCGATGTGCAAGAATCACCAAGTCTCTCAGATGGCTTAGCTCACAGACAAGAGCCTTACCTATTTTTGATGGCTTGACAGACCCAACAGATTTTATTGTGCAATTTTCAGAGCAGGTACTAGATTCACAGAAAAGGGAGACTCTAGATTCAGTATTCAAAGCCACAACTGCCAGATGGTGGAATGGTCATAAGAATTTTATTCATAGTTGGGAAGCTTGTCAAAAGTTTCTCCACCTGAGATTCACAGAACAACCTCAGGAGGTGCGAAGCAGATTTGATGGTAAGACTAGCCCTCAGGAACACTTGGAGCAATGTTATGAAGCATGGAAGAGTGTACCTTCTGAAGAATGGGTACATAGGTTTGTACACACCCTGGAACCTGTCACAAAGAATTGGTATGCAGAGGTGGAGCTTCGCCATGGTACTGTAAGTTGGGATAGTCTTATTGATAGTTTTGTGCTTACATTTTCTATTAATGAGGTTTGCCCTTCTTTGGACGCAGCTGTTAGGTTGATCAATACTAAGTTGTTTGATGATAAAGAAATAGTCGAGTACCAACCTGATTGGAAGGAACAAGAAGCCAATGCAGTAGAATGTTATAACCTCGCAATTGACGAGGATGATGACCCGCATAACATCAATATTCCTGATTCAGAAGGATATTGCGAAGTACATGACCCAGCAGTCGAAGCTCCTGAAGTAACTCAGCCCTTGAAGACAAGAAAAGTCAACATTGGATCAGAAGAAATACCTAAGTACGCTACCGTTGGAGACTATTGGGATGAAGAAATGGTAAGCAAAGTGACTGAACTTCTCCATGAGTATCAGGACTTATTTCCGACGAAGTTCTCTAAAATGAAAGGTATCCTTGGTGATATAGGAGTGATAAAAATCCCTTTGAAAGCTTATGCAAAGCCTGTGAAGCAGCGCCCTTATAGGATGAATCCTAAGTATAAAGAAAAAGTCAGGATGGAGCTAGATAAGATGCTCGCAGCAGGAATCATTGAGCCTGTTGAGGAGTTCGAATGGGTTAGCCCTATGGTGGTACAGGAAAAGAAGACCAAGGGAGAAATCAGAATTTGTGTTGATCTGAAGAAGCTGAATGATGCCTGTTTACATGATCCCTTCTCTACTCCCTTTACAGATGAAGTTCTAGACAATGTCGGAGGTCAAGAAGTGTATTCTTTCACTGATGGATTTTCAGGTTACCATCAGATCATAATTGCCCCAGAGGATCGACATAAAACAACCTTCTCTACAGAAATGGGATCTTTTTAGTATACAGTTATGCCCTTTGGGTTGAAGAATGCACCTACTATGTTTTCCAGAGTAGTCATATCTGCATTTAAGGAATTCATCCATAAATTCTTGGAAGTTTACTTTGATGATTGGACTATCTTTGGCTTATTGAAAGATCATATAGCTAGTTTAAGACTTATGCTGGACAAGTGCAGACAGCATCAGATTTCATTGAATCTGAAGAAGTGTTTCTTTTGTGCACCTTTTGGCATTCTGCTAGGCCACATTGTATGCAAGCAAGGATTGCTGGTGGATCCTGCGAAGATAGCCATTATTGTGAACATGCCACCTTCGAAGTCTGTTAAGCAACTTCGCACTACGCTTGGTCATACTGGATATTACAGGAAATTCATCAAAGGATATGCTTAGATTACAACCCCTATGGAAAAGAAATTGAAGAAAGATATCAAGTTTGAATGGACACTTGAATGTCAGGAAAGCTTGGACATTTTGAAGGAAAATATGGTAACTGCCCCTATCCTAGAATTCCTTTATTGGAATAAGGAGTTTCATGTTCATGTCGATGCATCTTGCATTGCTTTAGGTGTAGTATTGGCTCAGTCAGGTGAAGGTAATATTGATCACCCTATTGCTTTTGCAAGTAGAAAATTGTCCACAACAGAAAAGAGTTATACTACGACTGAACGAGAAGGTCTAGCTATGGTTTATGCCTTGCAGAAGTTTCGACATTATTTGTTAGGATCTCATTTTAAGATGTTCACTGACCATTCTGCTTTGAAGTATTTGGCTAACAAGTCTGTGTTAGGTAGAAGGATATGCAGATGGCTGATTTTGTTTCAGGAGTATGACTTTGAGATCATAGTTAATCCAGGAAGACTTAACCTGGGGCTTGACCATTTGTCGAGGCTCGAATCAGGAGAAGAACCCACTAGTTTGGACGAAGGTCTCCCCGACGCCCAGTTGTTTTCCATCTAGATGGTTGATGACTATTTTCAGGATATTGTTCAGTACTTGTCTACAGGTTTTGCACCCTCTGAGATGACAACACGACAGAAGAAGCAGCTGGTGGTTAGAGTAGCTGACTTTACCTTGATAGTAGGACAACTATATAAGATGGGACCAGATGAAATACTGCGTAGATGTGTATTGGAGCATGAAAAGCCATTGATTCTGGCTGAGGCACATTCTGGAGCAGTAGGAGGTCATTATGCAGGAAAAGCTACAACACAGAAGATTCTGACAGCAGGATTGTGGTGGCCTACAATTCATAAGGATGCAAGAGAGTATTGCCACAGCTGCGATATCTGTCAAAGGACAGGAAAACCATCCAGGAGGGATGAGATGCCTCTGGTTCCACAGGTAACTTTACAAGCATTTGACAAGTGGGATATTGATTTTGTTGGACCAATCAATCCCCCTGTAAAGAAATCTGGAGCAAGATACATTATTACAGCAACTGATTACCTTACTCGTTGGGTCGAAGCTCAACCAGTCAAGGACTGTAGCACTGCTATAGCTGCGAAGTTCATCTTTGATAATATTTTGTCAAGGTTTGGATGTCCTAGAATTCTTATGAGTGATCAAGGATCACATTTTTTGAATAAGACTATTGAAGCATTGACTGAAGAATTTCAAGTATATCATCAGAAAAGTACCACCTACCATCCTCAAGCAAATGGAATTGTTGAAGCCTTTAACAAGATTCTTGAGCACGCTCTGACCAAGGTTTGCAATGTTAACAGAAGTGATTGGGATCTCAGAATTCCAGCAGTATTATGGGCTTATAGAACCACTTGCAAGAAGTTGACTGGCCATACACCTTTTAGGCTGGTATATGGACAAGAAGCAGTTATGCCCATGGAATACATTGTTCCTAGCCTCAGAATATCTTCCTTCACAGAGATGGATGATCCAGCTATGTTGAATGAAAGGTTGGTAAAGATACTAGAACTAGAAGAAGACAGAATCATTGTAGGTTTCCAGCAGCAAGTGCAGAAAGCTAGAGAAAAAGCATGGCATGATATACACGTTAAGAAGAAGCAATTCCAGATTGGTGATCTTGTGCTCTTGTATGACAATAAATTCATGAAGTTCCCAGGTAAGTTCAAGACACATTGGAAAGGACCATACATAGTTCAGAAAGTTACTGATGGTGGCGCAGTTCAGTTAGTTAAATTGAATGGAGAAATTTTACCCTCCATGGTGAACGGAAGTAGATTAAAGAAGTACAGGGACAAGCCAATACCCCCTGATTAGACGTAATACCAAGAGGAAGAGTCTAAGTACCAAGAACAGTTGAAATTGGGTACTAGACTATAATGAAGCTATTCTCAGAGAGCTGTGGCAAATTGCTGGAAGTGTCGTATTTCAACGCTCTGTCGAAGTTGGTGTCAGGATGCGTCAGAGGTATGTACTGTGTCGAAGGTACTTAGGGTGGTGAAGCTGAAGTTAATGGTTGTGCCAAAGAAGAAAGGTGTGTCGAAACTTAAAATGTGACCGTTGGAAAAGAATTGGATCTGGTGGCACCGACATGTGGACTACATCAATTACCTGTAATGATGAGATTTTGGGAAATCTAGCGTCGTTTGGACAAGACCCACCACCAATTTGGTCAGATCTGGTGTCATCAATGCACAATCTTGGCAGATTTGGTCATTGAATTCTATAAGAAGATACACAGGCCTGTGAAGTATGCATTGCACATTTTCTGAGTCCCACAGTTGAGCCCATGTCAGCTGATCGTGAAGGCCAGCACCTGTTGAGAGAAGCCAGAGAAAGGGGTCTGCAGAACCTTATGAGCAACCCACCTGCATCTGCTCCCCCAACACCGAGTCAACCAAGACAAACATGATCTACCAGAAAGAAGTTTAAGGCATAAATTCGTTCTAAGCGGAACGAAGAAAGGTACAAGAGCACAGGAATTCTGCTAAGGAGGAAAGGATGAAGGATAGAGCAAGCCATGCCAGTGGTAGAAGTAGCAGAAGGAATGACGATGATGACAGGCATATAAGGGAGAAAGATAGCAGGAGGATTAAAGATGTTGCTTACAGAAATGTAGACCGATACAGAGCTCGACAGAGTGCAAAAGGAGATAGTGGAGAAGGAGTCAGCCGCCGAAGATATCAAGTGCAGCCTTAGCAAGCAGTTTACTATATGCACCAATAAGATTCGTCCACCAGAAAAGTAGCAGAGTGTCCTGGGACGGGCCACTAGTGAGTCTTAGGGGCTTGTTGGGGCTCCGAACTTAAAGGTCCTTAGTTTTGGCAACTCCACGGTTTTGGTGCAAAGCTTATAAGCGGAGTTGCAGCACAAAATAGTCTTAGGGGTGTCAAGGTTGGGTCAAAGCCCCTCTTTTTGTAAATAACCCATGGTTTAAACTCATGGTTTTTAAGCCCATGGTTTAATCTTATGGTATTGTAATAGTGCGCTGGTATAAATAGGCACTTATGTAAAGGAGTCAGGTTAGGCCTTTTGAGACTTTGATGTATGATGAATTGATGTGAAGGAAGAAAGACCTGTTTTAGGGTTTAAGGATAAGTCCCAGCTGAGTGCGTGGACGACCTCTATAGTTGAGTGCGCAGAGGGTCTGTAAGAAAGGTGCTGCAGCTGAGTACGCAGCTTAGGGTTGCTGAGAAGATCTGCAGCTGAGTGCGTAGATCAGAACTGTGTGTTTGTAAAGAGTTGAATATAAGCACAGTTCTGTGGACGTAGCCCCTACACTGGGGGTGAACCACGTATATCTTGTGTTGTGGTGGTTCTTGATGTTTTGTTTTTGTTTTATGCATTTGATAAGTAGATAAGTGATAAGATAAGATAACTGTTAGATAGTAACTTCGTTGTGAATTCCCAGTTAAGGGTTAAGCAAGCAACTGTATGTTTATCTAACTGCGAAGCTAATTAAGTAACTGTTAAAGATCTATACTGCATATTTATTCTTTGTTAAAGTTAAAGGTACATTAATATCCCTCTTCTGCTTGCAGAAACCTGATTCTACGGCACCCCATAGCTGTTTCGGGTGAGACTGCAACCTGTTCATAGGTTGTTGCCGAAAGGGCCAACACTGTGGGTCGTTTGTTGGTGCGAAGATAAAAGGTATAAAACCCGGGTCTGCCCATAGCCCAACACCTCTTTGGCTTCCATTTCCTCAATGTGCCTCTCAAGAGATGACTACACTTTCTTTCTCTCCTTAAGGGGAGAGGGAATTGAATATTTGGACCAAACTTTTAAATCTCTCTTTACTCTCCTCATTTTTTCTTCCCATGTGTAGAATGGTGAACCTTTGATGTCCACTTCCTGGCCTTTTCTTACAATATAAAAAAATCCAGATGCTCCTTCCAAATTGGAAGGAAATGAAAGGGAATAGGACCTAAATCTGGCTCGGGGTTGATATCCAAAAAAATAGGTTTGTGATATAAAACACTGGTAGATAGAATATGAGAAGAAATGAATTGTGGATCAAGAGTCTATCTAACCAGGTGGCAACATGCCTAGGGCCATTCCTCCTATTCGACCAAGTAGACTTTCTATTGCTTGGAGGGATGTCTAACAAGTTCCAATTTTGAATGAGGCCTTCAACATACTCCCTAAAGGTGTCCCGAACAATAGAACCCCCTTTATTTTCCTTATTTGATAAGGTAAGGTTAAGGCTCCCAACAAGGATAAGGTTAGGGAACTAAGAGAGCCATCCTATTTGATTAAAGAATTCCAACAGACCTTTTTTTCCATATAATTGACTGGCATATAAATGTTTAAAATATATACCGATATATTTAATTGTAGGTGAAGGAGAGAGTATATCACCCAGTGGGGGAACTTGATTTCTTGAATTAGGCGAAGCCTTGAGCTATCCTACACAGTCACCAGGCCTCCAAACACTCTTCTTGTAGGAACTTTGTTTTTAGACTTCTTAAGCTCATTGGAATATCCTTGACAAGCTCTTTAACATGAAAGGGATAAGAAACAAAGTCACAAAAATATTGATCTAAAAATGTTGTATAATCCCTCAAGTAGGCTTTGGAGGGCTTAAGACCTCAAATTGCCAAATCACGATCTCTTTATAAAATGGGCACAACAAGGCCATGGTTTTGATTTTCATTCCAAATAGTATGGAAGCATATGAAAAATTATATAGCGATCCATTTCAAATCACTTTGTGATGAGAATTTGAACATGGTAGACACGAGTAGAGTGAAGGACAAGTAGGAAGCACAAAAGCTGTTGTGTGTCAACCCTTTTTGTGATTACATACACTTGATTGCATTCAATCTATCAAAGTGACATGGAGGATAACTAGCGTGTCTTTACCATTTTTTCTACTAGGGGAATCAACAACTAGGTCCAGGATTGTACTCACGTGATGCGGGGTTGATTCATGTTTGCTACCACTATACCCCTAGGTGCACTCACACAATGGCCTAACATGGGTACTAACTACCCGAGGTTTGAACCTGTGATGTTGCAAGGAGTGCCTTAACAATACACTCTATCGCCACTTGGTTTACACCCCTGGGGGCTAGTGAGACTTTACCATTATTCCACCTAGCCTACCAAATATATTTGCTTGAGAGAATAATATAAGAGCCTTGCAAAATTTACAAAAGAATGATGAATGAGAACTTCATAAATGCATTCATTCCAAGGAGAGGGTCCAATTTAAATGAGGGACACGAATTAGGATCTATGGTATTTCACAAGTTTATTTTTCAATTATTTTTTCTATTGGAGGATTATTTATTAATATAAGTTTATCATCCATACTGAGAATGGCCTTATTAGCAAGCTAATTAGCAAATTTGTTTCATACAGTTTTTGATATGTATGAAGCTTCAAAATATTTTTAGCTTTATTGATCTATTTATGTAGTTGACAACTTCCCAAGATAAGTTTTTGTCTATGTGGTATTAATGATGAGTTTGAGATATCTTTAAAGATATTTTTTTATAAAACCAGACATTTAAATGGGTTTAATGGTTAAGAAATGTGTTTATGTCTTTTAAGTCACATATTCAAATATAGAATGAGTAGAGTATGTATACCTCTATGGACTTGAATTAATATTCACTTTAATATAAGGGGTCCTATATTCTTGCCATAATGAAATAAGTGAATTACTCAAAATAAGAAAATCTATCACTATTTCATGTCTAACTCCACACACACATATAAACATTAACATTTACTAATCAATCTAACTTGAGTATGTCTTAAAGGAATTATAAACAAAGTGTTTATTACTTTAGTTATAAGGAGGCATGCACTTTGAAAAGTCCTCTCATTGGTGACTTCCAATCAAATTGTGATTCATTTTGTTATGGTAGTCCACATTCTACCTAGGTTTTACATTTGGCTTGGTGAGAATAAATATCCCAAGACTTGAAAAGATGGGGAAATTAACATGGGTAACTACTTATTCACCTATCCTTATAGGGTCATAAAGGTTTGTTTATCCAATAGTAATGAAGTTCAATGACATCAACTTCTTAGTTGGGTCCACGTGACATCAACCTTTTGTTGTGATAACTGTCTCATTGCATTATAGATTTAAAAGACATTAGGTTATACATCAAATGCCAACGTCCAACATTTCAATCAAAGGCTGGTTGGTTTTATATTGTATGGATTTTGAATCTATGCTTGGAAATCTCAAAGACAAAGATCCCAACGAGGCCTCTCAACATCTTGAGACGAATTATTGGTTTTGGTAATCTTTTTAGCTTAGTCTCTTACCTAAGTTTAGGTGTATGAATGTATTTTCCCAATTTGATGTATAGTCTCTAAGGAAAGTCCTCTTTGTGTTTTCCTAGATCATACTTTGGTTATGTTTATTCCTTAGTGAGCTCCTTAGACATTCTCTTCCCTAGGTTGGACCAACTTCAACATGCATGTTTGATTTGGTCCACTTGTTTTAGTTACATATGCACTTTTTGTTGTTCCCAACATTCATATACTTATCGTGGGCCCACCTAAGGATTGACAACATCACAAATGATCTCCTCCTTTATTTTTCTACTCCTCGCACACCATTTGTGGAGTGTAGCAGATAAACATCCGACTCTGTGGACCAACGAAGCATAGGGCCTCTTTTCCATGAAAAAACTTGTGGATCTACTTGAAACCATCATATTTCTTAGACTAACTTGCAAATGAGTAGTTGAACTCTCTAACTTTTTCTCAATGGACTTTTTTATGCTTTGTACACCATCATAGTTTTGCTTTGCTTAATCTCTAAGTAATCATCTTTTAATTTAGTTTACATTCCACTTTTAACTCTTCCTAAATTCCTTAAATATGTCCCTATCAACTTCCTCACAATCAGACTTATCTTCACTATTATGATTATTCTTAAATTTCTATACTTCTCTTTATGATTCAATACATTTACTATTCCTTAAATGTGTCCCTATCAACTCCCTCACAATCATTTTTAAATTTTTATACTTCTCTTTATGATTCAATACATTTACTATTCCTTAAATGTGTCCCTATCAACTCCCTCACAATCGAGACTTATTTTCACTATTATGATTATTTTAAACTTCTATTCTTCTCTTTATGATTCAATAAATTTACTATAAATATTACATTGTATTAAAATACTTCTTTTAAAAAAAACAAATCTTGGATAGGAATTTCATCTTCTTTGTTGACTTCATTAGTGATGGTTTCGAGCACCTTCATAGCAACTCAACAATTCCAACTTATTTGTTGAATTCTCTAACAAATATATATTTTTTACATATTATAATAAATAATACACAACTCCAAAATGTATTATAGTGAGACAAGTGCCTTACTTGTTAGCCCATGTTATTCATAATTTCCATCACCGTCAATATTTGACATATAATTAAGCGTATCCATGAAGGAAGACTTTGACAATACAATTTTTGCAAGACGTCACTTTACCACTTGAATTCCAAGAAGAGACGGGGTCGTGGCAGCTCAAGTTGAGGCCTTTCACTTTCTAGAAGGATGGGGACAGGGGTACTCAAGTTTGTCTACAACGTTGGAGATCAAAGTGACCGACATAATTGACCAAGAAAAGAATCAACCGACCCCATGCCGACCATTCAAATTGAAAGCCTCCACCACATTCCTAACTAATTGATCACACTAACTGAACTAGATATCTTGATCTTGATGGACATATTTCAACAACCTTTTTTTGTTTCTTTCAAAGAACATATTTATTTCAACCACCTTAAATCACTCGGAATCCCTAGTGCCACGACTCGGGAAGAAATTTAGTACACCGCCTAATATCTTTTTAACTTAAAAGATGGAGAAATATCATTTTGTGAAGGGATCTGATTTTGAATTAGTCAAAATTTCAAGATTCAAGAATATCTGATTTGAGTTTTGATTTATACGTAAATAATCTTTTATTTTTGTTAGTTGGTTGTAGGTTTGAATTTGGGTGGATGAAATGAAATTTATTTATCCTCACGGACCATCCTATTTTGAGCATTTGAGTAGGCTTAAGAAATAAAAACATGTATTATCTTCTTCTAGGTCACAAATTCAAAATAGGCGGGGCGTAAGGTTGCTCATTGATTTCTTGTTGTGACAAAGCTCTATTCGAAAAAGACAAAGCTCTATTTGAAGAATTAGCGACTCTTGAGATAGAGGCTCACCCCAATGAGCTTCAAAATCACAAGTTATTGATATATCTTAAAAATCTTATGGTGATGCTTGATTTTAACTTTTTTTCGAGAAGAAAAAAAGTAGTTCATTGATATTCATTAGAATCAAAGGTAACGATATACATTTCTATGATACTAGGTATCATATCCAGCCAAAAAACACAAACAATAATGCTCAACAGACTGAGCATCCAAAATTCAGGCTCCCCGCCAAAGAAAACCATATAGCCTCCAAGACAAGATCATATCACCTCACGACAAGTGCAAAGCACCATAACTCACAGCTAGAAGCTAAAAAATTCAGCAAATAACACCCATATAGAAACTCCTCACTGCTCCAGAGAGCCAAGTAGCAGAAAAAAAGGCAAAGAAAACCCGCAACAGTCTATACCACCAAAAGGGGGCAAGATACTCATCCATCAACAGAGTAAACAAGTAGCTGTATAGGATCCTTAGCCTTAGAGACGGGAGAGCCCCCAACCCTCCACAGAAAAAACAGCGCCGCAGGAAAAAGCACCGTCGCAGGAGAAAGCACCGCCGCAAGAAGAAAAGAAAGCTCTTCACCAAGGATCACAACAAGGCCCCTCCACTACGCAGACACCGCCAGAAACCATTTCGTAGCCACGCCATAGGGAATGGCTCCCGCTTCCGTCATAGAGCATGGCAAACCCCATCAAAACAGAACCGCGCCGCTGAAGAGAGGGAACTACCACTCAAAAGGTCCATCGTCTCTCAGCGTATCGTCACCACCTCTCCCACAGAAAGGATCGCCGCGCAAAGGCACCTACAACGCACTAGGAAGAAAGCTCCGTCCTCATCCGCTCACTTTTTTTTGTTATTTCAAAGAAATCAAAGAAAGCTTTTACATATGATAAATTTCCACAAACTTCTCCATATTTTGTAGGTGGGTAGGTCGAGTAAACTGTCGAAACATCCAAGCCAGAACATGTCTCAACGAAATTAAACCCAAATAGATGGAATGAAATTCATCTAGTTCCACCAATGAACTATGTATCATTAATATCTGATTTGAGTTTTATATAATATCTGATTTGAGTTTTATATAAGTGTTTTGTTCCAGAATTTTTTTTGTTTGACTTATTTTAAATATTAAAAAAAATCTTATGGTGCCTCATTTTAACTTAAAAAAGAGATTAGCATGGTTCATTTAAGGTTCATGTAGGGAATCTTGGAGCTAAATTTAAAAAAAAGCATTGAAAGCAAACCCTTGATTCCCTCCATCACCTTTGGACCGTCCATTCCCAACTCAACTGCCTCTTTAAAATCGGAGACTCCAGAATGCATGGCTGCGGAGTTGTAAGACTCTTCCTGGGCTCTCTCTCTTTCTATATATACTGACGGATAAAGCCTCTTCTGGTCTCGTGGGTCTTTAGTTATTCGTAGTTTAAGCTGAGTTGAATATGGAGGCCGCAGCCAGTCGTATGAGTGTGGCTCCGCCCAAATGGTTGCCCAAATCCGGTGTTCATAACTCTGCTGCTAGAGCTCTGGTTAAACCCTTCGTGCGGAGCAGAAAGCTGGCAGCCGCTGTTGCTGGAACGATGAATTCTCGGGAGCTATCAGTGCGGCCCATGGCTTCTGTGAAAGCAGAAGCCACGGGGAATCCGATGGAGCGACGCTCGGTGCACGAGGAGGACGACGGTGGGCTCAGAGAAGAATGCGGAGTTGCTGGTGTCTATGGCGATCCGGAGGCCGGGCGGCTCTGTTATCTTGCGCTGCATGCCCTGCAACACCGTGGGCAAGAAGGCGCCGGAATCGTGGCTGCCGATAACGGTGCTCTGAAGGCCGTGACGGGTCTGGGTCTCGTCTCGGAGGTCTTTAATGAAGATAATCTCTGCCAGCTGAGCGGTGCCTCGGCCATCGGCCACGTTAGATACGCTACGGCTGGAGGCTCTGTGGCGAGGAACGTTCAGCCGTTCGTTGCCGGCTACAGGTTCGGGTCTGTGGGCGTTGCGCACAACGGGAATCTTGTAAACTATAAGGAGCTCAGAAATATGCTTGAGGACAATGGCTCCATTTTTAATACTAGCTCCGATACAGAAGTTGTTCTTCATCTTATTGCACAGTCGAAGGCGGAGTCTTTTATTTTGCGGTTGGTGGAGGCCATGGAACAGTTAGAGGGCGCTTTTTCATTGGTTTTTTTGACGGAGGACAAGCTGGTTGCTGCCCGCGACCCCCACGGGTTTCGACCCCTGGTCATGGGGAGACGCAAGAACGGGGCCGTGGTCTTTGCCTCCGAGACTTGCGCGTTGGACCTTATCGAGGCGAGCTACGAACGCGAAGTGAGGCACGGTGAGATCGTTGTCGTGGATAAAGATGGCGTGACCACGATGTGCTTGATGCCGGAGAAGGAGAGGAAGGCTTGTGTTTTTGAACATATATATTTCTCGCTTCCCAGTTCTGTTGTCTTCGGCCGGTCTGTGTATGAGTCGCGGTATGAGTTTGGCCGGATATTGGCAGAGGAGGCACCGGTGGACTGTGATGTTGTGATAGCTGTGCCTGACTCTGGTATGGTAGCCGCGCTTGGGTATGCCGGGAAAAGCAATGTGCCCTTCCAGCAGGGTTTGATTAGGTCACACTATGTGGGAAGGACTTTCATTGAGCCTTCTCAGAAGATTAGGGATTTCGGTGTGAAGCTGAAGCTGGCCCCTGTTCGTGGCGTACTAGAGGGTAAGAGGGTGGTTGTTGTGGATGATTCTATTGTCAGGGGCACAACATCTTCAAAGATTGTGAGAATGATTAAAGATGCAGGTGCCAAGGAGGTTCACATGAGAATAGCAAGCCCTCCAATCATTGGGTCCTGCTATTATGGCGTGGATACTCCCAGCAAAGAGAAACTGATATCCTACAGGATGAGCATTGAGGAGACCAGGAAATTTATTGGCGCTGATTCACTCGCTTTCCTGCCTCTGCACAGGCTGAGGGAGATGTTGGGAGAAGAGGCACCGACCTTCTGTGACGCTTGCTTCTCAGGGTCATATCCTGTCGCGCCTCGCGACGCTTTGAGAGAAGCCGAGGGGAAGGAATTTGTAGAGGCAGTTGAAGAGGAAGAGGATAGATTTGCAGGATTTTTGAACCAAGCAGAGAGAGATATCAAGCTGGCGAGTTCTCTTAATTGCAGCCCTTTAGAAGCAGCACTGGATGCTGCACTGGTTTTGAATGTTGAGAGGGATCATCCACCACAGAGTAGGGAACCTGAGCCCGAGCCTGCTGGTGTTGCGTAAGAATCAACATGAGGCATACCGTTATTGTTTTTGCTTATTAAGCTTTTTTAGCTGTTTTCAATATATTGGTATTTATAGCGATTATGAAGCTCTGTTTCATGCGATGGTGAGGCTCTGTTTTGAAGCTCTGTTTCATGCAATGGTGAGGCTCTGTTTTTTTACGCTCAGAGGGACATCCTACAGCCCAGGGTGGGGAACATCTGCTTGTCTGTATTTAAGTGTGTAATGCCTTTTAAAGAAAAGGCCGAGGTTTATATATTTATTTATATTAATGGCATAGATCCATTTTAACCCGGGACCAGACCATTAAATGGTGTTTATAGAGATCAAAATGAAAGAAGTGTCCATAAGGATCAAAATATCAAAATAATAAGTGCCCATAAAGATCAAACTAAAAACTTAGAGCCCATAAAGATCAAACTAATAAAAACTTAGAGCTGCAAACCCAAATGTAATTAAATAGTTTGAATGCATTCTAAAGAAAAGGTCTAGGTTTATATATTTATTTAAATCAATGGCATATATTTATTTATATCAATGGCAAAGGTCCATATTAACCCTGGACCAGACCATTAAATGAAGCACACAGGGATAACATCCCATAGATCAAAATAATAAAACTTAGAGCTGCAAACCCCAATGCAATTAAATAGTTTGAATGCATTTTAAAGAAAAAGTTGAGGTATATATATTTATTTTTATCAATGGCATAGATTCATCTTAACCCTGGACCAGACCATTAAGTGAAGTACACAGCATCAAAATGAAAGAAGTGTCCATAAGGAACAAAATATTAAGTGCCAATCACAATAATAAAAAACTTAGACCTGCAAACCTCAATGTAATTAAACATAGTTTGAGGGTGCAACTCAGTTTTTAGATCCATATGGATCCCCGTTTGTGCAGAATAAATTCAGGGTTAAGATGGATCTACACGGGTATAACTAGTTTGCATTCATGTGTCTATACAGAATAAACTGAGGGTTAAGGTGAATCTATGCTTGTATAACTAATTTACATGCATGTAATATAAGCTGTATGTTTAGTGGGGTGCTTATCTGGTGTATAACAGTAAATGACCTTCAAGGTTATCTTGGACGTCAGGATTAGATGCTTAAATTGAAATCCCTGTCTTGTGGACGTGAAATATTTGGCTACTTTCCTAGGTTAATCTATCTCGAATCTTCATAAGGGTTTTTTTGGATGCAAAATATGTTGTAGGGTTTCAACCACATTGATGTTCTCACTGCATAAGCTTGTAGTGCGCATGCTTAATACTTATTCTTCAGATTCTTTCTGTAGTACACATGGCATGGCATATTCTATTGGAGTTTATGTAAATAAACCAAGAGCTGAAGCTCATATATGAGCTTTTAGTTTTGCTTTGGAAGGTTTTTAAGAGAAGTCAACATTTCTAACAGAAGATGCTCCTACATGATATATGCAAATATATAAAAGCTACTGACCCCAACTATTTATTCGATATGTTCCTACTTGCCTTCATGGTGAGATTTGAGCATCTAAGCTGGCATACTTCTGCATGTACAGATTTCGAGGTGTCTGACTGCTCAAATGGTTTCAAACTTTTACAAGACTGCAAATCTGCATATTAACTATCCAAATGCACATATACCTTCCAACAACTTCACACTAATTTAGCAACCTTGACGTACCAAATTCCTAATGTTTCCATTGTATATTGAGTTTTGCAGCCAGATGTAACCCTTGTCTTCTCTTCTGTCCATATTGTATTTAGGATTAAAAATATGACATAAGCCTTGCCATAATAATTTTTTTATACTTTTTGCATAAATTTTATCGATCCGTTAAATTTGCACCTGTCAATTTGTAGAATTACAGGTCTTGTTTAATGTGGCTTATACCTAATTACCTAAATCTGAGTTCTTCCTTTTAAATATACATTTCAAAATAGGCCATGCTTTATAATACCCAGGACTGGATTCCACGGTTCTATGGATGCTCAATATTGGTGATGGAACATGCAATGACAAGAAAATGTCCTGCTTATATGCATGTGTTGCAACTTTTCCTTACTAGAATATCAAATGTATTGATCTATTTTACATCCACTTTAGCAAATATAAAGTCATTTAATTAGATGGAACAAGGCAATCAGACCAACCATTTAAGAGATAATTTTCTAGCTTTAGTGTAGGTCAACCAAGTGCAAAACAACAGATGTTGTGGCAGCGTTAAGCAGGTACAGTGGCACTAATAACAGTAGATCAAGCAACTATTGCAAAAGATCAACCAGCAGTAGTAACAGTTGATCGGCAATGAATTATCCCATATGCAAAGTTGCAATCTTCCATTATGATTGCTTCTGTTAAAGTGGAAGAAGTTTCTAGTTTATATTGGAAATATACAACAAACTTGGTCCAGCAGCAGAAGCAAAGTAATAAAATAAAAGTAGCAGTTATATGAAGATTCAAGAAAAAGTTTGAAAGAGGTCGTATATGTCCATGAACGAACCTGTTGCCTGCCAAATTTACCTATGATATCCCTGCCAAAAACACATATGACCCTGCCATACCCAAACCTGGCATGACTTTTCTTTCTTTTCCTTCTTTTTTTAAAAGATGAAAAAGTGATACTCATATCATTGTGAGGGATTCAAATGCTGTACCCAAACCTGGCATGGCTTTTCTGTCTTTCCTCTTTTAAAAAAAAGATGAAACATTGATATACTCATATTATTGCAAGGGATTCAAAAACGTTTCCCAAACAACAAGAGAGAGGCTATTAGTATAGCAGTGGTGTTAATTGAGGAGTAACATAACTTGAGAAATGGAGGAAGAATGTTGATCTGGTGGCTTGGAAAAAACTTAAAAAGGTAAACAGTTAGGTAGGTTAAAAGGCATGCACATGGACACAGTTGAGACTTTTCTCAAAATGTTCTTACATAATGGTTTATTAATAGCAGGGCGTCAATACTGAAAATAAATTGAACTAATATGGCTACAATTATTTACAAAGGAAAGGCATGGATATCAAGAGTGGATGAAAACCAAGTTCTATACCAAGTAGGAATCTATCATGGCCCAAATCTATGGCGTATGATTTTAATTCCACTAAAAAGAAGGCTTCTCACTCAGTTCTGAATCCCTGTTATTCTCTTCAACTGATTTTAAGTTTTTTAACTCATTTGTCATCCTCTAACTATTTACCAGCTTAAAGTTATGAACTGTTGTAACTTTGAAAGTTTGGATTAAATTTCGAGTGGAATTTAAGCCTTATCTATTTTGATCATGCGTATATAGGTTTCTTTTGAAGTTCATGACTTTTACAATTGGGAGCAATTCATGAGCATTTTTTTGTTATCAGGGTTGACATTGAACTCATTTAAACTCAAGAGAAGCATTACAGCCTGACTGAAAGAGTTGGCCATCACAAGAAGTAGCAAACTATTGAACTAAGCACTTCTGTTTGGCTAAGTTTGCTGTCAAAATCACCCAGGCTTTGCACTTGGCACCAACCACTTGTTCAGGCCTCCAGGGGAATTCAACCTTGGTGGGTGGATTGACATGCCATTTTCTTCATTGTTGAACCATGACTCCGCCGACTTGCAGATTAAGGGTTTTTAAATTCGATATGAAATCACAAAATTTTTAATATGATTTTTATCTTCATCACATGTCAACTAAATCAGCTAAATTTGTTTGGATAGACACTTGATGTTGGGGTTGAAATGACATGTGCTTTGAGGATGCTCTTTTGAACATTAGGATTTTAAGTCAACATCTGTGCTGTTCATATGCTGTATTGGCTCAGCTGGGTCGACTGATTGTTGCTTTAGTTAAGAATCAACATTGGCCGAGAAATCGCCGATGTACGAGAAATCGCGAGTTTTCAAAAAATCGTCGAAAAAATTGGGGCGATTTTTTCCCCATTTTTTGCCGATTTATCCCAAGATATTGCCGATTTTTTCGAGGCAATCTTTTCCCGATATATTGCCAATTTTTTCCCGATTTATCCCGAGATATTCTCGATTTTTTCCCGATTTTTTCTAAAGCAAAAATTGAATATTTTTGTATTTTTTTAAGTTTGCCGATTTATTGCCGATGTTTGCCGATGTGTTGCCGAGATATCCCGAAACGATGTTTCCTGGACCCTGCCGATTTTTTCGCCGCGCCGATGTTTGCAACATTGGTTAAGATTGCTTTATGGATTGCCCCCCTCGTGGAGCGTGAGAAAGTTTTTCAGATTGAAGATATTTTTTTCTTTCTAGATTATTGTTGTAAATCCTTTGGTGTTAAAATGCTTCTTCCAAGGTGGTAGATGTTCATGTATTAATAGTGTGTGTTAATACTTGGAGAGATTAGGGCTGCTTTTCAAGAATTTAAATGGGTAGGGTTTAAACTTTACACTTTCTCAAGTAACTTCTGGTTCTTTTGAGATTGGTCGCTTGCTTTCATTGTTTAGTGAATTTAGGGCATAGATTAAGTGTTGGGATCGTCTTGATTCTTCTTTATTACTTGATGGTTGATGCCCTTCTTCTTATTGAAGAGGCATTAGACTTTAGGTTGGGTGAGTGTTAGTACTTGGGAGAGATTAGGGCTTTTTTAAGAATTTAAATGGGTAGGGCTTTTGCTCAAATAACTTCTGGTTCTTTGGAGATTGGTCGCTTGTTTTCATTATTTAGTGAATTTAGGGCTTTAGATTAAGTGTTGGGACCCTCTTGTTTCTTCTTTATTACTTGATGGTTGATGCCTTCTTCTTATTGAAGAGGCATTAGACTTTAGGTTGGGTGAGTGTTAATACTCGGAGAGATTAGGGGCCAGGGCTGGTTTTCAAGAATTTAAATGGGTAGGTTTTACACTTGCTCGAGTAACTTCTGGTTCTTCTGAGATTGGTCACTTGCTTTCATTGTTTAGTGAATTTAGGGCATTAGATTGAGTGTTGGGATCCTCTTGTTTCTTCTTCTTTATTACTTGATGGTTGATGCCTTCTTCTTACTGAAGAGGCATTAGACTTTAGGTTGCTTCCTCCTGATGTGCATAAAATTTGTATTTTTATGCCAACTCCTTTTGGTGCCCTTTGATTCCCCACGGACAATACTCTCAAGGTTCTTTTACTCGTATGCTTATTTACTTTCTCTGCTTAAGTGTGCTTGTTTGATGGTGAAGCTTCTTCAGGCTAAGTTCACCTATGCATGATGTAGACTTACATCATATTTTTCATTTTCCTTGAGGGTATATTTCCTAGTGGATTCCGCTAGCATCCAGTCTCTCAATAATGTGATATTCCTTAGTTGCCTAATGTTCTGAGTTGTCTAATCTTGCCTCAGATTGCTTCCCACAACATAGTGGAACCTTTCACTAGCTTGTATGCAGGCGCATTCTATGTCACATGACTTTATGCACTTTTTTGGAAGCTTTCTCTCTTTTGACGTCTTTCTGTTGTCATTTTGTCCAAATTCACCTTTGATTTTGCTACATAGCATATGGTTTTGCAATGCATTTTACCAGACGCCTATCTTTTTTAAACTCTTGTCTTACACTATTATGTCTAGAACCACCTTTGGTTTTGTCCTAGGACCTTAATTGGTCTAAAATCGACTCTCTGCATGAATTTTGTGCCTGATTTTTCTTGTACCACGAATTCTCCCTGTTACAGCACAAACTAGCATGTGAGATTCAAAGTCCAAAATAACAATACTAGCCTATGAGCAACTAAGAGGGAGGCTCACTGTCACCTCACCAACCCTCTTCTACACTTTAGGCTGGCTCTCCTCCAACACAAGAGGGGTTTCTCTATCTTATGATTGCTAAAGCTTAGGAATTAGGTTCAAGGTGAAATGGAAGAGTAGCTTTAGCAACACAAGTGAAATGGAAGAGTGGCTTTAGCCTCCTCTTTCATTCCTTGTAGCCATTATTCAGTTGGCATAGGATGTCTTAGAGATTCCCCCTTTGAGTTAGTGTGGGTCTAACCTAAAGAGTTAGGGTGTTGTTGTGGTGACATTGGACAACTCCTCCAAGTTCCCCTAGGGTATCACTTGAGTTTAGGGCTTTAACACAGAGTGAGGGTTTGGTTGGAACACTCCCAAATCCTTTGTCAGATTTATGACGGGAGCTCCTTGTTAGAACCAACTTTCTAATCAAGTGCCAACTAACTCTAACATCAAGAAAGTTAGATAAGCCCGTAACCTTGATTAACTAAGGGCATATGTGCATTGCAATCCTTGAGTTTCACTCACTCCTCGACTGGTTCCTTTGTGATTTGTATCTCTATTTTCAATCACTAAACTTCTTGTCAGTTGTAGTAGGCTCAGAGTATGATATATTTTTTATCTGAAATGGGATAGAGGGCTTTTTAACGTTTTGCATATTTCCCTGTTATTCTGTATCTTCTTTCTTGTTGCTGGTGATCACATGATTCTAAATTAATTGACCACATAAATTAGTCTTTTTATGTAATCGTTAAACTTCTTATAGTTGGATTGGATTCTGATAGATATATTTTTCTTTCCGGTTTGCATACAGCTTAAGTAGGCTAGCTTAGGCACCATTTGAAACGGGCCAAAGAATATTTTTAATTTTGCATATTTCCCTCATATATCACTTTGTTGCTGGTGATTACATGATACTAAATTTAATCGACCACAAAAGGTTCTCCTTTTGTAATTTAGGATCAGAGTATGATAGATATATTTTCCTTTCCAGTTTTGCAAACATCTTAATTATGCTAGCTGAGGCACCATTTGAAACAGGCTAAAGGAATTTAAGTTTTGCATATTCCCTTCTTATTCTGTTGCTGGGGGGACCACATGATTTTAAATTAATTGACCTCCAAAATAATGTAGCAGGTTGTTATCCTTGGGTGATTTCTATTAGGTTAGCTAGTGGTGACCACCCTTGCCATTAGGCCAATTGCAGGTAATTGTCAGTTTGTTGTCTGCTACCTTTCTTGCTCTAGCTACATCTTTTAGTGGTTGCAGCGGGACATCTTGCATGGTTCTTACCACACCTCCTTTCGTGTGACAGCATAAGTCTTCACAACAATTTCTCTCACACTTCTTTCAGCTATTATCTATTCCACCTCTACATAAGCATGGTTGTTCTCCCATTAGTTGTTTGTGCTTTGCTCATGATTCCACCTCAAGGAGCCAGTGCTTTTGTCTCCATTGGCATGCCAAAGCCTTCTTGTGATGTGTCATAGCACCCTTGGAGTGAGTCGTTCCTAACCTCCCTTTCTCATTTAGTGCTAGGAGATGTACACCACTAGAGATACATGTGAAGGAACACTTGGTCCTTGAATGCAGTCTCCATGTCTATTATCTCTATGATATAGAGCCTCCTAGGCACTTTTTGGTTCTCAAGCCCGACTTTTAATAAAACATGTTCAACCTCAACCGAGTCATGTAATTGGAACTTGTGTCATACCAGTGAAATATTGGATGAAATTTAGACAAACGTATCCTTTTCTAAATTCCAAGTTGTTGCCGCCTTACACACACCTGGGTCATGTGGCAGAAATCTTCAAGCCACTCGGTGTGTCCTTGGGGGCAAGTCTCGAGTCAAGGCTGTCACCTTGTTCTTGACTCCTCCGTTTAGGCTCAACTCCTAACGAAGCCAAGGGGGGTAGACCCTATTAAGTTACTAAGGATAATTACTTAGTATGGTGATGTTAAACTAAATGAGTTACTTAGGAGTTTGGAATTTAACTATAGACAACCAATGATGACAAGATACAAAAATGAACACACGAAAGCACAATGCTGAGACACAATATATATATAAAGCAAGAAAATAACCAGTGCCTTAGAATGGAGTCAAAAAATAGAATCAATGTACTTGCATGTGCTTGGAGTGAATGTTTTGCAATTGCCTCTTGGTACGTTTTAAGTTAAATTTGAGGTGTGGGTTGATTAAAATTAGGCGAAGGGGTGGACTCCAGATATACCTGAGAGTACTTGGAGTAGGTCCAAAACTAAACCTTCACGGCTACCTGCAAGGAATATGTGGGTTGAATGGAGTCTTTGGGGCTATTGTTCATAACGCACCCGTTAGGGTGTGACAGAGATTGGCGCCCCGAGGTCACTTTTCAGAAGTTCCCGCTTTCTTTGGGTATTTTGCCACCGTAAAGGTTTGATCTAGGTGTTGGATTTTCACCTGATGGTTTGTCAATTAGGGAGAGTAAGTCTTAATTATTCTAGTCACTCAAATGCTTTTGATACAGCTTTGACTGATCGGACGAACCGCAGCCAAGTGCAGAGCATACACATCGGAGTCTTGTCAATTTTAGTAAATTTTAAAAAGGGTTGTTCTTGTTAAAAAGAAAACCCTCCAGGAACCTCTTTCAATCCAAGTGGATCTCAATCGGGAAATCAAGGAGGGGTTAATTTTATAATAGTTGAAGAAACAAGTGATGAAGAGGAAAACACAGACACACAATTCTGGTTTTCTAATTAGTCCTATCACGAATCTCTTTCCCCTTTCAGGTCAATCGGGAAGTCGTGGGGTAAGTATTAAGATTACTTTGAAATATCAAATATGGAATATGAAATTGATAATGAATTAAAGTATACTACCCTGCAGATTAGAGCTAAGCTAGTTTGAAAAGAGATGAACAAAATGTAAAAAATTGACACCGACGCAAATCCCCCCAGGGGGGATGGGGAATGGGCTCGAAAGAGCCTATTCAATTTTTTTATTATTATTAACAATGGTTACAATATCAGAGAACTGATATAATGCCTCTTGATCCTTATACAGAGTGAAATCAATAGCTTACAAAGTGCGAAAATTAAAGGTTTTAGTCAAATGGGAGACCTCTGGGGGGATTTGAACGCTCCCGAGGCCACTTTCGAGCAGCAGCTTCTTTTATTTTCTGTCACACCTGCTAAAAACCAGCAAGCATATTAGACTAAAATATGCCCAAAAGCACTCTGAAAGTACCTTTGGGTCAGCTTACTTTTAACCAAAAAAGGTAAGCTGAAAACTAGTTAAAAAGGTAAAAAAGGAACCAAGGAAAGCAGGCTTTTCTTGGGATCTTGGCTTGCCTTTTGGGCAGCCAATAAGATGTGCACTTTTATTGCAGAATATGAAATTTTAACGTACAACAAAGGAAACTACCTTAAAAGCAAGCTACAAATTTTCATTAAAAAACTTGCAAAAATAGGGTAATTTCAGCTAGATCTCTTAAAATGTAACTTTATATGCAAAACGAAATTGAGATCTAGACTTAAGAAGGGACCTTACTAACTAGATCTATGTGTAATTTTCTTAATGAAACAGATCTGTGCAATAAGACTTCTTAATAGTAACCAGTTTGAAGAAAATTTAAGATTTTTAAAGGAGGAAAAGGAGAAGAGAAGTGCTTGTTGCTGAAGCAGATTTGCAAAGGAAACTTGGTAGTGAAGCACCGAGGGGCATGATCTTAGCAATCTCTGTTGGAAACCAATTGAATCAAACCTGAACCATAGATCTTCCAATCACGGCAAACCTGTAAGCTACACAACAAATCCTGCAAACAGAACCAGATACATATGAGAAGTAGATGATACAGCATGCAAATAATCTTATTTAGCATACAGGTATTAGCTCATTCAAACATATGCAGCAAAATAGAAGTAAGTAAGCTTACTTACAATGATCTATCCCTATGATTCCAATAACCATTCAGGCAGACAACAGTTAAGTGCAAAAAATTGAAAAAATAGCAGTTTCACCTCAAATGCAGCATGATAATGATGATCCACACATGAAAGGTACTCCACAATTGAGCCTCCAAAGCTTCTCTTTATTTCAACAAATGATGATCGGTACACAATTACAATAGCAAGCCCTTCAATCCAGCTCTAACTAGCTTGGAAGAGGTTGCTGTGCTTGGATATATACAAAAACTAGGAGATCCAGCCCAGGGGGGCGCAAATCCCAAGGAGACACATCAAATCAGCTGAAGGAGAGTCCATCAATGCCTAATCTGTGTCTAGCTGAGCCAGATCTGAGTCTCACTAAGTGCAACTGTCAATTGGGGGGCTGATCTGACTGACACCTCAACCTGTTGACTGAAGCATCCACCAAAACTCATCCAGATGAGCCAAAAACCTGTGGAGGAGAGAGGGAGGGTGAAATTCCCCATAAAGGATGCTGAAAATCAACTCTAGATCTGATTTGATCACCTCCTTCATTCAAGGATTTGTCAGATCCAGTGAATCTGCTTCAGATCTGACTGATTTCAATCAAATTGGCTGAGAATCCACTGATATATGATTGTGGACTTTCTCCATTATTCATTAATTTATTAATTAAAATAATCAATAATTGATTTTGGGGCTTTCTGACCTGAGTGATGGAAAATCACTCAAAACTAGGAAATAGTGGGTCCATGGGTTTACCTGGTGCTCTTAGCTTGAAAATGAACACCTACATGATTGAAACTAATTATTTGGCCCACTTTTATTACAAAATCAATTTTTCCAATTAAACTATTAAAAAATAGCCTAAGTTTTGGGAAAATTAAATTTTAATAAAAAACACTGAAAAAACTAAAAAATTGAAAAATTGAAAAAACCTAGGGGGACTTAGACATGTTCATATGACTCGACCATGATGTCTAGCATATTTATACATTGACACATAGACTCTAATAACCTCAATAGGCCTAAATGCCAAGCCGACCACCCCAACTTTGGAGGTATGGAGTGAAAAACTCAGAAATTATCAGTCGTTTATTCAACAACCAATAATAACCAAGGGAAAAAACACCCTCGGCTGATCGGATTGACAAATAAAGTCTAAGAGACGGAGTCTTTTACAGACACTATCATGCTAGAACATTTATTACAATTCCCCCATGGGGTATGAACATGTGATATAGTACAACAAACACTTTCGAGAAGTACTTCCAAAGGTCTTCTTAAGTCCAAACAAGTTATCCTTGTCTAGTTCATCAGGCTCACTTGATAAAAAACCACTAAGTACAACTTAGGTGGTAACACAAGTCATGCACATTCCAACAACTTAAAAACATAACAGAACAAAGGGAAAACCTTTTTGAAAAACAATGGTCATATCAATGAACTCGTGTCAAGTTCGATATCTTATTTCAAAAGATAGCTCGGTTTGTTTCTAGGTTGAATCCCATGAAAGAGTGCAAGCTTGTGTTCAATGCCTGAAAAGCTACAGTGAACCTCTAAGCTGCACTAGAAATGTAGCATGTATCTGTTAGAGATGTTGGAAGTGGGCAGGTTCGAGGATCAAGTTTTCCTTGAACATCAATACTCTTGTGAGGAATATTTTATTTCCACTATTAGAGGCTTGCAAAGTTTATGATAATTAGCAAGCAAGCTGGATGATATGCTAGTTTTGCTTGTTAGAAAGAATTGAGACGGTGCTTGACTTGATTCCTATGTCAGATGGTGGAATTTGTAAGATTGTAGGTCATGTTTTGGAGGGGTGTACCCATGGGTAGGTGGCGGTAGACATAGTAATGCGCTTTTGGAAGGATGTTGTTACTGTTGAAGGTGGTAAAAAAGTATTTACTATTCCTCTTTTTCTTTGCTAACAAAATATACACACAGATAGTTGCCAGATGACGCATGAATCATTACTGCTAAGCCTCAAGTATCTAGTTTCCAAATATGACCCTCACACAGAGACCTGGCCCTCAAATAGTTTTGAGGCACATGAATCATTACTGCTAAGCCTTAAGTATCTAGTTTCCAAATATGACCCTCACACAGAGACTTGGCCCTCAAATAGTTTTGAGCTTTCAATAAATTTCCCTTTGCACACAATTTTGGGCTTTAAATTTTTTTATCGTCAAACATAGTTCCAGGCTCCTAGCTTCAGCAAAGTTCCAAAAACCTTTTATATTGTGTATCACTGCTCAAGAGAGGACATTACTAATCCGTCATACTTGGATTCATTTTACACATTATACTAGAGTAAAATGTCCTAGTGTTGATCTAGACACACCTTTGTTCCCAGCGAACCCACTTGTCTAAGCCTAAGTGTCACTCAACAGAGGTTGCTCGTTTGGTTGCTTATCTTTTTCAAAACACATGGATAATTGGATGTAACATGGATAATTGGATGTCAGGGTGTTAGTTATATGGGTGAATTATGCTTAGAAGGACAGGAGCATAAATGTAGTCCTCTAGCCTTCCGCTAAGACACCATAGCTTAGAGTTGACAGTAGATAACACGTGAATCTTTACCATAGCAAGTATAGCAATGGTCTAGTTACCAAATATGATCCTCAGTGCTCACACACAGTTATGGGTCTACCCTCACATCTGGTTCATGCTTTCAACAAATTGTCCTGAACATACAATTAGGGCTTTCAGTAATTTCAGTATCAAGTGCATTTCTAGTCCCCAACAAATTACCTTCACAAAGTGTTGGCCTTATTATATTTAGTCAAACCTCCTGAAAGTGAGTTCAAACAATCTTATAAATCGCCTCACCCCTGCAAGGAGGAATGTGTGCTTAATATGACATAGGTTCATATGACAAACAGTGCATAGTGGAAATCCATATGTTGATCTAGACATACCTTTGTTCTTAGTGAACCCTCTTGTCTTAGGCCACTTGTTACAGATCACTCTTTTTGTTACTTGCATTTTTCTAGAACACAAACAATGGATGCCATGGTGTGAGATGTATGGGTGAATGATGTTGAGAGGGAAAGATGGATAGATGTAGTCATTGATGCTCAAGGTATGTAGTTATAAAATTGATTTCTCATTAGAACATGTTGGATCTCAACCAAAAGAGGGTATAGATGGGGTGCAAGGTTAACTCCTACAATCAATTGATTTGTCATTCAGTAGCTTTTCCCTCAACAATATCTGATCCACAGGTTCACTTCAAGTGTTCAAGCATTACACCTTCCGTAAATTGAAGTTATTCCTATGGATGCATGGTGTCTATCATTATATACAAATTCAACCAAGTATAGATAGTCCACTTGGTCAGCTGATCCAGTGCATACATTTTTAACACGTTCTCAATCACCTGATTCACCTTTTCTGTCTGCATTTGTTTGTAGGTAATATCTTACATTGCTAAAACTGTGTTTAGATCCTAGGACAGAGAACAAACCTTTCGAAAACTTGGCTGTAAACTTTAAATTTTACTCTGGTACTCTTTATTTGAAACTCTAGTCGTGCAATTTCTGTCTGCATTTGTTTGCAGGTAATATCTTACATTGCTAAAACTGTGTTTAGATCCTAGGACAGAGAACAAACCTTTCAAAAACTTGGCTGTAAACTTTAAATTTTACTCTGATACTCTTTATTTGAAACTCTAGTCGTGCAATTTCGTGTAAACTTTATTTTGGCAGGGTTCGATGCTATGTTTGTATAATGCAGAAGTATGAAATAGACGACTTTTGTTAACCAATCCATGAATATCATAAAAGAGTCACTTCTCTTTAATGCCCTTGGTAATCTTAGTGATGAAAGCAATGGTGATATCTTCCCACTTCCGTTCTGGAGTTGGAAGTGATTGCAATAATCCGACAAGTATTGATGTTCTGCATTTATTTTTTTACTTGTTAGGCATTGATATTGAGTCAATAGAATTGCTTAAGTCAGATGTAAAGTCAAAAAGAGGTATCTTGCATCCCTCAATATATACTTGACGAACCCGGAACAGAAAGGGTTTGAAACACTTGAAGCAAATTAATTGGGGATGCAGACAAAATAAACACTTAATATTTACAACAAAGTACAAGTGTCTACGACATTAAGTGTTTATTTTGTCTGCATCCCCAATTAATTTGCTTCAAGTGTTTCAAACCCTTTCTGTTCCGGGTTCGTCAAGTATATATATTAAGGGATGCAAGATACCTCTTTTTACTTAATACATCTGCCGCTTTGTTTTTCTTGCCCCAAATGTGCTTGATATCAAATAATCACTTAGAGTTCTATCTCTACTCTTGAGTCTTCAACATGAGCAGTTGGGTAGATAGATACTTCACTGTTGTGATCTGTTCTTAATTCTAACTTCTTGCCAATCATATATTATCATTAGATGCTCAGAGCATAAAATTGCAATAGCTAGCTTTAGGTCGCGTGTTGTATAGTGAGTGTGGTTCTTCATTTTCACGACGTGTTACAAATAATGTGCCTTTGTTGAGTTGGACTGCCTCCAACTCCTTTAGAACCTTTTTAACCCATCATAAAAAACAAAATTACATTGCGTATATCAACTGAACACAAACTCAACTGACATCTTCATCAACTATATTCTGATGCATATCATAAAAAAGGTCATTCCCAGCGGGAATATATATACCCACAGTCCCAAAAATGATTTCCCAAACTGTCTCATGATAGAGGATCATACATTACAACATTTTTATATTCAGAAAATAATAAAAATAAAAAGCTAATAACAGGCCTACAAAAAAGCTAATAACAGGCCTGCAAATGTATCATTGAAAAGAGTTGTGTTTATCTTAACAGGATTGAGCCTCCAGCACCTTCTGTATGTGCCAAATATGACGGTCCAATTGCAAGCCAACCTTTGACAATCCATATGCAACGTCATTCCTCTTTATAAA
>LPNX010305247.1:22122-37554 GCA_001517045.1 Pseudotsuga menziesii | reverse complement strand
GCGCTGGTAACCTTCAGAAGATGTGTAATTGCCTGATCGATCTCCCCACCCACGCTTGTCCCTTTTATTTTGGCAGAGAGGGGCAATCCCAGTCAGATGGACGAGGAGCTGCGTTCTCTCTTCATCGAGTTCATCAGGTAACTCCGGTAAATGCCAGCCCATCCATCTCTTTCCCTCTGAATTCTCCCATTTGGAGATGTCCCATATCGTAGTCAACCCCAACTCGCCCATCCTTTGCTGCAGGCGTGGAAGATGTGGAGGGATCTTACCTAAAACAGTATCATTCCAAATATTAATGAGTTTCCCATTGCCGGGAACCCAGTGCAGACCACCAATGAACTGAGGAAGCGCCTTGAGGCAGATTTGATGGATAGAGGATCCTTTCTGGCTCACATGGGCACCCTCCAAACATCTGAGCCTAGTACCCCTGAAATACTTGGCTTTCAGCACAAGGCTGGACCAGGAGGGCTTGGGGGTGAGCAAATTCCAAATCAGCTTGGCTCCCATAGCCAAATTTTGGGTCCTAAGATCTCTGATGTGGAGCCCTCCCTCAGACTTCGGGAGCTTTATAGTTCTCCAGCTTACCAATGCAAACTTCTTACTTCTTCCAGCGCTGCCTCCCTGCCATAGAAAAGACCTTATCAGTCCTTCTATTTGATTGATGGTTCTGACCGGAGCTAGTAGGAGAGAGCTTTGATAAATCAGGAAGCTGTTCAAGACAGCCTTGATTAAAACTACCTTCCCAGCCAAGTTTAACCAGGTTGATCCCCAGCCTTGGATTTTGTTTTTGATTTTCTCCACAACAGGGATCCAGTCCGAGCTCTTGGCCTTAGTTTTGAAGATGGGAACCCCCAAATAGTTGAAGGACTCCCAATCAGTGACCCCTCTCATGTTGAGGCTCCGGGAGATATCTGACATTTCCCTAGGATTGATGTTCCAGCCATAGATCTAGCTTTTCCTAAGATTGACTTGGCCTCCTGAAGCTAGGCAGTAATTGTTCAACACAGTCTTGAATCGTCGGCCTATAATGTTACTAGCACCGCCTAGTAAGATGGTGTCATCCGCAAATTGCGCGTGATTAATTTCCTTGATGCCTCGGGCCATTTGAATTCCGGGGAGATCCTGGTCAAGCCTGGCAGTCTCTAGCTGAAAGCTAAGGACAGAGGCTTGGATGGCATAAAGGAGAGGAGAGAGCGGGCATCCTTGCCTCAAGCCTCTCGAGGCTTGGAAGAAGGGGCCAGCTCTTCCGTTAACAAGAGGGGCAATCCACGGGTTGCTAATGCAAGCCCGGACCCAAGATATAAAGTCAGCAGCGAATCCAAACTTCTGCATCACCTGGAAAAGGAAGGAGTGGCTGACCCTGTCAAAAGCATTGGCAAGATCGATTTTGACCACCATTCCTTTATCACCGTGCTTCAAGCTGGAGTGGATAGCCTCTTGGACTAGGATGATGTTTTCCCATATCTTCCTACCTTTTACAAATCCTCCTTGGTTCTCAGGGATCAGTCTCGGGAGAATATGCTTGAGTCTGGTTGCCATAACCTTAGTGATGATTTTATAGCGTATATTGCACAAAGAGATAGGTCTGAACCTGTCAAAGTGTTTGGCCTCCTTCTCTTTGGGAATTAAGGCGAGGAAAGCAGAATTGGTGCTGCCTCCTATTTTACTGCATCTCTGGGATTTCCGGACCGTTCTGAATAAGTCTTTCTTGATGATGTTCCAGCAAAGCTTAACAAAGGTAGCATTAAAACCATCCGGGCCCGGGGCCTTGTTGTCCTTCATTCCGTCAACAGCATTCTTAATTTCTTCCATCGAAATAGCCTGGGTAAGATAGTCATTATCACTGGTTTTAATGGAACTGGGGATTAGATTCAATATTTCATCGTCCTCCACAACAGGCTGGGCCGTGAAGAGTTCACTGAAATGTCTGGAAGCTTCTCTTTTTATTTCTTCATGACTCGTTATGATGCGATCCTGAGTGTGGATTTCCTTCACGCAGTTAAAATTGTCTCTTGCAGCCGCCTGCATATGAAAAAACCTAGTATTCTTATCCCCGTTGACCAGCCAATCGCATCTGGCCTTATTCTTCCACCAATCAGACTCGATTTGGCAGGCTTTGTGGAGATTAGCGTGCAATTGAGCTTCAGCGTCCACGTCTTTGACCTCCAAGGCTGCCTAAAGAGACTCAAGCTCCTTCGCTGCAAAGTATTTTTGGTCTGAAGGAGAAGGGATAGTCCTGGCCCATAGCTTAAGGCGTTTTTTCAGTCTTTTTAGCTTTTCCTCCCACACGTAGAATGGCGAGCCAGTGACCGGGGGGGTCCACGAGCTAGCTACTATTTGGAGGAATTCAGAGTGCGCTGCCCAAAGGGGATTAAACTTGAAAGGAATTGGGCCCCAATTCTTGTTCAAAGCCATCTCAAGGAGAATGGGCCTGTGGTCAGAGACTCCAAATGGCAGAATTTTGGAAGAAATATCCATCCCCAGCAAGAGGAAGGAGTCCTGGATTAGGAACCTATCGAGTCTTGCGGCAATATGTCCAGGCCCTACTCTTTTATTATTCCAGGTATACTTCCCAGCAGCAGGTTTAACATCCATGAGATCCCATTCCAGAATGATTTCATCTACAGTCTCCCTTATGGGATCCCTGATCAAGGACCCACCTCGCTTTTCTTCTTGGCTCAGGGTGACATTGAGATCACTTGCAATTATGATGTTACCTTGCAGGTTACTCTTCTCCTCACGCAGGAGGTTCCAGCAGGAGATTTTCTCTGCAGCAGAATTGGGAGCATAGATATTGAAGATACTTACCAATGAGTTCGAGGCTTTCTGCCTAAGCTGGGTGAGGATCCAATGGTTGCTGTACTTGACGTCAACGGTATCAAATTCTTTGTCATTCCATAGGGTTCCAATGCCGCCAGAAGCCCCTCTAGAGCTTATTGCAGCTTTCCCTTTGCCTTTCCAAAATTTTTGACTAACTTGGAGGAAGATGGCTTCCTCCATCTTGGTCTCCTGGATCAGGAAGATGTCTGGCTTATGTAAATAAGAAAGATCTAACATTGCTTCTTCTTTGATTTTACTTCCAAGACCTCTACAGTTCCAGGAGAGGGCCCTCATTACTTACTTTTGGGGAGCTTAGGCATCCCTTTCTGGGCATGCCCTTGCTGTCGGGTGTTCCTAGCAGTATTCAGGAGCTTTTCCAAAGTTAGCTGAGAGCCTTGCAACTTATCTTTATAGGCTGCCTGTTCTCTTATTTCTTTCCTGGATTTTCTTCCCTTTGTTTTAAGCATTCTCGGAGTGGTTATTTCAATTTCCCCCTCCTCCTCTTCCTCTTCCTCTGATCCAGAGTCTTCATCTGATTTCCCCAGGGCTTTCCCTGCAGTAACCGGGGCCTTTTCTTCTTCTTGATCCTTCTGTGGTTGCGCTGATATTACTGCTTCAGAATCTTTGTTCCCTTCATTGCTGGACTTCTCACTAATTTCGATGGGTTCTTCCCTTATTTCTGCCATTGCTTTAGTCTTGGTTGCTTCCCCTGATCCTTCAGGGTTAGTGACCCTTGTTTCATTGGTCCTTTCATCTTTTCTAGGGCCCTTCCCGGATTGATGTTTGGGTTTAGATCTAGACACCTTTTTCCATCCCTCCGCCTTGTCCTGCTGGTTCTCAGGCCTTTTTGGGCAGTTGCGGATGAAGTGCCCGTACTCATGGCATCCTCTGCATTTGAAGGGCAGCTGTTCATAGTCAAGTTTCTGGAAATGGGACCAGCTCCCCACGGTTAATTTGATAGCTTCGGGCAGACCAGCTTCTAGATCGACCTCAACGCAGATTCGAGCACAGGCGTATTGGTCTTTTGGGCTGGCCATATCTATGTAGTTCCCCAGCGCAGTCCCTATGGCCTGGAGGGATTTAGGGTTCCAGCAATGCATGGGAAGATTGGGCAGCCTGACCCAGACTGGCACTGCTCTTGGCGTGTCAGCCTCTGGATCGAAATCCGACGTCCACCTGTTGAGGTAAAGACCTTGCGGCCCCATGAAGTAGGGCCCATTCCTGAAAATTAACTCTTTATCAGCCTTGGATTCGAAGTCGAAGAGAAAGAAACCTCGCCCGACAGAGTAGGAAGCAACATTGTTGGTGATGAGGGGTCTCCAGTTTCTTTGAACCCAGCTGTCCGTTGTTTTGGGCGAAGGCCATAGCCCCGTAAACTGACCGATCAAGGCTCGATCTGCCAGGGATAGAGCGACCCGGATGGTTTCCTCCGGAGGAAGGGCAACCTCCGGCACATCTTCAAGCCTTTTGACAAATTTCGGGGGTTCAGATTTGCCGGATCTCTTGTTGTAAGAAGCGATTAGACGATCGAATTCATCCAATTGAGGAATCTGGAACGGATCTCGATCCTCACCAGGGATCGGAGTGCCCTTTTCGTCAGCCCTCCAGCATTGCCAGAGCGGCCTCTGACAGCAGTCCACGCAGATGCAAAGAATATCCACGTTCAGGTTCCAGCACAGATTGGAAACACACCCCTCACGAGTTCAGATCTGGTTCAGCAGCCTTCAGGCCGTCCACCTCCAGTTCGCTTCTCGTTCAGCGTGCTCCCAGCCTTCCAAAGCAAAGAAGGAAAGTTGGACAAGGCTAGGAAACTCTTTTATGAATTGCAACCACCTAAGATGGCCATTGTTGCCCCGAGTTATCTGTGCGTCTTTAAGTTTTTTTGGTTTTCTCTGCTCAATAGTGACTTTATTATTATGTCAATTAATAGTTTAATTTTTCAAAAATGTAATAGCTTAGTCGGGTGGAATAATTCTGGACAGGGTTTTCCACTAGTTTTGATAATTTTGAACAAAAAATTTAGTTTTTTTTTTGAACAACTAGGTGGGTGGGTAAATAGTCTCAGGCCCTGTAAGATGACGACAATTATTTTGTATTTTGTTACCTCTGTTAATGTAAAAATTAAAATGAAACTTTGTAAAAAAAATATTATTAATTAATAATGATTAAATAAGAAATAATTAATTAAATAATTATGAAAAGTCAAAAGACATGACTTATATTGAAAAGGTGCAAAGTGGCTTATAAATCCCAAGGAAATGCAATTGTAAATGATATTATATCTTAACAATTATATATTCTATTATTTATCCATTCATGGATTATTTGGCGTATTTATGTTGTTATTTTTGTAAGAAACAACTTTTATTGTTTCACTGGTATCAGAGCCCCTTCTTGGGATAGATTTTGGCCTTTGGCCACCTTTTGGCTTTTATCCATTATCCCAGGGCTTCCTTGAAATTGGTATTTGACCATAAACCCCCGTTCTTCATTCAACCCACACCACAAACTACGCTCCATTCTACCTCCCACACCTTCCCTCCACGTGCCTCTCTTCCCTCGGCTCTCTACTTGACGTCACACCATACCATCTAACACCTGCTCTTACCTCTCGCGCTCACACCTTGCTTCACGAACTCTCTGCTCCAGCCTCCGCGACCTCTGTGCCCATGCCCTGCTGTGACCTCTACCTATCTTACTTTGCTCCCATCTGACCTGCCCATTCCCACCTCCTCACTTGCCCAACATCGTTATTATTCCCTACTCGACCAGGATTGTGTACCATTTCCACACCGTTCCACTGTCAAAGACAACTTTCAGGTCAAGAAAGACAAAAGTTGTAATCAAAGAAGTCAAAATCAAAGGAAGGCTCGTCGAAGAAGAGAAGTCAACGATGACTAATTATTGTAAAAGAGGAACACACCAAGAATCTAAAAGAGGACAAACTGTTGCAAGATGAAAGGTTCGAGAAGATTCAAAATAATAATAATTTATTAGAGAACAAATTAGTTCAAATCCATAAGGAAGCATCTAGACTCTCTGAAAAACAAATTCAAGTTTAGAAAAAAGAAACAAATACAAATTCGATCCCCATCACAGTTCAAAAGGAAGTCAATCCAGCAGAAAAACAAACAAGAAGAACTCCTTATCGACACTCAAATTACAAAAAGTATTTTGACCAATGACAGAGTCAAAATGAACATAAACAAAGGAGTTATAATTTTAGAAGGGAAAAAACACAAAATTTGCAAACTAAGCAGAAAACAGGAAGATTTATCAAACAAGGCGATCACAATCATCTCCGATGAAGATAGATCTCAGATTGACCACATCACAGACGATGCAACATTTTTTGTTTGGAATTCGTAACTCATATCATCTCATTTCGTCAAGTGTCCCAAGTACTAAGAGAAATGACCGATATATGACATTACAAGTAAGAAATCATACATAAGCCTCATCTTCAATAAGCTTTGAGGACAAAGCTCCCTTTAAGGGGAAGACAATGTTATATAAACAAATATATATAATAACATAAAATCTATTGAATCAATGTTTATAAAAATCATTATAAATGCGTGATTAAGGGAAACATCCCTTGAGCTATAGTTAGATACAAAACATAAAGCATTGGTTTTATTTTAGTTTTCTAAGAAAGCATACCCATGCGTGTTTTTAATTGATATATTAGTCCCACATGGGCATGGTACTAAAAGTATCACTTTTAAAATATGAAATAGATCTGTCCATTCAGAAGAGAGGAAATGAGATAAGAAAATGTTGCAATAGTATGTAAGTGGATGCTAAATAGCTCAGTAAAACATTCCTTCTTATAAAAGGTGTACAAAGAATTTTGACAAAACATTTTTTTAAGAGCCCGAAAGATAATTTTTTGCAAAATTTTCAATTGTTATAAGAAAAAGCATTATTGGCTTAGTGGAAGCCTAACTTTGTAAAAGGGTTCTATGTCTTTCCCTTGAAGAATTTACTCTTAAGAGTTAATTGCATCAAGAATATATAATACAAAATAATCATTTCTAGTGGTGTCGAAGTGTCTTACACCTAGGCTGAAATTGAATAAGGGGGTCTATGGTACTTGTAGTGTTTATGTTGTTAAATTTTCATATGCTTAGCTAAGACATCAGTGTTTCATTCGGTTTTCATAACAAAAGCATATAAACAGGATCACTGAAAGATAGACAAGCACAACCATACAAAAGGAACACAAAGATTTATCTTGGGAAAACCCTAAAGGGAAAAACCCAGCAAAAGCTTCCTCAATATAGATGTCCCAAAAAGATAAAAGATAAAACTAGCAAGGAGATCAAAGCCTGATCCTCCGTCTCCAGCTACTTCTCTTCTCCACTAATGCGCTACACAAGTGAGAGTGTCTGCTCAAATGAGGAGAGCTACACCTCTATTTATATTCATCTGTTCACTTCAATTAACTCATCCGACATGTAGGCTCGAGTTAATCATGTAGGATCGAGTTACACATGTAGGCTCAAGTAACCACATTGGGGTGCTAATGACCCACCTTTACAATTAGAGGGGACAACCTCATGAATCTTATTAGTTCTTCCGATTAGAAGCATCGGGGTACAAGATAATACAAGTGGTTCTCCCGACAGGACCATCGGGGACCACAAAAGATACATATAGAATATTCTTCGAAGTTACAATATTTCAACATATGCAATAGTGAGTGAATATTCATATTTCATGGTGTTTTGTGTCTGGTTTTGAAACATTCTTTTCACGCTTGAAACTTGCTATTTAAACATCTACATCAACCATGATCTTGTCTTTGATGAACACTTCTATATATTTTGATGCATAATCTTCAAATTGGAATACTTTTGAGGCATTTTAAAACTCCCTAGGAAACAATTGCATATTTATACGCATGAATAGGGTGTCCTAGCACATGGTTCAAGGTGAAGGGGGGCATTCTATGAGGAGCATTTTTAGCATGGTCTTTTGCTTTATTTGGTAAATGGAGTCAATGCAAAGAAGGCATCTTAGATCTCAGGGGCTAAACTCACGTATTCCTAGAATGCACCCCAACTTGAGGCATTCCAATGGAATTTTGATTGATCAAGGGGATGGGTGTTCCGTATATGGAGGAGGTTTTGAGGTTATGGCTTAAATATGACAAGGTAAACACCATATTTTTACTCGGGGGAGGTTATAAAGTTCAAATAATCTTCGTATTTTAAAAAGAGTTTGTAATAAAGTGTTGGATTTTGATGATCAATAAAAATTACGTTTTATTAGTTAAAAAATGGCACTAACTATTTTCGTTGATAATTCCATTACATAAAATATTTTAGGATATCCATGCATTTTAGATATATATAGAAGAGGTGTTAGTTTCAAATCTTTCGCTTCCACTAATAAAGTACTCCCTATAGATTCGTTGAAAGAAAAATTACCATTAAAAAATGGTATCGGTAGAGGACAACAATCATCATCATCCCATTCATATATATATATATATATATATATATATATATATATTGTGTAGGTTCAAGAGTTGATACAATATTAATTAGTACACACAAGTTCAGGGCTAGAGTCTAACTCAAGATACCCATTAATACTTAGCGTGCATCATTAGAAATTTAGCAATTTACCAAGTGATCTGGGTAGTACATAAATGAAGAGTTTTTAAAGGTCTAGCTGCACAAATACCTATGCTCGAGTCTATGGCATATTCTGGTTGTTTTGGTTGTATTCGATAACAAGAGTTTCTAGGACTCAACCACCGTGTGCCCTAAATTGATTGTCCTAGTCTATGAGTTACGTTATAAAGGACTATTGAAAGTATTTGATGGGTGCTTCTAGGTGAAAGTCTTCTTGAATGCGTATTTTTTATTTGACCTTCACTATATACCTGTAAATTGTCACAATTATGGATTGATTGGTTGTCAACAAGGTTGGGGATAATGAGAAATTATGTGAGATTTGATCCAATCTTTAAAAATTTCAATACTCGCAAAGCATACTATCATAAACACATATTCACTAAACAATTATGTGATGATCACTACATCTCTTCCACGACATGTATATACATCATGTCTATTGTCTTTATGTTTCGACAAAGTTTATGATTGAACTTATGTTTATGTTTTTTCAAAGAAAGAAAAAATAATTATGTTTATTCATTTCACATAGTCTCAAAATATTATTTTAATGTATGCTTGAGTAACCTAAGTGAGAAATCGACCAATAAGTGAATAAGTGATATAAATAGTTGTAATTATTTTTAAATTAATTTTATGTCAATGGTTATTATAAAAATTAATTGTATTCATTTTTCTTGAATTACTTTATACATTTTGCATTTTGAATTTTTTTTTATCATTTTTGTATCTGACCATAAAATCTTTTGGTTGAAAGGTCATTTTTCATTATTCAAATTGCATTTTTAATTGCAAAATTGGATTCAACACCACAAATTATCTTGGGCACCATTTAATGTAAATCCAACAACCTATATGTGCAATTCTAAGAATGATATCACCAGAAAGATAGCCCAAAATGTTTCTGTATTATTATTTTTGTTAAATTATAAGTGTTCATATTTATTATATACTTTAACATTGTTATTTTTTAATATTGTATTTATTATATATTTTGACATTGTTATTTTAACATTAAAAATAAAATTATTTTAGATATGATTATAAATCTCACTGTACTATTTATAATTATTGAAATTGGTTATTAAAAATAAACTATAATAATTAGCTGAAAATTAAATGTATACTTCACATCTTTTTTTTTTGTTGTTTTCGCGTGGTTCACATCCTCGATAGTTAGTGGTCAGGGCTCGCTACATCCATAATAATAATTCTAGAGGGGTCACACGAAGGGGCCTCGTCCTATCGGCTCCAGTTTTTGGGAGACCAACCCCGAAGGCCCTAGAGAATTGGATTCATGAGAATTGAACCTCCGACCTCAATAACAACAAGTCTTGAACTTGGAAACTCCAACCAATTGAGCTACCCCTTAGGGCCTTCACATCCTTATGTTGTTTTAATATGCTTTAAATTAAATCTTAGACGATATATTTTATGTGATTGCATCTTTTCATAATGATAATGTCTTTATTATGTAGTAACTTGATCTTGTTGTTTTAATAAGATGATATCGTTTGTGTGGTTGAAATATGTGATAAAAGATGTAGTTTACATTTTTAAAAGTTCAATTTTTTTTTGCTATTCAATTAATTCATTGGATCTAGTGCTAACAAAAATATCACCTAACATTTTATGGTTGGAAATTTTAGAATTAATAAGATTGCCAAGATTTCCACACTTTAAGAAAACTACGAATCCTCAAAATTTCCCGTCCTATTGTTTATACATTAAAAAATCATAATTGTTTTCCCTTTAATGTTTGTTCATAACTATTACTCATACATATACTATATTCATTATATGCACAATAAACCTCAAAACATACAAAGATTTGTCTTCAAATCAAATTATTGAATACATTTGTTGATTGAACCATGTTGTTTACATGTATTTTCCAAGGAATGTTTACCCTAACTATAAACCCACACAAAGTTTTATATCATAAAAATCCACACAAAGTTTTATATCATAAAAATCAACCATTTTAATTAGATTTAGTGAGCAAGTCACATTTCTTTTAATTCTTCAATTCCTACTCCCACCCTTATCAGTTTTTTAGACTTGCTCGCATTCCTACACTCTCTCGCACTTCACACTATACTTTCAATGCTGAGGCAGAGAAGCGCATCAAAACACTATGTAAAATCAACAGGCTTCAAGAGGCGGTAGAAACCTTCAAGAAAATGCTTTCAGCTAAATCTATTACCTCAGCACCTGCACTTTTCTACTAAGTAGCCTAGTCCGAGTGAATCGACATGAATTAGCATGGTCTCTTTACAAACTTATGATTGAATTAGCATTGTCTCTTTACAAACTTATGTTTTACAGTGACAATTATCATCAATTGTCACTGTAAAGCAGGTAGAATAGATCATGCATTCAAAGTGTTGTTACATATAGTTCCTTAATTGATGGGCTCTGCAAGACGGGGAAAGCCCGCGAGGCGTTCGGATTGTTGGCTGTTATGGTGCAAAAGGGCCATGAGCCTAACAGAATCGTATTTAGTACACTCATGAATGGACTATGCAAATAACGTTACAAAATTTAGCTCCAATATTCCAAGGAACTATTATATCATGAATGGGCCATGAGCTCCAATATTCCAAGGAACTATTATATCAAATGTTACAAAATGAGCATTGCCGTGATGTCTTTACATACAATATTTTGATTGATGGCCTTAGCAAGGAAGGAAAGTTGGATGAGGCTAGAAAACTCTTCAATAAAATGTTTGTATGTCCCAATGTTGTTACATACAATGCAGTTATTGATGGTTTCTGTAAAGAATGCACGCTGGATGATGATATAAATATCTTACATGAAATGACCAAACAAAACTTATGCGCTGATGTTTTCACATATAATATGTTTATTGATAGCCTTGGTAAAGAAGGACAATGCTAAGAGGCCCTCACAATCCCTGTGAACAAACCAGGTCCCTTCTTAAGAAAAACTAGCAAGATAACCCTATGAACCATAGGTTGGTGGATCCCCTTCATAAAAAATAATCACTGATCAAATCAGATTAGACGCGATTCCAAATCTAACCAATTTGGATTGCATGGAAAATTTCTTAACAAAGGGTATATTGTTTTATTTTTTCAGATATGGTTGTATTTTTGTTTGGGATTTATTTAATGAATGTAACTGCAAAAAATCCTTTTTTTTTCATTTATATATTTTTATAAGGCTTGTATCATTTATTTTTTAGTTTTTGTTGTATAATTTCAGATCACATGGGATGTGATTCCAGATCAAACCAGATCGGATTGAATTGAAATTTTCTGACCAAAGACAATGTATGATGGTGCAGGATAATTTTGCCACTATCATTTGTATTTCTATTTGAGATTCTTCATTTTTATATTTTTATAAGGTTTGTAACATTCCTTTTCTAATTTCCATTGTACTTTTTTTTTAACCAGTCTGGCTATAACAATTATTTACCAAATACTGTATATGCACAGTAATCAATTTTACCCCTAGTTTTTTGATGCAGAAATCTTATAGGACTCGAAAGATTTTATTTTGTTGTGTATGCAATGCCATAACCCTAGTTACAAGGAGAAAACAAATTAATGGTTCTTACGAAAGGTTAGTACAACATTTATATTGTGCCTATAGAGCTATATTGTTTTTTTCACTGTTTATTTCCAATTCAGAGATCCCCTTTGTAACCTGTGTGGCCCTTTTGGGCATCTTGTCATGATTGCAGATTATAAATTTTCCTATATTTAATCATGTTCAGTACAAACCATAATCCATTGCCACATAAATAACGGAAGCCATTGCCTCCAGAAGTTGTTGAAGAAGCATTCCGAATACTTGCAAAAGAGGATGCTATATGAGAAAAACAACGACAAATGAAGCAATAATTATCTAAACAACGAAGGAAGTCATGAGAATTATGTAAAATTGTTAAAAATGATTGTTGGAGTGATGATGAAATAGAGTCCAATGGTAATGATGCTCAGGTCCATCTTAACAATATGCAAATACCTTATCAACTCCGTTGTTGCTCATTTATTTAGTGTGTTAGGGGAAAATATCCAAACTTCGATACTATTTCCCTTCTTAAATAAGACAATGGTTTAGAAGAGATCATTCATTGCAAAGTTATTGATGAGTCCCATATAGGAAATGTAGAGTTGAAAAACTTGGATCCTTGTGAGAATGCTCCAATTCTTTACACTATTGGTACTAGTGGCACATGGACACGTAGTATAGATGATGTTTTTCCTGTTCTAGTAGTGAATGTAGATGATAGTGGCAAAATTATGTTGCACCATACTTCATTATCTGAAATAAAATCACAGTTATCTTCAAGGTCATATGAATATTGTTCCATTGCAGTCATCAATCAAGGATTTTACATGGGATCTAGGTCAAATGTAACTCCCTTATTGGGAGAAGATCATTTTATCAAGATTGGGAGAAATAAATTCATTCAAATGGATGGGATTCTGGTGCACATCACAAATCCATTTGATTTTACCACAAAGGAAGGCATGTATGTCCATATTTATTATGAAAATTTGCTTGGTATTTTTGAAGAAGAGTCATTGAAAATTCCATATCCTGTGGAAGTGTTGAATTGTTTAGTAGATGTTTCTACTGGTGGAACATTATGTTGGGTAAGAATTTTTGAATGTGAGTTGGATGTTATTGGTAGAGGCCACCATATTCCCCAAGGTGTGAATTTACATCCACATGAGGTGTTCTATAAGGTTTATTGATATCAACTGAATTCATTGATGGTGAGTATACATGTATCTTTTAATTCATATTTTTCAATTTATATCACAAATTATTTCACTCAGATTAAAAAAAAAAAAAAAACCCCAGTTTCTTGCTATTCATGTTTATGAATAAAAAAAAATTATAGGAAACATAAGGTGCATAAGTTCCAAATAAAACTACCAACTAGACTTTGTAGAGACTCTTTGCAACGATCATTAGTTGTATGTTCTACTGGATAGAATAGATTCCACATCAAATCATTAGTTTATATTGATCACTATGCCTTATTGACTGAGACAAAAAAAGTATTAAAAGTAAAAAATGTACTAAAATGGGTAGAGTGCACATATGTAAAAGTATTCAAATAGTATCTAATGCACAAATGACTATTTGCTAATTACAATGGATAGAAACTTTATCCACTAATGTGGAATCCAGAAATTCCTTGAAATAAAGTGTACCCTCTTCCAGACCAATAGTTTTCTTTGATAGAAAATCTGCCTGTGTGTTGAGTTCCTTGTGAATATGAAAACAGATAAATACTAAAAATTACTCCCAACATTTGTTAAACTTTGTTTCCATTGTTCCAGATTTGTAACCTGTAACAGTGACTTCCCTGCCAACTAGTCGAAGATGCATTTTGAATCTCCACAAACCTGAAGTAATGTGATCCTTTTAAAGCTAGCACATAATAGTAAATCCCAACTGGCTATCAGTTCAAATCTAGTGTTTGATGCTCTGCCACAACCTAACCAAACATGAAAAAGTTGATTGCCTAGGAATCTAATATAAATAACTCCCCCACATTCACCCTGTTGTGCAACTAAATTTATCTTTATAGTAACTAATGTTATTTTTATTTTTATTGCAGGCATTGTTGATGTTTTCTTTACTGTGAGATCTATCAAAAGGTGGGGCAAGAGCACTCGAAAGGGAGAATCTTTTTTTGTTGTTTTATTGCTATGAAAGATGATAAGCACACCACTTTCCAACTTCTTGCAACAAAGGGTAACGATGAAGTTGTGACTGCCAGATTAGCCTCCTCTACATAATATGGAAATCACAATGCATTACCTGTTAGTTTTTCAACATTTAAGCTAGCATTATAATAAGATCTTTTCACTGAGAGAATAACAAGCACAGCAATCACATAGGCACATCACAAGAGACAAGAGACACAAATATTTTAGGAGGGGAAACCATAAATGGAGAAAACCCCTCAACTTCCTCTAAAATAGTATCACCACAAGATGTGAACCCAAAACAGTAAGATGACCTCCCTTCACAACAACAGCCCTCTGTCTTCTGTCAAGCCCAAGAATTTCCTTCTCCAAAAGTGCGCCACACTTGAGAGAGCAAGAGAGCTAAGTCACAAGTGATAAATAGAGAGACTCTCACTCTCTATTTATATTCTTCCGTTGACTTGAAGTGCACTCAACCTAATAATTACTACTCGATCCTACACCTTAATTAGTGTATAATAACTCAAGTGCCCCATAAACAGTGGGGACTTACCCAATGACTTGATATGACTTGTTTACATTATAATCCTCCCGATCGGAACATCGGGGCATGACCACATGACTCAAATACATAATAGAAACATCCCGGAATAAACATCGGGTTACAATACATAAGATACATGGAAGAATACATTCCGAAGTTACATATACATCAACACTCCCTCTTAACTAGGAAGGTATTCTTTCGACACAATTTTTCAGCATTGGTCTTCTTCTCTGCATCAACTGGATCATCTGAGTCATCTTCATCTTCAAGTCATCTTCGCCTTCAAGTCATCTGGATCTGGATCATCTCTCGATCTGGATCATCATAAATGGCATCACCGGATCTAGATCATCACTTGATCTGGATCAACATCACTGGACTCGATCTGGATCATCACTCGATCTGGATCATCTCTCTGGACAGGATCTGGATCATCACTCGATTTGGATCATCACTGCTGGATCTGGATCATCACTCGATCTGGATCATCTCTCTGGACAGGATCTGGATCATCACTCGATTTGGATCATCACTGCTGGATCTGGATCATCACTCGATCTGGATCTCTCGGAGTCATCATAACTGGATCTGGATCATAGCTCGATCTGGATCTCCACTGGTCATCATCAAGTGTGTACTATCTTGTCATAGGAAGTTCTACAGAGCCAGCCCTATTTCATGCTGGATGTAGGCCCACCACCTCCAGGTCTTCATC
>LPNX010305247.1:0-11597 GCA_001517045.1 Pseudotsuga menziesii | reverse complement strand
TATATATATATATATATATATATATATATATATATATATATATTCAACCCCATGGTGTTATTTTCAACTTATGACAATTGTATGGACCGTGGCATGCATTTTCCTAAGCCCATTTTTGAATATTTACACACTGTTTTTTACATAACTACTTAGAATTTCAGTCATTAATTTTGAATTTGTCCAAGATACTTGCAATTTTAGTCATTCATGTTCAATTTGTCTGCTATGAATTCCTAGCTTTCATTTTTATGCCTATGGCTTTCATTTTACACCTAGTGTCCATAACAGTAAAAAAATGTTAAAATTGCACCTTTCATAGGTTGACTGTGAGCATACGAGGTTAGATTATATAAAATTAACACAAGGATAGTCTTCTCAATATATCTATCCATCCAATTTCCAAAACCATTTACTATAAACATTTAATAGGAGGGTTTGGCTTGCATTTTTATTAATGTAGGTGGATATTTCATAAATACAAGACAACCATGTAGTGTTTTTACACAACATGCACTTTCTGAACCCAAATTGAAAAAATAAATGTATAATAATGTGGAAAATAGTAAAACATACCATTTCCAACTAAAATCACTCAAAAATACCCAATACTTAGGTTTCAGCGGGCATTTTTCTGATCTGGGTAAAACTGGGTTGAAAACACAAAAAGTTGACATTTTGTCAATTTAACTCTGGACAAATGAAACACAAGTTTAAAAAACTGAAAGAGGATTTTGTCAAAAATATATCTATATTCAACCCCATGGTGTTAGTTTAAACTTATGACAATTGTATGGACTGTGGCATGCATTTTCCTAAGCCTATTTTTTAATATTTACACATTGTTTTTTACGAAGCTTAAAATTTCGGTCATTTTTTTGAATTTGGCCAAGCTACTTGGAATTTTACTCATTCATGTTCAATTTGATTGCTATGCGTTCCTAGCTTGCATTTTACACCAAGTGTCCATAAAAAAAAATTAAAAATAAAAAAAAAATAAAAAAAAAATTGCACCTTTCATAGGTCGACTGTGAGAATACAAGGTCAGGTTATATAAAATTAACACAAGGATAGTCTTCTCAATATATCTAGCCATCCAATTTCCAAAACCATTTACTATAAACATGTAATATGAGGGTTTGGTTTGAGATTACATCAAAACATGTAGAGAAGAATATTACTCTATTATTATATTATTCAATCTATTGCTCTATTTTATCCAGAATAGTTAGAATGCCAAATTTTTACTCTATTATTTACTCTTACTTTCTTATTTTCAATAAGTATACTTAACATGCTAGAAAAATAAGTATACTTAACATGCAAGAAAGTTAACTATATTGAAATTGAAAATGTAAGTTGTGTATAGTTGACTTGAAACACATTTGTAATTTTTATTATAGTTTGGAAAAGTTAGAACACATTTGTAACTTTTATTATAGTTTGGAAATGTCAGAACACATTTGTAATTTTTATTTTAGTTTGGAAAAGTCAGCGTGCTGGTATCCTGTGTGTACTTTCGCGTGCCATCATCCTGCAAAATGGAAACAACAGCCTCATCTTCCATGCCATCAATTGAAACAAGGGGTTTTGAAGTTGCTGAGAGGTTCACTGTCAAAAAATTCGGAGAGAGTGCTGAGGCATGGAGTGATAGAACCAACTGGCTAGAAGGTATTCTAAATGTCCTGGTCAGAGTAGGAGTGCATCGTTTTCTTTTCGATCAGTTCAATTTCAACAATGAAGAGATAGATAATTCCATTTCTAGTTATGATGATGAGTCCAAGGAATTGATTATTTTTGGGAGGAGGGTTTGTCTGGACCCTGATTTGTTTTCAGGTGCAACGAAAATTCTACGCAGGGGGGGAGTAATCTTGACCACCAAGAAAACCCTCAAAGTAGAAAAGGGTGTGATGGCAAACAAAATATGTGGAAAAATGGTTAAGGTTGCCCGAAATGGTTTAAAGATGCAAGATGTTCCACCAGGACTGTACAAAACCTTAATTCAAGTTGTACTTAGGACAATTATGAATCACCACAAGCAAGATATTTTAGGTTATTGTATGAAGTTGGTGATTCATTGGGTTGAAGACCTGGCCATAGATGTCCCTCATCTATTGGCACAAAAATTGCATTTTGCATTTCAAGAGAGCAAAATGAAGAGAGTGAAGCTCAGTTACCCTGGTACGCTACAAAACATTATTGACTTATATCGACCCAGCACTATAGAAGGAAGCAGATTTAAAAATACATACATTAAGAGGCCGAAACTGGAAAAAATTAACCAAGAAGTTCCTCAACAATCTCCAAAGGACAATGTACAAGTCCATGAAGAGCCTTTTGAGTACTATATGGAAGGTATGGGAAGTGACCCTGAAGAATTTGATGTTGTCTCGATTCTGGCCGAATTACATGAAGGAAGAGAAATAAATGTAAATGAGATGCATGATGTTGAGTTTAATGAACAGCAGGAGTATAGTGATGATTATATTTATGCTCATGCAAAAATTCCACTTGTTATATATACACCTTCATAGTTGGGAGTTGAGAAAACTTCCTCTCCAAAATATTTTTTTGATGGTAAAATTGTTTTGAAGCTACTGTTCGATGAAATGTTGCATTTCAAAGAAAAAGTTGAATTTCATAGAAAAAAAATTTTCTATTAGTATCTTACCGCAATACAGAGTGTAGAACTCTGTAGGATTAAATAGATGCAAATTCAGGACCTCTTAAAGGTAAGTGCTATTTTTCAATGCTACTTTTCAAAAAGAAACAGTTGCCAAATTCCTTTTTTTGAAGCCTTGTTAAAATTTTCACTATTTACGGGTAATTGCAAGGTTAGAAACAGAACACGTGGATATTATGGAATCTTCTATTAAAAATTTTCAAATGCTAGACCTCTTTAAGGTAGGAGGCATTTTTCAATGCTTTTTTACAAAAAAAAAGTTGCCAAATTCTATTTTTTGAAGCCTCCTAAATTTTTTCTTGTTTACAAGAAATTGCAAGATTACAAGAATCCCTTGTGAAGACTATGGACAGTTCAAGAAGGACGATAGCAGGAAAGGTCTCTATTCTCAAGTCTTTGAATAAGGAACAAGAGAAAATTCAGGATGAATTTAGAAAGGAAAATTAGAAATGCAGAGAAGAATATATGGTTGTTCGGAAGAAAGATGAAGAAACCATAAAGAGACTAGAAGATGAGCTGAAACTTCGACCGAAGGTTTTGGACATTCCCCCTCTAAGGACTGTTATCGGCCAGGAAGCAATACTTACAATTGAAGTCAATAAGTTAAACCGAATAATTGAAATAATGAAGGTTGTCTTTCAAAATAGCCTTGCTGAAGACTGCAATAAAGATCAACTTGAGATAAATGAATATAGAAAAAAATAGGAAAACATGAAAAACATAATTTCTAAGAAAGATGAAGAGTTGAAAGGAAAAATAGTTGAACTTCAAAAGATTACTGCAGAACTACATACTAGAGGAGTTGAATAGTTAAAATAATATGAAATCGGTAAGGGACATAGTAGGTATATGATTTCTAGTGAAATTTATGATATGTTAGCACACAAACAGGCTTTAATAAGGTATGAGAGTTCCCTTCAAAATAGAGAGAAGGCATTGGACATATATTTTAATGCAATACAAGCTCATGCAAAATTAAAAAAAGGGTTACAAAGAATCGTGCCTTCTTAAGAATTCGAGAGAAGTCCTGTCGAGGCCTGGAAAATTGTAGGCAACAACAGTAAGGGATTCTCCCTAGTAAATGTTTCCAACTAGCCCGTTACTGTTTGGTATGGGGAATCCGTCCAGTTTGTGGTCCTGCTACCGTAGGTCAAGGTTTTATAGGTTGCGGCCCGGTCCACCATGTATATTTTTTGTGTTTTTAGTTTTAAGTATGATATGCAAGTGCCTATCTCAAATGCAGATTGATAGAGAATACGAGGAGCGGTCACAATGTGATGCGCAGGTTCTTACCTCTCGTCTTAAACTCTCTCGCATCTAAATCACACACAACAAGAAATTAAAACTAACTACCTAACCTATCCCTAGGGAGCAAAATTGTCATTCATTAATGAGTAATGTATTTTGTACATGCATTATGAAAAGTCACAGATAGCTGATACTTCTTTCAAAACACATGAACATTAAAGATATTTGAACAACCAGATAGCCAATTGTTTATGAACAACATTCATTACTCATAGTGGAAATTTTCATAAAATAAACCAGAGAACATTCATACAAGAACATAGGTTCAAAGAGTTAGAACGATCTCATAGTTAATGGACACAAAGCTGAAAACGAAATAGTTCGTCTTCAACAAATCCATAGCACAACACTTGAACATTCCACCAAGCTTTCTCCAACAGGAAAATTGTAATTATCTATTGCAAAAGGAAATAGTTCTTCTTACAATATGTCCTGACAAATCTAACTGGGAAAAAGTCCCTTATTCCCTCTAACTTTCCTATCTTTATACAAAAACAACAAAACCTTTGGGTTGCCCCGCTGGGTGACCTTCAGGCTCCCCCAACTGTTTTAATCTTATAATTTTGTCCTTCATGAGTGCTCATGATTCGTCCAATACGTTACATTTTAGATTAAGATTTACAAGCGCTTTGTAAAAGATACCGTCTTGGCAAATGATGAGCCATTTCCAAGCCTGAGCCTCTGCCGCTACCGATTTTGTTCAATAGCCTGTTGATCTCAACCTTTCACTATCTTCTGTCTTTGAGCAACATCTCTGCTTCTGACTTTTCTTTTAGAGATGTCTTCTTCACAGGAGCAATCATCAAACCAGATCTGAAAACAATCTTCTAAGTCTGTCTGCAGTTAAACGAAAAACTCAACATTGATATGAACTACATCCCTTCAACAAACGTAAACCATACTAACAATAAAACTGATCATGAAAATGAGGCCTTGTGTTGCGCTCTCGTCGTAAAAACCTTAAAATGATAAGAATATGAAACCTCCGCCACCCATAATATAGGGTAAAACACACACAGAACAGGCAGGAAAAACCTTCACAAGCGAGAAAAATCAGTAAAGCATCAGCAGGATAGTTTTATTAACAGCCGCAACGACGGGCTTCAGACAGACAATGATTTCTATGAGATCATTAGGTCTATCGACGTCGAAAACTCTATAAGTTAGATGGTTAGCGCAATACACAACTGTAATGGGCGAAGACGAAAAGACTACGGGCCTTGGTAATCATAAAACCATCGGCGATCGGAGCAGTTATATAGTGGATGGTTAGTCTGCTGAGGAGCCGCAACAGCAGATGACATAAGGACTATGGCTTCCGTTTAAAGTTGTAAAACTTTTCAAGAGCGAAAAGCAAAGTATCACAAAGTCAAAAACCTCGGCATCAGAGAAGAAAAAAGCTAACCGTCAGAACATTCAGCGTTTAGCTTCCGCAACGGTGGAAAACGTAAAGACTATGGCTTCTGTTTTACTATCCAAAAACTTCCGACTGTGAAAATTTATCAAAAAACAAAGTATTAAGTGTTCAAAAGATTTAGGCTGGGGAGTGATGAAAATAGTTCATTTTACCCCCGAAACAGTGACAACAAAGAGAAACAAGCTTCGACTTGAACGTAAATAGTTTTCCGATAGCGATGAGGGAAATCATTCAGACCAAAAAGACATCATTTTCAAAACTCCACCATTAACGCATTTGCCGACAGGAAGCAGTTTTCCAAAAAGCATGAAAGTAATTGACCTCACTTCAAACCAAACTGTAGTAAAGGGGAGAACAAAACAAAGTTCATGAATCCACACACTCCCAGGCAAGATAAAATAAACAAGGAGGGTCCAAAATTTCAAAAAATTTGGGAGAAAAGTTGCAGCTGCAACAATGGGAAACTACCTGGTGAACCTAGATCTCTGGACAATTTCTTCCTTAAGTAATAGACTGTTTAACAATAAAACCAACATGTTGAATTCTTCTAGCTGTCTGGATTTCCCAAATGACAAATATATGTACTTTTAATCATTGATGATGGTCCAATTTAGGAAAATGGAACCCAATATTTCAAAGTCAAGATAACTCTTTTGAGGCCAAGAATATGAGTTTCATTTTTTACCTCTGTCTTCGGGTAGCTTCTAGCTTGGACACCACAGGATTGTAACATATGGTAAACAAGAATATTCATTTGTTCCTCATTCCCATGCCATTTTGCACGTTTGTGCTTTTGGACTTTTTCGTCCTTTTTTGAGTCCTCCTACATGCCTTTCTTTCTAAATTTTTATTCAGGCTCCTCTATCCATAGTGTCCTTTTGTGTGAGAGATGTATTTAATTTTCAACTCACGGAAGGAGAAAAACTTTTGGCAATTTTGTACTCATATGATTCAGTACTTTGTCTTGATACATATTGCTTTCTTAGGAGTTTCGACTCTTATTTGCCTTTTGGCTTTCAATTCTTGGCATGGGATCATTTATATATAATATACTGTTTACCCTACTTCCTTTCCATGAGTCTTTTGCTGTCACCCCTAGGAAATTTTTAGATGTAAGATGGATGGAGCCCCGAAAGAGTATTCTAGACTTTTGATCCTAAGTTATTTTACAAGGATTAAGTAGGACTTCAATGTGTTCATAGCCATTTAGGAAAACTGTTAAACTAGAAGAAATTCGTTCAGATAAAACAATAGTACACAGTCTTATAATCAAGGATTTTAGTTAATCCAGAATTATGATGCTCTCCATGCAACCAAAAGTTTGCTTCTTTTATTGAAATCAATCAAAATCTAACTAAAAACAAATCAAAATGAAATAAATCAAACATAAGCAACCAAGCAATCAATTTATTTATGTATAAGACAAATCAAGAAAAATAAAATTTGAGAACTAAACCACTAACTGGTCAGTTCTCTGCCCACCCCTATAAATCTGGCAACTTGTAAGCTAAGGGGCTAGGCTTGACTACAAAATGAAAAAGACCTAACCATTATCAAAAACTACATCTACTGGTCTTGAAAAAACTATATCTGAAACTGAAACTACTACTTTGCAATCAATCTCATCAGCCCGTGAAAACCGAAGGAGATCGGGTTGAGTGTCAGTGATATTGCTGGCTTCTTCTGATGGCAGATGTCTTAGTTTAATCTCCATTGGATAATTCCCCAAAACAGAATTTGCTGGTTCCTTTTATTCTTCCAACTTAGTGATAGTATGTTTCATGTAAGGTTCCCTTAAAATTTTGATCCGGTTTGCGACCCCTTTATGAGGCAACCATAAATGTGACCAATCTGAAGCAAAATACCCCTTTAACCTTGCAGACCAATCTCAGTTCAGAATAAGTCCATACCCATTTTATATGTCTGCCACCATAATATCAATAAATTGGCATATCTTTTCATTTGCAGATAAACGAATGAGAACATTCTCCATTTCCCCCACTACTTTGACACTAGTTCTGTCTAGTTGAGTGACTTCCCAAGCAGTAGGTTTTAGCTGCCCATTAATTTTTTTGCAAACTGTGAGTGGCATAACATTCACTGATGATCCAGAATCTACCAGACAATTATGCACCTTATGGTTCAAAATTTCCAGAGTCAACAGGAAAGGTGGGGTTTTAAACCTAGCTTTCCCTTCCCCAATTGATTCGACACCTTCCTCCACAGGTTGGTTTTTGGTGGGTGAAGATGTTGGTTTTTGGTGGGTATATCTTCAGGCTTTTTAGCATTTTCTTTGCTAACACCTACTTGGTCTTCCATAGGCTTAGCAGGCTTGTTGATTTGCTTCGAATCCTGGCTAATAATGGTGATTTCAGGTACTTTGTCCTCAACATTGTTCTTTGGTTGTTTCCTAACATTCTCTTGTAACTTCTTAATTTTTGAGACTATTGAATGGTCTTTATTTACCAAATTCAGGTCTTTCGTTGTCATTAGTATATTCTCAGGTTTAAGAGTACTTTTTTTTTTTCTGTATCAAATAGCGAGACACAATCCCATAAGAACATGGTATCACTTTCTTGTTTTTCTATGGTCTTATTACCTTTTTCCTCCTCATCACTATCCTCAGTCAATTTAGAACCCAAGAGCTGATTCATTACCAACGTCATTGAATTTAACCATTGAGGACAATTCTTTTCAAAATGGGGTTGTTGGTGAAAAGTGCAAAAATTATCCATCCCTACCTCTGTTAGATTTATTGACGCTAGACCATGCGGAGGGGTCTTGAATTGGTTGTTATCTTCCCTTTTTTGTAGTAAGGCTTATAATCTTTCTGAGCTTCTTTTTCCTTCCCCAAATCTATTATTCTGTTGGAAAGCTTTTGCATCATCTTTAACATCTCCTCAAAATCGTGTGATTGCTCCTCTTTAGACAGCAATAAGGCTCTTTTCCCAGAAGTTTTTTCTCTAGATTGCTCGGGATAATCCTCTATACTTTCCTTTTCAGCCTCTACTCTTTCTGCTTCTTCATAAGTCTCTGCTAACGTAGGCTTAACTTGAGATTTTGCAAACATAGCCAAGTCCAGACCCAAAGCTGAGGTATAATACTCAATCAGAACTTTATCAAAGGGCTTATCAGTTGCAGAGAAGTTCTTGAGGTAAGCAGAAAATATTTGAGTGAAATTGTGTACCTTTTCTTTCCTTTCTTTTTTAAAGCGCCTAAACCTTTCATTAGTGTTGCATGCGTCTTTTGGGCTGCATACTTACTTCTGAAAATCCTTTCAAAGGTATCCCAATCTGGGATAGAGTTTGCAGGCAAACCAAAGTAGCATGATGTTGCTGCTCCTTTAAGGGTGTGTGGAAATAATCTGCAAACTACATCTTCATGTTCTCTAGCCTTTAGCCCTTCTATAGCCAAGTAGAATCTTTGCAAATGATCATCTACTAAGATCTTTTCACTGGGATCAAACTTAGGCAGCATTTTCTCAAAATCCTGAGGTAAGTCATGCAAAGGGGGTGCCAGGTTTAGAGGTGACCTAGCCTTCCAAGCAGGTGGTGGATTTGGTGGGTTGGGTGGCTGGTTTGCATTTACGCTTGCCATGAGTCTGGGTGGAGAGTGAGGTGGTGAATGAACAGGAGTATTAACAGGTGAACCGTAAGGTGTATCTGGGCCTACTTGATTCAAAGGCTGAACAACTTCCTGTAACGCTACTTCTACCAACTCTTCCAAATCTCCAACCAACACTGAATCTTCCAAGATGGGACGGTCTTTCTTCTTGTATTCTCTTCGTGTAAATCAGGGATAATGGGTAATCCTCCAATACTCTTTACATAATCCCATGTGTGTCTTCTTAGATCATTTACTACTTGGTTGTCAACAACAAACAAATGTTCTCTATTCTCTTGAGTATTTGGATCAGGAAAACTACTTTCAAAACTATCATTGGTGGAGTAATTTCAAGGAAATGGATTTCCTCGGCCAGCCATGCACTGGCGGCCCTCCTTCTAGCGCCAAAATTGTTGAGGCCTAGAAAATCGTAGGCAACAACAGTAAGGGATTCTCCCCAGTAAACATTCCCAACTAGCCCGTTACTGTTTGGTATGGGGAATCCGTCCGGTTTGCGGTCCATCTACCGTAGGTCAAGGTTTTACCGGTTGTGGCCCGGTCCACCGTGTATATTTTTTGTGTTTTTAGTTTTAAGTATGATATGCAAGTGCCTATCTAAAATGCAGATTGATAGAGAATACAAGGAGCGGTCACAATGTGATGCCCAGGTTCTTACCTCTTGTCTTAAACTCTCTCGCATCTAAATCACACACAGCAAGAAATTAAAACTAACTATCTAACCTATCCCTAAGGAGCAAAATTGTCATTCATTAATGAGTAATGTATTTTGTACATGCATTATGAAAAGTCACAGATAGCTGACACTTCCTTCAAAACACATGAACATTAAAGATATTTGAGCAACCAGATAGCCAATTGTTTATGAACAACATTCATTACTCATAGTGGAAATTTTCATAAAATAAACCAAAGAATATTAATACAAGAACATAGGTTCAAAGAGTTAGAACGATCTCACAGTTAATGGACACAAAGTTGAAAACGAAATAGTTCCTCTTCAACAAATCCATAGCACAACATTTAAACATTCCACCAAGCTTTCTCCAACAGGAAAATTGTAATTATCTATTGCAAAAGGAAATAGTTCTTCTTACAATATGTCCTCACAAATCTAACTGGGAAAAATTCTCTTATTCCCTCTACCTTTCCTATCTTTATACGAAAACAACAAAACCTTTGGGTTGCCCCGGCGGGTGACCTTTGGCCTCCCCCAACCATTTTAATCTTATAATTTTGTCCTTTGTGAGTGCTCATGATTCGTCCAATACGTTACATTTTAGATTAAGATTTACAAGCGCTTTGTAAAAGAGACCAGCTTGGCAACTGATGAGCCATTTCCAAGCCTGAGCCTCAGTCGCTACCAATTCTATTCAATAACCTGTTGATCTCAACCTTTCACTATCTTTCGTCTGTGAGCAACATCTCTGCTTCTGACTTTTCTTTTAGAGACGTCTTCTTCACAGCAGCAATCATCAAACCGGATCTAAAAACAATCTTCTAAGTCTGTCTGCAGTTAAATGAAAAACTCAACATTAATATGAACTGCATCTCTTCAACAAATGTAAACCATACTAACAATAAAATTGATCATCAAAATGAGGCCTTGTGCTGCGCTATCATCGCAAAAACCTTAAAATGATAAGAATATGAAACCTCTGCCATCCATAAGATAGGGTAAAACACACACAGAACAGGTGGGAAAAACCTTCACTGACAGGAAAACTCAGTATAGCATCTGCATGATAGTTTTATTAACAGCCGCAATGGCAGGCTTTAGACAGACAATGAGTTCTGCGAGATCATTAGGTCTATCGGCGTCGAAAACTCTATAAGTTGGATGGTTAGCGCATTACGCAGTCGTAATCGTGGAAGACGGAAAGACTACGGGCCTTGGTAATCATAAAACCATCAGCAATCGGAGCAGTTATATAGCGGACGGTTAGTCTGCTAAGGAGCCGCAACGGCGAACGACATAAGGACTATGGCTTCCGATTAAGGTTGTAAAACTTTTCGAGAGTGAAAAGCAAAATATCGCAAAGTCAAAAACCTCGGCATCGAAAAAGAAAAGAGTTAACCGTCAGAACATTCAACGTTTAGCTTCCGCAACGGCGAAAAACGTAAAGACTACGGCTTCCGTTTTACTATCCAAAAACTTTCGACAGCGAAAATTTATCGAAAAACAAAGTATTAAGTGTTCAAAAGATTTAGGCTGGGGAGTGATGAAAATAGTTCGTTTAACCCCCGAAACAGTGACAGCAATGAGAAACAAGCTCTGACTTGAACGTAAACAGACTTCCGATAGTGATGAGGGAAATCATTCAGACCAAAAAGACATCATTTTCAAAACTCCACCGTTAACGCATTTGCCGACAGGAAGTAGTTTTCTTAAAAGCATGAAAGCAATTGACCTCACTTCAAACCAAACTGTAGCAGAGGGAAGAACAAAACAGAGTTCATGAATCCACACACTCCTAGGTGTTATAGCGGATTTCACCACACTAGGTGAATCACACATTGTATGGCCTTCCCTTGTCCCGCTGCAGACTCATTACCCCCTTTGGACCACTT
>LPNX010305229.1:1500231-1668095 GCA_001517045.1 Pseudotsuga menziesii | reverse complement strand
GCCAATAGATGAACCATGTATGGGGGGTCCTAGTGCTACTAAGAATCCCATTGAAAATTTCAACTTATTGAAAAGATTATTGAAAAGGAAACAAGATGTGTTTTTCCAAGATTTAAGGAATTCAAAATCCTATTCATTAATTAATAGGATAGTTGATCTATGGAAGATCCAAAAATATTTTTAAATTGAAAATCCTTCCTCGAATTTTGCTATTTCATCAGACCCCGGATGTACCATTCTTAGAAAGCCAAGTTATATGAACCGATCCGACTATATTCAATCTATAAAGAGGAATTTGACTCTGCCTTGGAATCTATCTTTTGCATTCTGTGATCAAAGCAAAGGACAATACATATTACACAACAATTTTATATTGAAAACAAAAAAAAATGTTCTTAAAATAACAGATAAATTAACTCTATTAATAACTAATCCTAGTCATGTTCATTATCAAATTTATTTTGAGATTCATTATAACATGAATCCATTACATGAAATCAACAAGAATGGATCGTTGAGATCGAATCAGATCTTCAACCACAGAGAGAAATTTGATAATAAATATTTATGGGTCCTCCTTAATATTACTGATAAAGAGGATGAATATTTAGAGAAAATAATCGACAAAGAATTAAGCCAAATAAATTCAAAAAATCACTTGGAGATAGGAACCCCTCTTAACGATTATAGAACTGAAGCTTTCAATTGGTATGAATCGATTCGGTATAAGATTTCCGGGTATTCGGAAAATGCATTCATTATATTCTATTTTATTAGCAGGTTCAGTCACAATTTCAAGGATCAAATTAGAACAAATTGGATAGCAAATGAAAGTTTGAATAATGTAACGAAAGATACAATTGATCGAAATTCATCCAGTTGGATAACAAGTCAGAGAGAATGGTTCAATCATTCTATTATTCGAATGGATAAACATATCAATCGGAATTGGAATGTGTACAAATGGTCCAATCAGATCGAATACTTTATGAAATGTTTTAAATATGTTTTCTCTAAACAAAACTATTTTTAAATAGTGTTCGATCCACTTGAATCATGTACTAATACTCATCAAGATTCCATTGGTTGGTCTATAAGTCCCAACAAAAAAGATTATTCAAATTTTTCTTCCCTTTTTGAAAGTACTGTGAAGATCTTAAATTCGAAGTTCTATATCATTCCATGTTGAATTCTCAGTTCTATATTTTCATTTCAATTTTGGATTTTCGCTTTCATGAGCTAAAAAGTCTTAATTATTGACAATTAAATAAGTTGTTGGATTCAATTGGTGCTCTAATCATTCATTTTAAAACATTCAAAGCCTTTCTTTTGGATAACCATAATCTTTCACAAAGATCAAAATTATTGATTGATGAAGGAACAATTGCACCATTTGTTTCGAATGAGATACCGATTAATCCATGGATTATTGACTTATTCGATCATGAAAAGAATCGCATGGAATTATTCGATAACACTGATTTTTCGATGATATCCAACGATCAAGACAATTGGTTGAATCTTGTGAAACTATCTAATCAAATCTCATTGAGAGCTTCTTTTCACGGAGCAAACATGGTCCAATTTTTTTGTTATTTGCATCATCCTCGGTCAAATTATAGGAAGAGATTACCTTGTTCTATGGAAATAATTCATATAAAAAAGAAGAATCTTACATATGGACAATTATTCAATCTTTTTCCCATCCACAACAATATCGCTTCTTTTCCCATTGGCGAAATAGGACCCGTTCACTCGAAGAAAGAGACTATTTTATTCATCAAGTCACAAGTATCTAACATATTATTATCTAAATATTTGAAACGAAAACGAAGTGGGGACCAAAATTTTGTATTAATTTATGACTTGTACAGATGCTTCAATTTACTAACTCAATTGAAATCATTCGTTTGTGACAAGAGATATCTTTCATCAATCGAAGAGATTTATACAACACCTTTAACAAAAGAACAAATAGTAAATTTGGAAAAAAAAATTTGCTATCCTTTTTTCAATAGATCCATTTCAGAAGAAAACAACCTCGATCAGTACCTTATAAAGAGTTTCAGTTCAAACATGGGTCTTATTCAAACTCAATCTTATCGATATGATTTACTGTTCGAGATCTTTCCCAAAAAGAACTAGGAAATGTTTCAAGATTGGTTTTTAACCGAAATTTTCAAAAACATAATTGGACAGAAAGGCATATCCAATTCATCTAAAAAGGAACGAAAGATTCTACCATCACCACGTTTTAATGAACATGTTAAGAAATAGGAGATGTATAGGATCTATCGAACAGATAGTGTTTTTTCAAAATGGGATTTGTTAAAAACATATATGCCATGGTTTTTTACTTCTTCATGGTGTAAATATATTGAAAATATTCTTTTAGATACTCTTCCAGAGATATTACTACATGGCAGTAATTAATTTGTATCGATTTTGTGAGATAATAAGAATAATATTATGCTTTAATTGAATATCTTGTGGGAACCTATACAATTCAAATTGAGAACAATTTTTTTCAAATTCAAGTGGATATTCAGAACCCATATTCTGAATAAGTTTTTGTTTCTAAAGAATCCTTTGAATAAGTTTTTATATTCTTGCGAGGATTGTTTCATATAAGAAACTAGTGATTGAGAAAAGTCATCAATTCCATTCATATGGGCACATCTGATATTACTAAATGCTCGAGGGTATGAATATTGGATTCTTATCCATTTATTCATCTTTGGGTATTCTTTTCTTCAATATTTTCAAGTGATTTCCTTAACCTTTATCAAATTAAAGATAGACTTTGAACTCATCAAGTATTTAAAGGATTTGTCGTACATGATAGAGTTGCAAAAAATGACTCTCTTGTTCTCTGATATAGGGGACACATCCACCTCTTCGTCTATGAAGAGGAAGATGAAGAATAGAAAGCTTAATTTGCCCATAACTATAATAAAAGAGTTGAACAGATTATGTTCTAGCATTGATATATCCAAAAAAGAGATAGAATTACTAGTTCAGTTTCTAATGAGAGGAAAAAATATTTCTCAATTTGGATTTAATTTGACTTACAGTCATAATTTCCTTAAGAATGAATTGGGTTCTCAAATCACTGGACAGCTGGGACTTATTCACTTACTATATTTGGCCTACAATTATTAAAAAGATCTAATGAATTACGAGTTTGATCAATTTTGTTTAACAGAAAGATGGGTATTCCTTGATTTTTGTTAGAAGTTTAACTCTTCACAAATATTGTGTCAAACCAATCCCACATTTCATGGAAACTATTTCTCACTCCACTCAATATCATTACTTTCTAAAGGGATTTTACTCATAGGTCCTATGAAAACTGGTCGATCCTATTTGGTCAAAAGTATAGCAACAGACTCTTATGTTCCTTTAATCAAAATATCTCTGGACAAGCTCGTGTATGGTCCATATTTAAATTACCTTGATACTGGAAGTATTAATATTGATTTTGAAAATTTGGTGACAAAAAAAATGCAACAATTCCATCTTACCTTTGAATTGGCAAAAATAATGTCTCCTTGCATAATATGGATTCCAAACATTCATGAAATGAATGTAAACGACCTTACTCTCTCTTTACTTGGTTTTGATTTAACTGACTCTTTCCTTGGTTTATTAGTGCACCATCTCTCTACAGATAAAGATTCTCTTAGAAATATTCTTGTTATTGCTCCGACTCATATCCCCCAAAAAGTGGATCCAGCTCTAATAGCTCCAAATCGATTAGATAGATCAATCAATATTTGAATGCTTGTTATCCCACAACGACAAAGGGAATTTCCTATTCTTTTACGTAGCAAAAGGGTTCTACTCAGAAAAAGAGTTGTCTTGTTCCAATGAATTTGCATCTAGAACCATAGGTTCTGATGCACGAGATCTAGCAGCACTGGTCAATGAAGCCTTATTAATTAATATTACTCGAAATAAATCAGTTACAGACACTAATACAATTCGATTAGCTCTTCAGAATCACATTTCAAGTTTTCAATCTATGGATGGATCCGATCAAAATGACAAAAGAATTATCTACAAGGTAGGAAAGGTTGTTATACAAAATACACTTAGAAGGAATTGTCCCATGAATCCTCTATCTACCAAAAAGGAATTATGGAAGAAAACATTTTCTTATTTGTTGGAATGGTATTTAGAACCTTCAATTGCCGAAATAATATGAAGGAATTAACCATACTCCCCCATATTTTGGGTTTCCTGGCCGGAGCAGCGGCTCGAGATTCTTGGTCTATATTGGAACGAAATAGAGAGAATTGGAATCCTCTCGATAGATTCGCTTAGCATGATTTCGAAGTCATAATTTCCTTAAGAATGAATTGGGTTCTCAAATCACTGGACAGCTGGGACTTATTCACTCACAATATTTGGCCTACAATTATTAAAAAGATCTAATGAATTACGAGTTTGATCAATTTTGTTTAACAGAAAGATGGGTATTCCTTGATTTTTGTTAGAAGTTTAACTCTTCACAAATATTGTGTCAAACCAATCCCACATTTCATGGAAACTATTTCTCACTCCACTCAATATCATTACTTTCTAAAGGGATTTTACTGATAGGTCCTATGAAAACTGGTCGATCCTATTTGGTCAAAAGTATAGCAACAGACTCTTATGTTCCTTTAATCAAAATATCTCTGGACAAGCTTGTGTATGGTCCATATTTAAATTACCTTGATACTGGAAGTATTAATATTGATTTTGAAAATTTGGTGACAAAAAAAATGCAACAATTCCATCTTACCTTTGAATTGGCAAAAAGAATGTCTCCTTGCATAATATGGATTCCAAACATTCATGAACTGAATGTAAACGACCTTACTCTCTCTTTACTTGGTTTTGATTTAATTGACTCTTTCCTTGGTTTATTAGTGCACCATCTCTCTAGAGATAAAGATTCTCTTAGAAATATTCTTGTTATTGCTCCGACTCATATCCCCCAAAAAGTGGATCCAGCTCTAATAGCTCCAAATCGATTAGATAGATCAATCAATATTTGAATGCTTGTTATCCCACAATGACAAAGGGAATTTCCTATTCTTTTACGTAGCAAAAGTGTTCTACTCAGAAAAAGAGTTGTCTTGTTCCAATGAATTTGCATCTAGAACCATAGGTTCTGATGCACGAGATCTAGCAGCACTGGTCAATGAAGCCTTATTAATTAATATTACTCGAAATAAATCAGTTACAGACACTAATACAATTCGATTAGCTCTTCAGAATCACATTTCAAGTTTTCAATCTATGGATGGATCTAGTCAAAATGACAAAAGAATTATCTACAAGGTAGGAAAGGTTGTTATACAAAATACACTTAGAAGGAATTCTCCCATGAATCCTCTATCTACCAAAAAGGAATTATGGAAGAAAAAATTTTCTTATTTGTTGGAATGGTATTTAGAACCTTCAATTGTCGAAATAATATGAAGGAATTAACCATACTCCCCCATATTTTGGGTTTCCTGGCCGAAGCAGCGGCTCAAGATTCTTGGTCTATATTGGAACGAAATAGAGAGAATTGGAATCCTCTCGATAGATTCGCTTAGCATGATTTCGATATAGCTTCTAGTCTTTTAGAAAGTCTTGTGGTGGAGTTTCCATGGGTAGGAATATGTTGAGGTAAGTCCGATAAGGATCAAATAACATTTGTTCCTTATCCCAAAACAAGAAATCATCTAGATATAATACGATTTCTAAAAGAATGTGAATTGAAGTTTATACAAGAAACTCTCGGCGCAAAAAAAATGGATAGGGATATGGATGAAGAATTGATCAATAACATATTTTGGGATCCTAGGACCTGGCATCTTAGTTTTCTTCACAGTAATCGATTCGATCATACAAAAAGACCCAATTCATTGGGATCTTCATATCAGTTCAGATCATTTCAAGAAGGGTAGATACGAAGATCTCAATTTTCTATAGAAACTTCGATGCAATATAAACCCTCCAATAAACCAATGGTCTTTCTAGGAAAATGATTTCTTTGGGATCCCTTCCTATTTCAAGAGCAGTGCCTTGTGTTTTCACGCCGAGAATTTTTCACAAATGAAGAACTGCTGAAAAGACTTTATATTACTCATAGTTCAATGAGAAGAGAATTCAAATATTTTTTTTCCCTAAAAAAAGTATCCAAGGTGATTTTCATAGATCTAATTCAAAATCCATGACCAATTCGGTTTTGGTCATGAATTCGTGGAAACCATTGTATCTTGTAGGAAAGGAACATATCGAGGATTTCAAATGCATTCAAGCAATTGGAATCCAATTAGAATGTATGCAGCCATATTATCCTCTATTTGCATATCAATGGTGGTTGATCGAAAATCCGAGAGTAAAGGTTGACCGCTTCGAATCATTAATTCATCACCAAAGATGGCTCGGAACCCATAGTTTATTATCTAATGAATCTTTTCTTTATAATACTCTATCCAAGAGTTATCAATATTTATGAAATATGTTCCTATCTAACAGAATGTTATTGGATCAACTGACAAAGACATTGTTGGATAATAAATGTCTTTTTCCAAATGAAATTGAACATTTAATTCATACAAAAGGATTTCAATTTGACATCAGCCGGGTGAATCTGTAATCATTGATGAAAGAGCAATGGAATATGGAATTAAGTAAAACAAAATGGGGCAGTAAGTAGGGTTCTGGAAACCAATGAGAAGTTCTGCACATGCTCCGATAACAAATCCTATAATAAATCCTTTCCTAGTATTGTCCAAGAATAGTAAATATGTTAGAGGGAAAAAAAAGACTTGATAGATCTTTAATTTGAAGATAGGTTTCTCACTCCGAGATCTCGATCATGTAAGAGTAAGCATGGTAAGGAAAAGCCAATTCTCTTTAACCTAATGAAATATTATCTACTATACTATGCTTACTCCTTATTTTCAGTTCTAGCATTCTCTCTTCCCACACTATTCAGAGGAGATCAAAGGATAGAGTCACAGGATCCAACATTAATATAGTTGTTTAGGTTCGGTTGCAACTCCTAGATCTTGCAAGATTTTAAGAAGGGTATATGGTAAATCTATGTATATTACAAGACATTAACAGATTCTTCTCAATCTGTGTCCTTTCCTTAATGAAATATACCTCATAATATGAGGGTGGACCATTTTGGAATGGACTCCTAGAGAAGATCTCCAAGATCCTGCCTGTGATCCACTGTCCTATTCTAACAGCTTTAACTTGTAGGTAATTGTTGGAATACCTCGTATCAACTGATATGAGGGAAATCTATCCCAGTCTATGGAGAGACTCTCATATGAGATTTTCCATTAGATTTCTCATTCAATAAGCATGATAAATATTATGCCTTGAAGCGGATTGAAACCTCCACGCTATTAAGCACGATATTTTGAGTCTCATGTTTCTACCATTTCACCATTAAGGCTAAAAGTGAATACTATTCATGGATTAGGATTCATATATATATTGAGCATATCCAGATATGTGAAATGAATATAGAATATATGTCAGAGATAGCATATTGGAGTATTTATATCGATCGGTCGTATAGGTTCATAATATAGAATCCAATTCCTTTTATTTTTACTTTCATTATATGGAGGATATTTCATATACATAAAGAATATGACTGAACATATTTTCTTTTTCGATTCAATAGAAACCTAAAGAATTGAATATGGTCCCAAATAACAATATGTAAAGAACAGGTTCCATCCTATTATATCTATTCCTGAATAGAATGATCCATATTGAAATAGATATATCTCTATGCATATATATATATATATATATATATATATATATATATATCAATTTCCATGTGTTCGTTCGATGAAAATAGGAACGAACATCTAAGATTCGATTCAAGTGGCTAGAGCAGTTGTTTTTGGAGCGAAAGAAAAGCAACGACTGGAATGGGAGAGTTGTTGAAAAGAGGATCCCTCACTCCTTTCTATCATTCAAAACCATGCATGGGACTTGAATCTAGCATGGTTCCTAAGTGATAAAGAAGGAATCACATAATAATCTGATTCTTTATTTATTACCTTCCTCACGTATGTATGAGACCAAATCTATTAAATCAATGGAAAGTATTACCAATCCCTTTTACAAAATCTCTTTGTTCATTCAAAGATATTAGTTTTTTCTGACCTTGATTTACCTTAATTGTTATTTTAACAAAAAAAAATTTAAAAACCTTTTTTGCGGTAAAAGTGATGTCTTGGTCTGAGTGGGGGGTAGGGATAATAGTCCTCTTCTTTTTCTTTTCCATAAGAGCATGAACTGGAACATTTTGAATCTATCAATCCATTAGCACCACATAAAAACATTCCTCCTAGAGTAGTTTTCAATATTAAAGAAACTCTGTTATAACTATTTATGTATATTTTTGAATGTCTCCGAGACGGACACATAGCATTAAACGTAGTAAATCATCGATGAATAAAAATATTTCGCTGAAATTGTTCATTTTAAAATGACCCAAAGGGCTTATAGGTTCTTCATATTTCATTTCAATTGTTCGTTTTAAAATGACTCAAAGAGCTAATAATAGGTTCTTCTCTCCATCGAAATGATAAGAATGGCTTATTACTAAACTTGTTAAAGAGATGAAATAGGACCAAGCTATATCTTCTTGATCAGGGATTCAATTTATCATCAAGAATTAGGCTGAGAATCAGGATAGATTCAAGTTGGGGAAAGAGAACTTCCATGGAATGATCTCAGGGTATAATTAAAAATGAATTTTTGACTTTGTACATGCCAGATCATGAATTATAATTTCATTCAATCTCTGAAAGAGTAGAAATATGTTCCAACTTTCAATTTTTGAAATAGGAGATTTACATAATCCTCGTGAATAGGATAGAATATTCCTCCATAATCTATCTCCTTATTCCTTAAGGAAGCCTTCCCAAGAGGACTTAGTTGATCTATCTATGATTTATGTTCCTTCTTCTCTTTTCTCTTTTGTTCTGATAAAAATATGGATGGATCCATCCCGATCTGAACGAGAATCAATTTAGAATTTATCAGGATATGTAAATAAATTATATATCAATTATATATATAGGTAGATATCCATCATGTTTATTAATTAAACGAAATGTGAAAAAGCTCTATCAACCTCTGCCATTCTATCGGTCTCTTCCTTTTTGCGTATAGCATTGCCATTCCCTCTAGCAGCATCCATTAATTCATGACTCAATTTGAAATCCATATTTCAACCCGAATGTTTTTGAGATGTCCCTAATAATCAACGAATGACAAGTAATTTTCCTTGTGTAGATATTATCTCTATGGGAACTCAATAACTTGATCCACCCACATGTCTTGCTTTTATTGTTACATTGGGAGTTACTCTACATATTGCTTGGCGTAGAACAGATAGTGGATTTTTCTCTGTCTTTTGTTGAATATTTTTTATGGATCGATAAAGAATTCTATAAGCCAATGATTTGTTCCCATTTTTAAGAATATGGTTAAGCACCATGTTAACTAATCAATTATGATAAATAGGATCTGATTTTGTATTTTTATTTTTTGTTGGTAGTACTTTGTCATGACATGAGTATGAAAAAGGTTCAAAAATCTATTTCATAAAGGCTGAAAATAAATCATTTATTTTGTCTTTTTGACTCCATATTGTAGGGTGGATCTCTAAAGGTATGAAAGATCTCCCTCCAAACTATACATATGACTTTCGTCGAATACGACTTTCCACATGATTCTATTTTCATGGATGAAATATATTCTTTATGCATATAATTTTGTTTACTCACTCTTGATTGAGTATCTGTTCCCTTTCTTTCTTTCGATATGATTGGAAATCCTGTATTTTACATATCTATATGTTCAAGTCCTTAGGTTTAGAAAATAGTGTATAAAAAAGTGTTTCAAATCATTGTTATTTGACTCGAACCTGTTCTAAAAAGGTCAAGGTATTTTTAATTTTCTATTGAAACAATCAGGGAAAAATTTGAAAATGATTGTGATATTGAACCTTAGAAATATAATAGTTCCAAATATCCTAAAAAAAGGAATATCGTTTGTTTTATGGTAGCCCACTCTAGTCCTCTTACAAAACGTTCGTTCTTAGGTTTGCCACATACTTCACATGTTCCTAGTAATTCACATGGTATCATCATGAAATGCTACAACTCTTAGATAAGTAATAATATACAACGCACTAGAACACCCTTGTTAACGATATTTTACTTCAGCAGCATCTAGGGTTCCTCGAACAATGTGATATCTCACACCAGGTAAATCTTTAACCCTTCCTCGTCTGACTAATACTACTGAATGTTCTTGTAAATTATGGCCAATACCAGGTATATAAGCAGTGATTTCAAATCCAGAGGTTAATCATACTCTGGCAACTTTACGTAAGGCAGAGTTTGGTTTTTTAGGGGTGGTAGTGGAAAAGTTCACAGATAAGTTGTCTTCACTATTACTCTACAAAACCGTACATGAGATTTGCACCTCATACGGCTTCTCGTTCGATTCTTTTGAATTAGGATAAATTGGATTTTTTTCTTTATTTGAGAAAGTTCATATTACTTTCCTTCATGCATTATGTCTCAAAGAGTAATTAGAACCAATTAAGTAAAACACATTTTTGTGTTCTAACCAAACACTAATGAATCATAATCTTTGGGATTTCCTCTTCCTTCTCTATTCCCATCCTATAAGTATAGGATCTGAATAAATACTCTTTTGTATGAATCGACATTATTACATGCCAATTCCTTCTTGATATCTCGATATATCATTCCTCCAAATTACAAATTTGATTCAGAATTGATGGGTTAATGTGAGCTTATCCATGTGGTTATACACTATTCGAATTCGAACAGGAATGAATTTAATGCAAAAGCTTGGATTTCATTCTTTGGTTGGGGTTGTCCAAGATCATTTCGATGACCTATGTTGAAGAGATCCATATCTATATGAGATATGATCGATTGCGTAAGGCCCGCAAATAGCAATTCATATGGCCAGAGAAAGTATATGGAAAAGAAAGTTATTTTTTATCTGATTAGTCAATGATCTAGCTCGGTGAGTCCTTTCTCCATTAACTGATGAACTGCATCAGTTCTATATATGGATCGATGGAAAAATAAAGTAAGGGATCAGCAGGAAGAGGATTGTACCATGAGAGAGTGAAGTGGTCAACCGGTTCCGAAGAAACAACATGGATTTTGGAAATGTAGTTGTACTCTCACATCGATCCAGATTCAGAAGTATTTCCATCCAGGAAAGTTAGTATTTTCTCGCTAGGCAATAGGATAGCGATGCTAGCTACAAATTCTGTTCTGATAGGATGTAAATGTACTTATATTAAGTAGTTAACGGTTGCATAGGGTCTTCTCTTTTCTGTTCTGTAATGATGGATCCCGTACGTGTTCCTGAGAAAAGTACTTTTGTCATTTTTGGGGTCTCAAAGTGGAAACACATCAGAACTTTTGAATGGAAAAATATATAAAAGTAGATCTTATTTTTCGGAAACAGGAATATCCTTGGTGCAAGAAGAACAATTTGATCTGTATCATCTCCCTATAATCTTTACTCTATCCTTCCTAAGTCCTTTTCACACGCACTAGTGTTATATCGGATCAAACATGTTGAACAAATTATTTTTCATGTTCATGTCAAACATTCTTGATCAAGATAGGTAAAATATTACCGATTTTACGGGACCATATGTTATGATTCAAATCAGTAGGAAATACTATTTTCGATAGAATTAACTCAGACTAGTATCTAGTCTTTTCTTTGTCATTCTTTCTTTTTGTAGTAGTATGAAAAGAAGGAAGGTTTGGCTTCAAGTTGTCCGAGATAAAATAGTGGGATAGTGGTGTTGAGTTTCTTGACCCTTTGGTAAGTTATTATTCATAAGTCAGTTCTCTTTTTAGATAAGGGTAGGGAAGGGATATAACTCAATGGTAGAGTATCACCTTGACATGGTGGAAGTCATCAGTTCGAGCCTGATTATCCCTAAACCTAATGTGAGCCCTTCTATCTATCTATTTTTTTTATTATGAATTTTCGTATCGTGGGAGGCTCGTGGTACTTACATGATAGGGTATGGATGGCTATACTAGAAGTGAGCTCCATGCCGATATGAAGCAAATGAATACAAGTTCAAGTTATGCCTAAAACCAATTCTGAATGTATGTGAGATCTTCCATCAAACAAATTTTTGTTTTGAATATTATAGCTCTTTTCACTACAGAGGTTCACTCATGTCATTTACACAAGCTCTTTTTCATGGTATTTAATTAGATTCATTCTCCCTATAATTGGGGTAAAAACGAAATGAAAAAAAAGAATATCTTGGATAACGAAATTGGAAGAGATACAAATTTATCAATTTCTATGCAATCCATGGGCTGAATCTAATTTGGTGATATTGTTAATTCAAATCCTTTCATATTGGGAGCACCTTATAAATCTCTTTGACCTTATAATTCTCAGTACATTGCTTTTACGCGATCTACGTAAAAGCAATCCATATTTTGTGATAAAAGGTGTAGTAGTAATTACATTATTAGTTCTCACATATCACTTCAATCATAAAAGTAGTATGATCGAGAGAAAAAGTTTCTCTTTGATGAAACTATTTCCTATACAGATCAACTTTATGGAACTCAGAACTGAAAAATCAGAAGAATATTTAAAACCTTATACCAAAAATTGGTTTATATTTTCACATCTTTTCCTGTCTTTCCAATTGAAAAGATCTTACAATCGATCCATAGAGCATTCTGATCCCATTAGTGTCAATTCAGGATATGAAAGGAATAGGAACAAGAAGGATGAGATGATCGTGGAGAATCAAGGACCAAATGAAACTCATTCGAAGAAGGATGAGAAAGATATTCCCTCAATATCGATCACTATATGAATATATTCTATAAAATGGATGAGAATATATCATGGAAATTTATCTGGAAATTGAATTGGTAGATTACATTATTATTTTACGTTTTCGTCGAAAGAATGGATTGATTCAATTTGCAGCAGACTCCAATAAAGAATATGCAGAGTTCTCTACGAGAGAAATGAATAAATGAAATACATAAGATGTCTTTCACATCACAATATATGAATTAAACCCATTGTTCCTTATGGTAGTTCCAAAAAAGCGTACTTCTAGATCCAAGAAAAAAACTCATAAAAATGTTTGGAAGGGAAAAGCATATCGGGCTGCAATAAAAGACTTTTCTTTAGCTAAGTCTACCTCCACCAGTCATTCCAAAAATTTTTATTGCATAACCAATGATGATTCCTTTGGATCATCTAAATCAAAGACAACAATTGATTTGGATGATCTATAGCACAACATGAGCGAATATACTACACCACCCTTCAAGACCCTAGAGAACGGTGATGCAAAATAAATCATTTTATTCGGGTACTCCCAAGGGTGGTCATAGAAAGGGACATGGTCATTAATTAGTTCCACTACAATACTTCCCTTTAGCCAATATGGAGAAATGGGGAATTTAAAAACTATTCCTCTATAAATTCCACCTTCCTTCCCACTGGAAAAGGATTATAGTTCATCATTTTTTGTAAGGATCCTGAATAAACTTCAGCATTACCATTATGCTATATTTTCGGTAGCTCAACCTTATCAACGTCCCAATCCATCCATTCCGATCTGAAACTAGAATCAAAATGATTTCATTTTTTTTATAAACAATGGTATAGAACCTACAAAATCATGCATGGGTATGATATTCTTTTATGATGGAATCACTCGTGCATTTTGTAATTGATGCAGGTTATTTCTCTATGGTGAATAATTACTAATTTGTAGTTTCAGATATCTCGATTCATCCTTCTTCTGCTTCTTCTCCTCCCAATGATTCATCCCCTTATTGGGTCTGAACCCATTCTTTACCTCCTTTATGGTTGGATGAAAAAGAGTGCTCAATCCTTTAGGAGAAGTCAAAGTCATCATCGTTATTTGTATCTATACCATTTATAATGCGTAATGCCAAAACTATTGGGGGCATAGAAACATCAAAAGAGCTGACCAAAATATAGGTGCGTAATCTAGTATAACTTTTTATCCTATTAATGAAACCCCTTTCTACATCTCAGTATCTCAAATAGGATAAATTAATTAACAGCCTTTATATAGTAATACTATCCCATATGTAATATTATTGTGAGCTATCAATATATTTGGATGCCTCCCCTCAAATTGAAAAGTCCAACAGGATATTGGAGAAGAATCACATGGGTGGATTTTACCCCTATTAAAAAGATCCATTAACAATTCAGAACCAGAAAAGGTATTCTTTGTTATATTGTAAATATATTCCTATGAGATGCCAATGGAATCGAATCTAATTTTGGGAAATATTTTGGAATAATTCCATTGATTTCGAGAAAAAAAGATATTCCATAATTCAAACGATTTCCCAATAATAGAAATTATCATTCTCCAACACGTCCTGTAATATTTAACCAATTTTGTGCTTCGATGTAATTGCCTGGAGAAAGTGATATAGCTTGTTCCCAATACTCAGTAGCCTAATCGAACCAAGCCTCCACAATTTCAAGATCTACCTGTCGAATGGCCTGTTCTCCTCAGTCGAGATAGGTCCACTTGGAAAAGTTTTCTTCCCTCGGAACCATACTTAAGAGTTTCCTACCTCATACGGCTCAATCAACTATTCTTTAGTCCTCTACCCAAATTTCAAAATATTCTTGGATTGGAGATGATTAATTGGGAGTTCATATTAACTAAAGGACCAAAAAAATTCAATGACATGAGTTTTTGATTTCACTTCCAATCAATTAAATGATCAGGTTGTATATTTTCTCCTACCCTCAAAAAGTGAAGTATAGGAAGAGATATACTTCAGATTGATCGTCCAAATAAAAGTCTTTTTGCAAGGTAACTATCTCAGTTCCATATAGAAATTTTGAAGAGTACTTTCCATCTGGAGTACTTCACATCTTTAGGATCTGATGCTACACCACTGCTTAATAGCTTAGTAGATTGACTCTATTACATAAGTTGATTCCTTATTCTTGTCAATGAAAATATTTGATCTTATCATCCCAAACCTTCTTTCAATAATTGATCTTTATGGTGCTTCCATCGTCAATTTAATTTTTTATCCATGGAATATTTAGGCTCTATCTATCTATTCATATTCGGGCTCCTATGAGAGATGTTTTGTTTTGCTACAGCTGATAAAAACTGTTACCTGGAATGGTGCATATGTAGAAATCCTTTTCTTTTGTTCTTACCCATAGTAGTTATTAACTAAGTTATTCTATGGTACAGATAACCGCACATAATGACATATCAAGGACGTATTATTAAGAGCTTGTGGTAAGGATGGGATCCATTCTAATGCTTGAAAATAATATTCCAAAGCCTTCGTATGTTCCCCATTACTTGTATGGAAAAGACCTATATTATAAAGTATATAACTTCGATCATAAGGGTCAGTTTCTAGTCACATAGCTTCATAATAATTTTGTAAAGCTTCCACATATTCCACTTCCGATTGAGCTAACATCTGTTACGGTCGTTCATTCCATTGAAATGATCTCCGCTTCAAAACCGTACATGAGATTCCCACCTCATACGGCTCCTCCTTTATTTATAGTACGTAATACGGGGAGTAATCCATGGAATTGAAAAAAGAAAAGAAATTATTATGACCCAATATTATGAATTAATAGGGGCTAGTGTATTTCCAATGAATATCTAGCCATCCTTCTTGCAAAGATTCTTTTTCGAACACCAAGGATTTGAGTACTAGGAATGGAACATGTAACAATTTCTTTGTTCTTAATGCCCTGTATTCTCTAGGGATTAATCACTTCAACAATCTCCGATGGTTCCATGATAGGGGTATCTGAAGTACAAATGAGATGGATGTTTGTTGTCCCAACCATTCTCACTACCCTTCGGAAAAAGGTAATGCATATGGGCGGGCTATAACGAAGCTTTTTTGTTGTCGATTTCCATACGTAGTGATTTCTCCCCCCATGCGCACCTATCAAACGGGTTAAAATATACAAGCAAGGCCTATTGCATAGGTGTAACCTTTCTCTTCGTACTAAAATCCTAAGGAGATGAGAGCATCTAAGGTTGCATTCATCGGGGATACACGACATAAGGAATTTTTCTATCTCCAGAACTCACCTTCACTGAGTGTAAGTTTTATTTTACCCTATTTTTATTCCCGGATACCTTTTCTTTCCCAAAAAACTAAGAACGACAAAAATATCAAATCACACCATCGTTGTAAGAGGTAAATGCTTCTTTTTCCCCCGGAGCTATTGGGATTATTTGCAATAAGATATCTGCTACAATTGTGAAGGTCTTATCAATCAAACTGTCATTTCTCTGAGATCTAGGCATAGTCAATTACAGATTTTATAATTTCCTTCATTCCCTTACACAAATGATTCCATGAACGAAATTTTTTTCTGGTGCACAATACCATAAAATGGATTTCCTTACAATCGTAAATATGTTTTCATTATATATATTCCAATTGATTCTTTCAAATTGAAATAGATAGGGAATATTGAAAATAATTATTCATTTGTAATATTGATGAATAATAATAATAATAATAATAAAGTTTCGTAGTGAAAGAATACTAGATTTGGTAAACTCGATAAGTCCAGTTCGATCATGATCTGAACAAAGAAAGAGTTAAACGATCAAGCATTGCATAATGAGAATGAAATTCCCAACTAGAAATTGTGTGTACCTTATCCATATAGATAAAGGAATATCAGGAAAAATATGGTCATCATGCATGACACATGATCATTGCAAAAGAATTAGTTATCATACAACTGATAAGCTGATCACTATAGATCCATATATGATCACAACATGGAATGAATCAATTAATCTGTCTCTAATTATTGATTGGGCAATCTGACCAAATAAGATTGTCAGATCAACAGGGATGATTGAGGATTTCCTAAAATAAATAGGAATAATTTTGAGAAAATGTCTTTTTGTCTTTCTGGGGAGGATTGAATCATTACCTTATTTATTGTCCATTTTTTCCGAAAGATTGAACTGTTCGTACCTAAACAAAAATACTTTGTAAAGAAGTTGCTATTTACTAATTTTGTTAATTAAAACTGAGATATCTCGTAGGAAAGATGGCCGAGCGGTTCAAGGTGTAGCATTGGAACTGCTATGTAGGCTTCTGCTTACTGAGGGTTTGAATCCCTCTCTTTCTGTATCTTCACCTTACTCATCCATTGTTTTTCCAATATATTGAATCCTATTAGGATGATCTCCTAATTCCGGGATCAATCTCCTTCTATTTCTGATATAGAAAATAGAACGAACATTGATTCGTGGTATGGGAAAGGTAAAGACCATTTGAAGAAGAAATAAAAGTATCATGGATAACAAGATTCTAATGTAACGTACAAAAGGATTAGAAAATGTCCCCTTTGGGGAGGGGAAAAAGAAGGGACAAGAACATAATTTTCAGATATCCATCAACCCAACCCCTCCTTTTCATTTCATTCTTTATTCAAGATTGACAAGAATAATACTCTACGACTAGAAATTCATTAATCTTCAAACTGATCCATTTACTATCTATTATTTGATTGATGAATCCTATATTGTAACGAATGAAAAGTCAAATGATTTGGAAATTTATCCCTCTGTAACAGATCTATATTCTTCCTAATAATAGTTCTCAATCTTTGTTGATCTCTTATAGTAATCACATCTTGAGATTTGCAAGGGTAACTTGGTATATCTACCATATGGTCATTGACCTGGATATGTCCATGATTAACTAATTATCTAGCTCTAAGAATGGTGGGAGCCATACCCAATCGAAAAATAATATTATTCGAACGCATTTCAAGTAATTGCAATAGGACCTGGCCCATTGGTCCCTTGGCTCTTCTAGCAATATGAACATATATCAGTAATTGTCGCTTTGTTAGTCCATAATGAAAACACAATTTTTGTTTCTCTTCTAACCGGATACGATATTGAGAGATTTTCCTGGAAGACAACTGGTTTATCAAATCATTTATGTATTTGGGTCTTTTACTAGTGAGCCCTGGTAAAGTTTTCAGATGACGTATTATTTTTAAACGAGGTCCCCGATAACGGAACATAGAAAATTCTTATTCAATTAAGAAATAGTGGTCGAAAGAAGAAAGGATGGTATAACCCATACGAGTACTAGAATTATTTTATATAGAGAATGAAGATATTTCTCCAAAGATCCTAATAGCTCCAATCATTTATCCCGTTCCTAGTTGGGAGTAAGTGATCACGGCATGATGGACCCGATGAATGATCGAAAGAGTATTTTCCATTCCATCATGATCCTCCCAAAACTTTGGGGATTATGGGAATGAGAGGAATGGAAAAGAGCCAGCTATCAGGATTGAACCGATGACCATCGCATTACAAGTGCGATGCTATAACCTCTGAGCTAAGCAGGCTCAATGGAATATAACTCCTCATTTCATTGGCGTGAGATCCATAGATTATTTTGGAATCCTAACAATTATAGTGCGAATCATATTCAATGACACAATCCAGATTACAATTACAATGGAATATTGTTTGAATGTAGATTCCTTCAAGGGAAAAAAAGGGAAGTAAGGGTCAATTGATATCGATCATTTTACTCACTATTCCAAATCAACTAGGGGCGGATAATAATATTGCATTGAAAATGCATAAATAATATAATGATTCCCAGTCATATTTGATTGGGGTAGAGATAGAGATGGCGAGAGAAGAGGAGTAAGGGAGGATATTTATCTCACCCAATATTGAGAAAATATCCAATGAATAATGTTGATGGGATTACATAATAGGATTAGATCAAGGTATGATCTCATTCTTTGAGTAGGGGTTATGGAGGAATTGGTATATACTACGGACTTGATCGAATTGAGACTTGGTATGGAAACCTACCAAGTGATAGCTTCCAAATCCAAGGAACCTAGGATATATTGAATGGGTAATCCTGAGCCAAATTCGGTTCATGGAGACAATGGTTTCTTCTCTAAGGATAGGAAGGGGATAGGCACAAAGACTCAATGGAAGCTATTCTAATGAATGAATCTCATTTGGTCCAATACAATATTTATAGAACGCTCTATTTACACGTCGAAAGTGGGAATGTTATATAAAACAAAAATCGTGATTAGAACTTGAATCCTTCCAAGCATTTTATTCATAAGATAGATGCCATATTTGAGTTGAAATAATGATTTGACATTAAGTAATCCAATTATGAACTTATCTACTCTAGATAGTGAGTTTAATCAGTTTTTGGAATTAATGGTTGGATGATGATAAAGATAGAGTCCAATTCTACGTGTCAATGTCAACAACAATGCAAATTGCAATAGGAGGAAAATCTGTTGGATTTATAGACTGTGAGGGTTCAAATCCCTCTATCCCCACCCAGGTTTGGTCCTGAATGACTGATCTATTTTCTCCAATTCCATTAGTTCGAATCCATTCTCACTTCTCGATTCTTTTACCCCAATATTTTCTTTATTCATGCAGAGAATAAATTAGAACATGAATCTTTCCATCCATCTTATGACAAGTTGGGTAGACCGGTTGAACATATGATCAAATCATTTTGTGATAGATTATCCACATAGATTAGATCATTTCGAAATTATTTGATCGCAATCCATTTTTAATCATATTAGTGACTTCCTGATTGAAAACAATAAATATATTTCTAAAAACTAGGAAAAATCCTTTTTTTCCTTATTTTTAGTTGACGCAAGTTAAAACCCTTTACCAGCATGATCCACAGGGAAGAGATGGGATAGCTCAATTGGTAGAGTAGAGGACTAAAAATCCTTGTGTCATCAGTTCAAATCTGGTTCTTGGCAAGATGTCAATATCCATGTACCCATATCTATCTATTCTAGCTAGATGGATATGGGTACATGGATATTGACAGATCTGTATGTATATGTACATACGGAGATACCCCGATCAAAATAGATAGATGAATCAATCTATTATGTTCTCTCCCTCTTCTTTGCTCATGTTATCCCTTCCTGTCTGTTCCAATTGAATCCCGATACTTTCTACATATAAAATTGAATCTCGATACTCTCTACATATAAAAAAGTAGGATCGAGAACTCAGAGGGCAAGATTTTATGGTGGAAATAGAATCTATTATAAGCTCTAGTATAAAATCAATCGAATCCTCCTTTTGGTTCTTGTACATCATGTGCACGTTATTGGCGCATTTCTGAAGCATCAATAAAATTTTTGGATTCGTTAATCCATCTCTCATCCATATCCGGGAATATGGAAGAATGGAAGAATTGAATGGATAAGAATTCAGCTCTGATACTAGTCAAAATCTATTAATCCTATCATGTCTGAACCGAAATGGAATGTATTATCCAAATGATAGCAGGGTTGAAGTAGATACAAACGTTTCATAGGGTATTTCCAAAGTAGAATTGAATTGAGGTTCATAAAAATGGTGTAATAACTTTGGATCATAGTTCCCAATATTAATATCGGATCCAACATGATGAAACTTATGATTTATAGTGAAATGTTTTCTTCTTTCCTTGTTGGAGCTCGGTCCTCATATATCCATCAATCTATTTTTTCTTTCATGAAGTGTCATTATAGCACCTATAATAGGCTCTGGTTCAAGTGGGAAACCCGGTGAATAGACATCCACAGGAATGAACTTATGCACTCCGTGAACAATACTATAAGAATATGTACCAAACATTCCTCTGTAATCATACATGCTCCCGTGGCAACTACATATTTTGGTTCGGACATTTGTTCATATAATCAATCTCACTACAGAAGGAGCCTTTTTCATGGTCACAGGCCCCACTGTTACAAGGAGGTCGGCTCATCCAGGACCTGATATTGGTACCAAACCATAATGATCAGAGTCGAATTCTGAACCTATTAATGAAGCAAATTCGATGGAACCACAACTAGTACCGTAAAGGAGCGGCCATAAACTGGAGAATCTGGTCCAATTAGTTCAACAGATCATTTGGGATAGTTTAAATACCTAGATTTGGAATTGTTTGATTGAGTGAAGGTAACTCTATAGGATCAATCATTGGATTTATTTCATTTTCTACTTCCCTCCCCCACCCCCAAATACTCGGAAACTGAGGACCATTCCAATGCTCATTTTTTCCACGCATGAACTGAACAATGATGAAAATAAGCATGAGAATGAAAGATCCTATAAATGCGGATATACCTTGTATACTAGAACTCATAGCCCATAGATAAAGGGAGATTGTTCCAACATTAGGAAAAACAAGAACTGGAGTGAACATATAATGATCCTAGATTGGATCCAAGTATATCCCATTGGTTCATTACCTGATTCATAACTAGTGGTCCGGTTCTTGACCCGTGGGGGCCAAAGCTCTAGAAACAAAGGATGCAAGAATAGGTAAGAATGAGGATAAATATTAATGAAAATATCTAGCCAGAAAGTATTCTATTCAAGAAATAGGAACATGAATATACACCTTTGAAATAGATTCAATCCTTACCTTTTTCCGTCAATTTCTTCATCATTCTCCCACCCACCATGGGTGGAAGACCAAAGGACCGAACAATAAATACAATCAATTCTAATTGATTCACATATTGTTGTTCATTTTGTCCATGGCTTATTACAAAGTGAATTCCATGAAATGTTACTCTAATGTCTATTGATAACATTTTGTATTAATCAAGTATGCGAGAAAGAATGTGATTGGGTCCCGAACTACCCAATTTAAGATCTGAGTCTATACTTATATTATAGAATGAATATGTTGATGATATTTATCCAGCATCCATGGCTAAATGGTTAAAGTGCCCAAATCATAATTGGCGAACTCGTGGGTTCAATTCTTGCTTGGTGCAGGGGAACTACACATTTCATTCTTTATGGAATGGAAAAAGTATGAAGGATAACAACAAACATTTGAAGAATACCAAACCTTTAATTTTATTGAAAGGCTTGGTACTGTTCAGTTAAGCAATACACGATAACAATCCATCAAAGTATTATCCGTCTATTGAAATATATTCAACAGCATCTAGATCTAGAGGAAAGTTGTGAGCATTACTTTCGTGCATAACTTCCACCCTAACCTATGATATATCTGTATAATTGAATTGGTTTATGATTCGATATAATAATAACTACAGGCATTACCAGAAAAAAGGGTAAAAGGAATAAAAAATAGAAAAACAAGAGGAGGGATAAAAATTTATGGATGAAGTGAAATATCCAGTACTTACGGAGAAAAGTATTCGTCTATTAGAAAGGAATCAATATACTTTTAATGTCTATTCGCAATCGAACAAAACAAAGATTAAAATTTGGATTGAGAATTTCTTCAATGTGAAAGTGATATCTATGAACAGTTATCGCCTCCCTAAAAAATGAGGAAAGAGAGGGTCAATGATAGGACATCCAATACGTTGTAAACATATGATTATTACACTTAGAACCAATGATTCTATTCCACTATTTTCAGAACAATAAGATTTCAAAATTGAAACTAAATGGCCATCCGTTCATATAGAATGTTAACTCTGGAGACATGCAATAGATCTATATCAGGTTTCGATGGAAGAGAGTAGTTTGAACCGCAGAATAAATTGACCTCTAGACAACATCATTGTGTGAAAGGTCATAATGGAAGAGGAATTATTACCGCAAGAAACAAGGGAGGGGGTCACAAGCGCATGTATTGTCAAATTGATTTTCGATGTAATAAATAAAACATATCAGGAGAAATTGTGACCATAGAGTACGATCCTAATCGAAGTGCATACATTTGCAAGTTGCACTACAAGAATGGTGATAAGATGTATATTCTACATCCCAGAGGGGTCATGATTGGAGATACTATTCTTACTAGTCCAAAAGCTCCTATATCAATAGGAAATGCCCTACCTCTAAGTCCAGTTTGAATTATTAATTCACGTGATCGGAAGCAATCGATTGGATTTATAGCAAAACCTATAAATCTATCACTGATCCAACTAGGACACTTTTGCGGGACAAACCCCAAAGGGAAACTGAGGATAAATGAAAGTAGGTGATTGGATCCAAAAAATTTTCATATCAGATCATTGGTTTCGAAGATATGATAATATGGAGAGGACCAAATTGTTTGTCTGAAGCATGAAAAAAATGGGATAGAGGCACCCTCGAAAAAAAAAAGTTACTCACATTTGATCTGATGGTCAGAGGCAGATTCGGAGCTGGACAGTGGTAATAATTCCCAAAAGGAAAAGATGGGGAGAGGGAAAAAAGTAGAAAGAGTGAGAAGATAAAAAGATGTTGAATATGCCTCCTACGTTATCCATAACATATGAAAGTATTAGCATAATTTGATAAAGTCATTCATTCTGAATGCTACATAAAGAATACAAGCCAGATGATGGAATAGAGAGACCTAGGATGTAAAGAATCGGGACATAGAGAATAAAAGAAATAGATGCCCCTTTCTCATCTCGATTCTATTTAATACATATGTGAATGAATATCATCTCATATACATCCATAAAGTTGTATGCCCTGAGAGAGGCTTGTACAGTTTGGGAAGGGATTTTTATTCATTCATCGGAATAAGAATCTACTTCAACCAATATGCCCTTAGGTACGGCTATACAATATTAGATTTTTATCATTCTAAGCTAGAATTATGATCTTAGGATATTTAACTGAGAGAATAACATGCACAGCAATAAAACACAAGAGACAAGAGACACAAAGAATTTTCCTCAGGGAAACCATAAAGGAGAAAACCCCGCAACTTCCTCAAAGATAGAATGAGCACCAATGGAAGCAGTAAAACCCAAAAACATAAAGATGATCTCCATAGCTTCTATCTCTCTCACACACATTGAGAGAGCTTCTCCTCTTTCACTCATGCGCCCCAATGAGTGAGTGTGTGTGTGTTAAATAGAGAGGCTCGCTCTCTATTTATATTCTTTCATTCACTTGAAGCGCACTCCAACATGTTGGCCTCACTTAACAATTACTTACTAGAGCCGACATCTCTTGGAGTGTCTAATAACCCTAGTGCCCCACAACTTGTGGGGACTTTTCCCTCTACTCAACAAGGAGGGTTAACCTTGACTTAGATGGTGGGGACTATTTCCCCAACTTACAATGACTCACCTAGGGTCGACTTCACTAGGATAGTCTAATAACCCTAGGGCCCCATAACTGTGGGGAATTTAACCCTTAACCAATAGGAGGGTTACCCACAATGACTTGACATGAATTTTACATTATAGAAACTTCCCGATCGAAACATCGAGGCATGACATGACTCAAGTACATTACAGAGACATCCCAGAATAAACATTGGGGTACAATACATAAGAAATAAAAGTGAATACATTCTGAAGTTACAATTACATTAACATACATAAAATAGAAATAACACTTGGAAATGGTGGACAATTAGCTAGAGTGGCAGGTGCTGTAGTAGAACTAATCGCAAAAGAAGATTGATAGCACACATTAATATTACCATTTGGAGAAGTTCATTTAATATATGAGAACTTCTTAGCAACAATTGGACAAGTGGGTAATATCACCGCAAACAATAGAAGTTTCAGTAAAGCTGGAGCTAAACGTTGGTTAGGTAAGCATTCTGAGGTAAGAGGAGTAGTATGAACCCTGTAGATCATCATCGTGGAGGTGGGGAAGGAGTAACCCCCATTGGTAGGAAAAAACCTGTAACCCCCTGGGGCTATAGTGCGCTTGGAAAGAAAAGTTGGAAGAGGAATAGATACAGTGATGCTTCAATCCTTCATCGACGTGAGTAAGAATGGTTGGATATCCATAAAAAAAGGAAAGAAAGGTAATTGATCATGGCACATTCACTGAAAAAAAATACTTTTGTGGCTAATCATTCATTGAGGAAAATTCAAAATCTAAACATAAAGGAAGGAAAGAAGATAATAGTGACTTGGTCCTAGGCCTCTGTCATTGTACCCGCAATGATTGATCATACAATTGTTGTTCATAATGGGAGAGAACATTTACCCATTTATGTAACATATCGTATGGTAGACCACAAATTTGGGGAATTTGCACCTACTCTACTTTTTCAGGGACATGCGAGAAACGATAAGAAATCTCATCGTTAATTGAGATATATTTTTCATTCATTGGGGAGGATGGAGTTAATGGGAAATAATAGTCAAGGTCCATAGATTTGATATTTGGAAATAAATATACATATGTCTTCTCATAAAGCACGTAGAGTAATTAATCAAATTCGTGGTCGTTCATATGGACAAGCACTTATGATACTGGAACTGATGCATTATGGGGCATGTTATCCCATATCACAATTAATTCATTCTGTGGCGACGAATGCAAATCACAATATGGGTTCAAACAAAATCAATTTACTCATTGGTAGAGTCGAAGTGAATGAAGGTGATATTTTGAAAAGGGTTCAACCTAGAGCTCAAGGACATGGTTATCCAATAAATAAACCCACTTGTCATATTACTATTGTATCAGAGGAAATCTCCAGATCGAATGATCTAATTATGTTAATAGAATCCCAAAAAAGAGGATATGTATGGCACAAAAAATAAATCCACTTGGTTTTAGAATTGGTGTAACCCAAAATGATCATTCCCGTTGGTTTGTACAACAAAGGAATTATTCCAAAGATCTCCAAGAAGATAAAAAAATATGTACTTTTATTGAAAACTATGTACGAACACATATAAAGAGCTCCTTGAATTATGGAGGAATTGCACGTGTAGAGATTCGCAGAAAGATCGATTTGATTCAGATCAAAATCTATATGGGATTTCCCAACTTGTTGTTAATAGAAGGTAGGGGTCAAGAAATTGAAAAATTAAGAAATGATGTACTAAATAAGCTCAATTTTGTGGACTGAAAACTTCACATTGCTATAGAAAAAGTTGTGAAACCATATAGAAAACCTAATATTCTTGCGGAGTATATTTCCCTACAACTAGAGAATAGAGTTCCATTCAGAAAAAACAATGAGGAAAGCTATTGAACTAGCTGAACAAGAAGATGTAGAAGGTATTTAGATCCAAATTGCAGGATGTCTCGATGGAAAGGAAAATTCCCGGGTCAAGTGGGACAGGAGAGGTAGGGTTCCCCTACAGACAATTCGGGCTAGGATTGATTATTGTTATTATCTGGTTCAAACCATCTATGGAGTTTTAGGGATACAAATTTGGATCTTAGAGGATTAGGAATAATTGGTATTTTTCCCAATCTACCCAATCATGGATCATCAATTGCATCAAATCAAATAGAAATTAGATTTACCATTTTGGAACCGTGCTATGCTTAATTTGTGACTCGTTGGAATCAAACTTTTCATTCTTTTACAAAGTTATGGAGAACTTGAAATAAGAATGGATTGGTGTCTGGTATAAATAAACTAGAGACTAACTCATTGCTTAATATTGCCAAGATCCAATAACTATGGGTAGATACTATTACCTCAGAAATACTTTCTTCCATGAGAGAAAAAATGATATTTTGATCTCTTGTGAAGTGAGAAAGGTGTTTGGTAATGCGGAAAAAGAAAAAAACAAAGGAGAAATGAAATATTCTCCCAATATTGTATGGTTCATTAATTACCCTCTGAAAAGCAGTGTTATAAAGCATAAGAATCATCTTGATTCATTCAAGAAATATTGAAGGGATTTAGTTTATGAAGGAGAAAGAGCTTCGGGTCGATGGAAACTAAGGAAATTGATTCTGTAACAGATGAAAATAAAGCTCCATTACGGAGGGAAGACTTGGGAATTTAGATAGAAGCTACGAAACAAGGGAACCTATGACTACATAAGATCATATCAGAATCTTAATCATTCATTGGATAGGATGGCGAAAGAAACCGAAAATGAATTATTAATCTCATTAGAGAGTCTATAAGTAAGTCGACCCCATGGAGAAAATACTGGAAGAGTTCATATTCACCTGTGACATTATTTATTAAGATCATTGGATGGAAAGAAAAGAGTTATTCATCCTATCAATTATATTCTATAGATGATATGCATAATGCGTAGATATAGACTCATTTCATATAAATAATAACTATAGTCCAATTTTACATATATTATTCACGAGGAGCCGGATGAGAAGAAACTTTCATGTTCGGTTCTGGATTAGAGATGGGATCAAAATACTATAAACCATCAAATATAACCCAAAAAGAACAAAATTTCATAAAAAACATAGGGGAAGAATGAATAGATTATCTTATCGCGGCAATCGCTTTTGTTTTGGTAGATTAGGGTTTCTTTGACAAACCCTAGATCAGCCAGCTCCAGAACCAGGATGGACACCTCAAATTGGTAATATCTATTCTTCTGCTATTTTCATTTGAGGTTCTCATTTCAAAGTGATCTATCACATCAGCTTGATGATAAGCTTGGTGAAGTTGACAACTTCCAAGCATGGAAGTATATGATCTCTCTAAAGAAAATGAATTGGACACCTACATGAGTAGAGAGGTTCCAGTTTTAGAGGGAGATGAGGCTAGAAGCCTTACACAAGAAGAACTTGGTCAAGGAAAAGAAGATCATGGTCGATTCAGTCATGGATCAACTTGCACCACAAGTGTTTTCCCTAAATACACCGATGATGTTTGATTCCTTGACCAAGCTAGTTGAAGGGAAGAACATAAATCAGAATATGACCTTAAGAAACCAGTTGAAGCAAGTGAAGATCCAGAATGCAGAGACCATAAAGTCATAATTTACAAGGGTCTCTCAAATCAAAGAACAACTTGAAGCGGTAAAAGAAGAAGTGAAGAATGCAGAAGTGGTGATAGCCACCTTGAATGGCCTCCCAGGATCATGGGATTCATTCATTGGAGGAATGTGTGCCAGAAGGAAGTGATTACTTTCAATAGACTCTGGGAAGAAGAAGAAGCTCGACTCATAAGAAGAGAAGAGAAGATGGGAGCAATTGAAGATCAAGCTCTCACCATCCAAAGAAGATCCCTTAAGCAATGAGGAATATGAAGAACTCAACTCTTGAAGAATCTCTTATCCACCTTAGAATTTGGATAAGAAACGATGATATTATGAATTAAGAAGACGATGAAGCTGAAGGATCAAGAAGGAGTCTACCCATGAAACAAATAAAGATAAGTATTCAATTGTCATTTCATTGTTTTGTTATGCATTTGTTTTAATTTAGTTAAAGTATTATGCATGATAGAATGTTTGCATTAATGACAGTATACTACTAATATGCATGTGATGGGTAAGTAGCTCATGGTGCTATACAACTCTCCTTGCTACTTATCTAGAATGAAACCTCTTTGCTGACATATTGGATTAGTGCACAATCTCAATGTTGTTCTGGTAGAGATGGAAGGAATCTAGAAAGTTTCAGTGAGATATGGATGAATGTTGTATTGGCTAAAGTAGTTGCATGATCATATATTTATGCATAAGTATTTTCTAGTATGAATATTCCTTATGAAATGTTTATAACCATACAAATGCATTTGAATTGTAGGAAAGATCACATACATAATCACCTACAAGCAAACAAGGATGAGACTTGTTCCAAATAACAAGTGATGACAGTTCAAGATGAATATGACGAATACAGTGACATCATTGATGCAGAACCTTCAAGCTATGAATAATTCCAGTTCAAGAAGAATGATGTCTAGGATGTAGTATCGATACATGAAGGGAAGTTCATAGTTCCATCATGTAGTAGATGGAAACATTGTGGGATACAAAGCAAGATTCGTAGCACAAGGCTTCTCACGAAAAGAAGGCCTAGAATACGAAGAGACATTTGCAGCCAGTAAGATTTTAAACACATATATGATGAGCTTGATGAAGATCTTAACCTTTGCTACAAGGTTGAAGATGCAATTCTATACACCAGATAGTCAGATAGAATATTAGTAGCATAGGAAGCTACTTGTCACTCCAGTGCATAATGTTTCAGTGCATAGAGTACGGAATACAGAGGGAGTATGATGCTCCACTTCAGAGGGAGTGACTGCAGAAGATCTAAGGTTCGACATGGTACAATAGGATGGTTATATTACTGATGACTCTAGGATTTATTGAGAGTAAAGCAGATTCCAACCTTTGCTTCAAGGTTGAAGGTGAAAGACCAGTGATGCTCTTGTTATGTGTTGATGCACTATTTTCTAGGCATGGAGGTGTGGACAAAGGAAGTATGCAGTAGAGATACTGAAGAGGTTCAAGATGATGGACTGCATGACCACACCTATGGCATCGAACCTGGAGCTATTGAGTGTTGCTTCATCAGGGACGGTTGATGCTACGATGTATCATCAGATGATTGGTTCCTTGATGTACCTGACGAACATGAGACTAGACATTTGATTTGTTGTGAACACCTTGAGCCATTTCTTGATAGATCTGATAAATGTTCACTTGATTGTTGCAAAGCATATTCTGAGGTATCTAAGGGATACAGTTGATTATGGGCTCAAATACGAGGTGAATCAGAAGATTAACCTGGAGGGTTATGTTGATTCAGTTTGGGCAGGCAGTGCCATCGATATGAAGAGCACTTCAGGATGTTGTTGTAGTATGGGATCAGGTGTGATCTCTTGGTTTAGCAGGTAGCAATCTTGTGTGGCATTGAGTACAGCTGAAGCAGAGTATGTCGCAACTTGTTCAGCTAGTTGTGAGGTAGTATGGTTGAGGAAGCTATTGTTTGATATATTTTATCTCCAGTTGGATGCTACTTGTATACATTGTGACAACTAGAGTTGCATGAAGTTGTCAGAGAATCCAGTGTTCCATGACAAGTCAAAGCATATCAAGATCAAGTATCACTATATCAGGGATATGGTGCAGAGGGGAGCAGTGAAGCTCCAGTATGTTGCGATGGAGGAATAGATAGATGATGTTTTGACAAAGACATTGGCTAGGATTACTTTAGGGAGAAGCTTAGTGTTCTCCAGATAGAGGTTTCCTCCAAGTGAAAGTGATGAGTCCCATAGCCATTCTGACATGGTGAGAGGATTGGTTCCTTCCATGGTTAGATGTAAGGGCTGAGCCATTCTATCATGGTGAGAGGATTGGTTCCTTCCATGTCAGATATGAGTGCTAAGATCCATAGCCATTCTGATGAGTAGGTCAGATATAAGGGCTGAGCCATTTTGTCATGGTGAGAGGATTGGTTCCTTCCATGTCAGATGTGAGTGCTGGCCATTCTGTCGAGTAGGACATATGTAAGGGAAACTGCCATTCTGGGAATGGAGGCACCTGTTCAGTTACTAGGAAAACTTAGACTAGGACTGAGAATCCATTCTGATGTGATAGAGGGATGTGTTCCCACTTGATCAGATGTAAGGGCTAAACCATTCTGTCATGGTTAAAGGATTAAGTTCCTCCCATGTCAAATGTGAGTGTTGGCCATTCTATTGAGTAGGACAGATGTAAGGGAAACTACCATTCTCTAGGAGAATGGAGACACCTGGTTAGTTACCAGGTAGCTCAGTTGAGGACTGGGGGCCATTCTGATATGATTGCTGGGATGTGTTCCCTCATGATCAAATATGAGTGCAAGCCCTTTCATAATTGTGGTAGGATGTGTTCCAGTCTGGATGAATGTAAGTGCAGAGCCTTTCTTCGATCATGTGTTGATCATATATAAGTGATGAGCCTTTCTTCGATCATTTGTTGATCAGATATAAGTGTTGTTCCTTTCTTCGATCATGTGTTGATCAGATGTAAGTGCAGTGCCTTTCTTCGATCATGTGTTGTGGCATATGTAAGTGTAGTATCTATCTTCGATCATGTGTTGATCAGATAGAAATGTTGAGCCTTTCTTTGATCATGTGTTGATCAGATGTAAGTGCTGGGCCTTTCTGATATGATTATAGGATTGGTTCATACATGATAATATGTGAGTGCTGGGCATGCCTTTCTGACAAGTAGGCTAGATGTAAGTGTTGTGCATGCCTTTCTTCGACCATGTGTTGATCAAATGTAAGTGCATTATCTATCTTCGATCATGTGTTGATCAAATAGAAATGATGAGCCTTTCTTCAATCATGTGTTGATCAGATTTAAGTGCTGAAGAAGACCTAGATGGAGGCTAGGCATACAACTAGCATGAAAAAGGGATGGCTCTATAGAAATTCCTGTAACAAGAAGAATCATGAGATAGCACCCATGTTGATCCAGATTGAGTGATGATCCAGATCCAATGATGATACCCAACGATGATCTAGATCGAGTGATGATGATCCAACAGTGTTGATCCAGATCGAGTGATGATCCAGATCCAGTGATGATGCCCAGTGACGATCCAGATTGAGTGATGATCTAGATTTAGTGATGATGATCTAGATCAAGTGATGATCCAGATCCAGTGATGATGATCCAGATCCAGTGATGATCCAAATCCAGTGATGATGATCCAGATCCAGTGATGATCTAGATTCAGTGATGATGATCCAGATCCAAATGAATATGACTTATAGATGAAGATGACTTGAAGATGAAGATGACTTGAAGATGACGAAGACCTAACGATGACCCAAATGATACAGAGAAGAAGACTTGTGCTGATAAATTGTGTCAAGCGAATACCTTCCTAGTTAAGAGGGAGTGTTGATGTAATTGTAACTTCAGAATGTATTCACTTGTATTTCTTATCTATTGTAACCCGATGTTCATTTTGGAATGTATTGTAATGTACTTGAGTCATGTCAAACCTGGTTGTTTATTCCAGGAAGTTTCTATAATGAGAAAGTAATGTCAAGTCATTGTGGGTAACCCTCCTATTAGTCAAGGGTGAAAAGTCCCCACAGTTGTGGGGCCCTAGGGTTATTAGACTATCCTAGTGAATTCGACCCTAGGTGAGTCATTGTAAGTCGAGGCAATAGTCCCCACCATTGTGTTAAGGATAAACCTCCTTTTTGGTCAGAGGAAGCAAAGTCCCCACAAGTTATGGGGCACTAGGGTTATTAGACACTCCTAGAGATGTCAGCTCTAGTAAGTAATTGTTAAGTGAGGCTGACATGTTGGAGTGGGTTCCAAGTGAACGGAAGAATATAAATAGAGAGTGAGAGCCTCTCTATTTATCATACTCATACACACACACACACTCATTGGGGAGCATGAGTGAGAGAGTAGAAGCTCTCTTAGTGTGTGAGAGAGAGACTGCTGCTGTCGGGAGATCATCTTACTATTTTTTGGTTTTACCTTTGGTGCTGATTCTATCTCTGAGGAAGTTGTGGGGTTTTCTCATTTATGGCTTCCCCGAGGAAAATTCTTTGTGTCTCTTGTCTCTTATGTTGTAATTTTGTTTTATTGTTGTGCATTTTATTCTCTCAGTTAAAGATCCTAAGATCATAATGGTATCTTGAATGATAAAAATCTAACAAGCTGCATACAAAATGCCTATACGTACTCAATTTGTTACTACTTAACTCATACAGAATCAAAGAGCTATTTTTGGTGGAAGAAGACTACTAGTTCGTAAGAACTCTTCCTTTTATTTCTTTTAATGTTATCTTCTTTCTTTTAATGTTATCTACCAATGTAACAAGTATTTTGGAGGAAAAATGATTCAGTCTCAAACTTATTTGAATATAGCGGATAACAGCGGAGCCTGAAAAATAATGTGTATTCGAGTTCTAGGAGCAAGTAATCATAAATACGCTCATATAGGTGATGTTATCATTGCTATAATTAAAGAAGCAGTACCTAACATGCACCTGGAAAAATCAGAAGTGGTTAGAGACATAGTTATACGCACCTGTAAAGAACTTGAACGTGACAATGGAATGATGATATGATCGGATGACAATGTAGCAGGTGTCATTGATCAGGAAGGAAATCCAAAAGGAACTCAAGTTTTTGGTTCGGTTTCTCAAGAATTGAGACAATTGAATTTCATGAAAATAGTTTCATTAGCTCCTGAAGTCTTATAAGTACTGATAGATTTTGTCAAAATCGATAGTTCATCAAATGGTACATGGATCAATTTATTGCACCTCAGGCATATTCCTCGAAGAAGATCAAACATGCCTTTTATATCGAGACCAGGAATTCCTAAGAATTCGTTCGTCATGGGTAACGATACTATTTCCAATCTAATTACTTCTATAAGAAATGCTAACATGGCAAAAAAAAGGAACATTTTAAGTAACAGTTACTAATATTACCAGGAACATTGGAAGGATCCTTTTACAAGAAGGTTTTATAGAAGATGTTAGGGAACATCAACAAGGCCAAAAATCTTTTTTTATATCGAATTCAAAATATCGGAGAAGGAATAAAAGGACATATATAACCACGTCAAAACATATCAGCAAACCTGGTTTGAGAATTTATTCCAATTATTGAGAAATTCCAGAAGTTCTAGGTGGAATAGGGATCGCAATTCTTTCTACTTCCCAAGGAATTTTGACGGATCGAGAAGCTCAATAGAAAAAAATTAGAGGAGAAATATTATGTTATATATGGTAAGTGATCTCAATTTTGTCCAAAAATATTGATTCTGTAAGATATCTCCATGGTATTCAAATCGGAGCAAGTTTGGTTCGAGACACCATTCATATCCATTCAAGCACATTAGTCAATTTGTTTTATCAAAAGAGGAGGAGATTCGATGAACAAATATAATTTAATCCACGTAGAAGGTTTGGTTACTGAATCACTCCCCAATGGTATGTTTCGAGTTCTGACAGATAATGGATGTCAGATTTTTACTCATATTTCAGGTAGGATTCGATGTAATTCCGTACGAATACTACCAGGAGATAGGGTCAAGGTTGAATTAAGTGCTTATGATTTAACCAAAGGACGTATAATATATAGACTTACCAGCAAATCTTAAAATGATTGAATCACATTTTTAACATCTGATATAGATCAAGAATCATAGATTCAATGGACTCTCTTTCTCAGGGAACAAAATGTAATATGAGCAAATTGGAGGATCACAAATATGAAAATTCATGCTTCTATTCATAGAATTTGTGGACAATGTCGACCAATTCGTAGACGGAAACAAGTTATGATAATTTGTTCCAATCCAAGACATAAAAAATAATAGGGGTAATTCTCTTCTATATCAATGAACAGAGTCTAGCCGTAAAATAGATTTCAATGTGCATTTTTTGAACTGAACTCATAATGATTAATATGTCAAAAACTACAAGAAGAATTGGTTCACGTAAGAATGAACATCGAGTACTAAAAGGAGTTATTCACGTTCAAGCAAGTTTTAACAATACCATTGTGATTTTTACAGATGTACGGGGACAAGTTTTATCTTGGTCTTCTTCCGGTGCCTATGGATTCAAAGGCACAAGGAGAGGTACACCATTTGCTTCCCAGACTACAGTAGAACATGTTATTCGTACATTAATGTATCGGGGTATGGAACGAGTAGAAGTTATGATAAGTGTCCCTAGTCGAGGGAGAGATACAGCATTATGAACCATTCGTAGAAGTGGCATACTATTAAGTTTTGTACGTGACATAACCCCTATGCCACATAATGGATGTAGACCTCCTAAAAAGAGATGTCTGTAAGAATTGAATGAGTTTCAAGAGAAAGAAATGATTTAATTATCTAATCAAATAATCTTGGTATGATTTGAGATGAAATATTAGTCTCTATTTAGACACTATGATGGAAGTGCATTGAATCCGGAGCATACAGTAAGCATCTTCATTATGTCCATTTTGCTCTATCCCCTCTTCGCAAGGGTCGAGCCGATAAAATAGGCATCGCAATGCGAAGCATTTTACTTGGAGAAGTAGAAGGAACATGCATCACACATCTTAAATTTGATAATATAAAACATGAATATTCCATGATAATAGGTATTGAAGAATCAATACATGATATTTTGGGGAATCTAAAAGAAATTGTACTTAGAAGTAATTCGTACGGAATCCAAGAAGCTTCTATCTATATCGTTGGACCCAGAAATGTAACTACTCAAGATATAATATTACCGCCTTTTGTGAAAATAATTGATACTACACAACATATAGCTAGACTTACTAAATCCATTACTTCTGATATAAGATTACGAATTGAAAAAAATCGTGGATATATTATGCATAGTCCGAATAATTATAAGGATGGAAATTTTCCTATAGATGTTGTTTTTATGCCTATTCACGATGCTAATTAGAGTATTCATGCCTATGGGAGTGGAAATGAAATACTAGAAGTTATTTTCTTGGAAATATGGATGAATCGGGGGTTAAATCCTAGAGAGGCACTTTATGAAGCTTCTCGAAATTTGATCAGCTTATTTATTCCCTTCCTGCATGGAGAGGAACATAACATCGATGGAATGAAAAATAGAAAAGGATCTAATATGCCTCCCTTCCCCCTTTCGCACGTTTTGACTGATACGAGGGAAATGATTGAAAAAATTGCATTTAAACATATTTTCATTGACCAATTAGAGTTACAACCAAGAATCTATAACTGCCTCAGAAGAGCCAATATACATACATTATTGGACCTCTTAAATTACAGTCGAGAAGATATAATGAGAATTGAAAACCTTGGGAAGGAATCTGTCAAACAGGTATTGGAAGTTCTACGAAAACGTTTTGCAATTGATCTACCCAGGAATTAGTTTTGTGTTAATTAAATAGTTGGTTCCATTCCATCTCTTCATTAATTTCCTTTCCCCAAGTTCTTCTGAAGGGTCATGAGAATCATTTCATTTTAAATCTTTGACATATCTCTCTCTATTTCAGTGAATATTTGAAATAAATCTCTGGTAAGTGGGTATATCTAGGGAGATATAATTTGTCTTAAAGCAACTAATCCCTTGATATATGAATAAAAATTTTACATATTTTTGCATTCGACAGTTGGATCAAATTGGAAAAGACCTAAAGTTAAAGATTCATCAATAGGAAACGCTGCCCCAAAACCTAACCAAAGGGCTACTGCAGTACCAATCAAGGATACTGTTGTAGCTATTGGACAACGAAATGGATTCTGAAATTGATTCACATTCTCTAGAAAAGGTACTTTCAATGATCCCACAGGTACTAAGCCCATTAAAAGGACACCTAATAATTTGTTAGGTACTGTACGAAGTATTTGGAATACAGGGAAAAGATACCATTCCGGTAATATCTCCAAAGGAGTTGCAAATGGATTTGCTGGTTCACCAATCATTGATGGTTCTAGAACCGCTAAACCGATTGTAGATGGAATAGTACCTAAAATTACTACTGGAAAAATATATAAAAGATCATTGGGCCAATCGATATCTCCATAATAATTATGTCCCATACCTTTAGCTAATTTATCCCTTAATACAGGATCATTCAAGTCAGGTTTCTTTGTTATTGGGATAAGTAGATCCCTATGGATCTATCCCCCGAAAGAACCGGACATGCCAATTTTTATCATCCAGCTCGAATAATAACTAGAGGGAGTATCACTTTTTTTTTTCCTCTGATGGAAGATGGACTAAAAGAATAGGAACTAATAATGTCTATGATTATCCATCATTGGTAATTTTCTTATTCCATTTAAATGATCATTACCCAAGTAAGCTCACAAATTCGATCATGATCGATATGCTTTTTGGACCATCTTAGTCCTTGTAATTTGTGTTTATCACCACGAATAGACCTCAAATTTTTTTTAGCATACAACGTATTGACTTGTTATTGATATAACCTCTCTCCTTCCTTAGATCCCTTCTTTCACTCTGATAGTTTTCCCATCGAAATGGATGCAAGGGAAATGGATGCATTTTCATACTATGAAAAGGATAAGTAAAGTCATATGGTCCAATTATTTATTATATGAAAATATTACCCAATTGACTATATCTCACGAAGCCCTTCTTAATCCGGATTTGATCATGGAAAGAATTCTCTTGGAATGAAACAAATTGACCGATGCCTTTCTACCCAGGCATTAAACTTCCTATTTCTGATAAGGAAATTGGGACATAGACACATTTTACCAGAAATATTGATGTCATAGATCGGAGAAAGTATCTGCATGGCCTAATCAATAGTTCAAGTCACACACTCCCATAATCTATCTTCTCCGTCTGAGAGTCTACTCCAATTATTTGTTTGTATTGCATAAATAATACTTCAAAATCGAAAGGAGAAATATGAGGACCCTATTTTCTATTTTCTATGAATATTCCCATTTTTTAATAAGAAATATTCCTGGCGATGAGATATTCTCGTCGTTACTCAGAACAATAAGTTATGAATAGTTATTTACAATCTATCTTTCCTCTCTATAAAGGACCTAAAATACCCTGCTTACAGATCATTAGAAAGTGCATTGGCATAAAGACAGCAGTAAGAAGGCGTAATATGAAAGTGTGTAAACTATAAAAATGAGTCAAGGTAGATTGACCCACGCTAACACTTCCACGTAATAACTATACCAAAGGAGATCCTATTACAGGAATAGCCTCGGGCGCACCATTCACAATTTTAACTTCCCAATAACCAATTTGATCCCAGGGCAAAGAATAACCAGTTACACCGAAAGACACGGTCAGAATAGGTAAAATTACACCCGTGACCCAAGTTAATTCATAGGGTTTTTTGAATCCACCTGTTATATAAACACGGAATACGTGCAGAATCAACAATAGAACCATCATACTTTTCAACCATCGATGGATTGATCGGATTAGCCAACCAAAGCTAAATTCAGTCATTAGGTATTGAATAGAGGCAAAAGTTTCTGTAACGGTTGAACAATAGAAAAAATTCATAGCAGAACCAGTAGCTACTTGTACTAAAAAATAGGTAAGTGTGATCCCCCCTAGAAAATAAAATATATTGACATGAGGAGGAACATATTTACTGGTTATATCATCCACAATCACCTAAATCTCGAGATGCTCTTCGAACCGATCATATATTTTATTGAGATAGGTAAACTGAAATCCCCCCTCTGAAAACCGTACATGATAATTTCCCTTCATATGGCTTAAACAAGAACACGCAAATGCTTTTGGACAAGAATATATAAATTGGAGAAAATATCGAGATACTTGATGGTTTGTTTCCTGACCGGCTGGGGAAATGAAGATGATTCGAAACAATCCAGCATTTCTATTAGAAGACTCTATAGTGCCAAAATTTCAAATAGTGCCAAAATTTCAAGTCGGCTCATCCTTATGATAAATCACTATAGGTCTTTTGAACGATATTTTACCCTATTTGTGTGATATCAGCTCCCTAAAAAAGAACTAATATAGACGATTTATAGGAATTATCTTATCGAGATGTCAATAGATGAATCAATCCAAACCTTAGATTTCAATTATACCCCGATGATTTTATCAAATCCCCAAAAGGTTCTTTGGGTAAAAACTTTTAATCTTCACTCACTCAATGAAATATGCTAACTAAGAGAAATAAAATAATATATTATTCTTTGATCATAATCAACATAATTATGGAAGGGAATAGATCCTTCAATTTCTTATAGGAAATACCTCTTTGAATTTCTTTATTGGAAGCCTAGTTACGAGGAAATGATAGGTACAAACCATAGTTCAAATATTTATGGAACTTATCTATCATAGACCTCGTGCTCTAGAGATTCAATAATCAATTAAATATCCAACAAGGTAGGAGCATCTTGATGAAGATAACAGATCGGTCTTCTGTACTATAAATATGGATCAATTTCAACAAGTTGCACACCCATATTCCAAAAATCCTTAGAGAAAAGTAATTACTTGATCAAACTATTGGAACAAGATAAGATAAAAACTCAAAGACCCTATTTGGGATGATTTTGGATCCCTCAGTTCTTTTTTTCCTTCAAGAGCTCGCTGGGCGGATTTTGGAGTTCCTCTAGCCCCAACTAACCGGAATCCCATCCAATAAAAAAGAATAATTATAAATATCCAAGATAATATATAGGAATACTGCAAATAGAGCCATTGCAAAACCCATAAGAGGAGTAGTTCCCCATCCAAGAGCTACTTTACCATATTCTGAATTAAGCAGTTTTAAGGACATTCCTACAGTGGTTGGTCTTGGCTTGGTTTTGTTATTCTCAATGGTATGTGTAGCCATAGAAACTATTGTATTGGTTGAGATCTATTAACTTTGATATTATATCATAAACATACCATGATATTGGATCACCTAATAATGGAAACTGCAACCTTAGTCTCCATCTTCATGTCGTGTTTACTTGTGAGCTTTACTAGTTATGCCCTATACACCACCTTTGGGCAACCCTCTTAACAACTTAGGGATCCTTTTGAGGATCACGAGGACTAATAGAGAGAATGACCTTCCCCTATAGGGAAGGTAATTCTCTCTTTGATGGGAGATAGAGAATGAGGATTTGGAGAAGCAAAATTATTTTCCCCCTCTAGCTAGAATTTTGGGTGGTTCTTGGAAGAAAATAGTGAAAAATATTATCCCTAGGGTCGATACCAACAGGAATGTATAAACTAATGCTTCCATAGATTCAATCGTAATTTACAATTATGGAGATATATTTCGTACTAATATTGATTAGAGAAGAAATAAGTTGATTAGAGAAGAAATAAGAGCAATATAATACCACTTGTCTCCTAGTAGTTGGATCTCCCAGTTTTTGGAATGCTCCAAATTCTACTCGAGCATCCAAATCCGGGTCAATACCAGCAAAAACATCTCTGAATAGGGTTCTAGCCCCATGCCAAATGTGTCTAGAAAAGAAAAGGAGAGAAAATGTAGCATGTCCAAAATTAAACCAACCCCTTGGACTACTACGAAAAACACCATCGGATTTTAGATTAGCACGATCTAATTCAAAATTTTCACCTAATTCAAAAAGTATAGCATTTTTTTTACTATAGCAGGATCACCAAAACTAACCCTGTCAAGTCCACCACCATAGAACTCAACAGTTACACCTACTTATTCAACACTATACTTTGATTCTTCCCTCCTAAAAGGAACATCGGCTTTCACAATTCCTTCTTTGTCTACCAGAACTACTGGAAATGTTTCAAAAAAGGTAGGCATACGATGTACAAAAGCTCATTTCCCTCCTTATCTTTGAAGATAGGGTGTCCTAACCAACCAATAGCTATTCCATATCCATTTTCCATCGCACCTGCTTTGAATAAACCCCCTTTAGCTAGATTATTACCAATGTAATCATAAAAAGTGAGTTTCTAGGGATTTTTTTACTAGGCTTCTGATAGGCTCAAATTTTTTGCCAGACTGGCATGAACCCATCGATCTATGTCTTGCTAAAAGTATCCCTGATCCCATTGGTAACGAGTGGGACTAAATAATTCAACCAGAGTAGTTGCAGAGCCATACCACATGGTTCCAACAACAATGAAAGCTACAAAAAACACAGCAGCAATACTACTGGATATGACCGTTTCAATATTCCCCATGTGTAATCCTATGTATAAACGTTGCGGAGGATGAACACTGAGATGAAATAGACCTGCTAAGATACCCAATATATCCACTGGAATATGATGAGAAGTTATTCCTCCCAGAACAAAAGGATCAAAACCTTCATCTCCCCATGTTGGATCCACTGGCTGTATTTTTCTAGATAGTCCATAAGGATTAAACACCCATATCCCAGGACCATACAAACCTATTACATGAAATGATCCAAATCTAAAACAAGCTACTCCTGAGAGGAATAAATGAATTCCAAATACTTTTGGAAAATCCAAACAAAGTTTTCACATACGGTCATCACAGAATAGGTCTAGATCCCAATATACCCAATGCCATATAACTTCCAAAAAGCATAGGCCAGAAAAGATGATATGTGCCCCGACCACACCTTCATAACTCCAAATACCAGTATTAATTACATTTTCTCCAGTGATTCTCCATCCAATCCATGAATCCTTTATTCCCAAATGAGTCATAAAAGGTATAATGAACATGCCTTGTCTCCACATTGGATCAAGAATAGGATCGGATGGGTCAAAAACTGCTAATTCATACAGATCCATTGAACTGGCCCAACTAGAAACTAGAGCTGTATGCATTATATGTACAGAAATTAATCAGCTAGGATCATTCAATACGACAGTATGAACGCGATACCAATTCAAACCCATGCAAACACCCCTTTATCGAAAAAATTAGACACTATGTAACTTTCTCACATTGGATTGGAAGAGATCCCGCTATCGAGTTAAACCTGAATCATCTCGAAGGTGAACATATATTCACTTGGACATTGCTATAGAACAGGTTTGAAACAATTATGTTCATACATAATAGTAGGGAGAAGCAAAGATATTTTATCGTTTGTATGTACCAATACACAATGTGGGAAATGGTCCCATTTATACTGATCAAACGCATAAAGACTTGTTCATTATTTGAGGAACCTGCAAAAAAAGAGGAAACTAGATCTTCTTATTAATTCTTCCGTTCGTCCATGAATGAGAACGATATCTCATTTCCTTCCAAGTTATGGACCAAAATATACTTTCCAATAAACACATACCAAAAGTCCATTTCTTCATATTTCTATTGTACTTATAATCAGGATCCTAGATATTGCCTAATGTTTACTCTTAAGTTGTTCATTTACTCAATAGTGATATTTTTCATTTCTCTTTTTATCTTTGGATTTCTATCGAACAATCTAGGACGTAATCCCGGACATAAAGAATAGTGAAAAAATAGGTTAATTAGTATTTTCCATTTTGTAGAAATATTTGGAGTTATTCATTTTCAAGATCAATAGTGACCGAAGGAAGATAGAGGGATTCAAACCCTCGATACAGATAATCCATACTACGGATTAGCAATCCGCTGCTTTGGTCTGCTCAGCCATCTCTCCAAGATGGAAGAGTTCATGTGTAACAAAATGAATGGTGGAGTGAAGGTGTATACCATAGCATGTATGGATTGTATTGAAAATGTAATGAATAGGTCAATTATTTAGAGAAAAATCAATCTGGTGAATCATATTGTTCATTCCGTTCAAAATAATTCTTTTTGATGAACTAGAAAGCCTAGAATTATCAAAACTTATTTTTCAATGAAAAAAAATCTTTTTCATATCGATTGGCTTGTTTTCGACAGAGCACCATTGTACTTTCCATGTTTTCTATTTGCATTTGGATTTATATCTATTTTATGTGCTATTATATTGTTTATAGTGACTGAGGGATATAGGTTCCTAACCGATAAAATAAACAACAAAAAACATAGAAAATGGAAGAAAAGTGATTAATCTTGAAAACATTTTATTCATACATCCATCAAGTCAATGGGATCATAGGGGTGAAAGAAAATGAAATGGATTTAGAGGTTATTTCACAGCTCACTGTTTTGACTCTAATGGTTGTATTGGGCCCATTAGTAATTGTTTTATCAGTAGTTCGCAAAGGTAATCTATAATTACAATGAGCCATCTCCGGGAATGACATACTATTTACCAAAGTATTTCATCTCTGGGGATGGATATTCATGTAATGATGAAAATGAGGTAATGAATGATTGATAGAAAATTTCAATAGAGATTGAGAACTCCCTATTTTCCTATTGGTTGGACAAAAGATCGATCCGCATGTTACAATCGGATCGTGGCAGGTATAACTTAGTGGTAAAAGTGTGATTCGTTACATTATCAACTAAAATAGTTGAAGGATCTTTTACATGGATCTTTGATCCATCTAAAGATCTCCGAGAAGATCAAAAATACGTACTTGTATTGAAAACTATGTACGAACACATATGAAGAGATCCTCAAATTATGGAGGAATTACACATGTAGAGATTCACAGAAATATTGATTTGATTTAGATCAAAATCTATATGGGATTTCCCAACTTGTTGTTAATAGAAGGTAGGGGTCAAGGAATTTAAAAATTAAGAAATGATGTACTAAATATGCTCAATTCTATGGACCGAAAACTTCACATTGCTATATAAAAAGTTGTGAAACCATATAAAAAAACCTAATATTCTAGCGGAGTATATTTCCCTACAACTAGAGAATAGAGTTCCATTCAGAAAAACAATGAAGAAAGCTATTGAACTGGCTAAATGGGAAGATGTAGAAGGTATTCAGATCCAAATTGCAAGACGTCTTGATGGAAAGGAAATTTCCCGGGTCGAGTGGGACAAGGGAGGTAGGGTTCCCCTATAGACAATTTGGGCTAGGATTGATTATTGTTATTATCCGGTTCAAACCATCTATTGAGTTTTAGGGATAAAAATTTGGATCTTAGAGGATTAGGAATAATTGGTCTTTTTCCCAATCTGCCCAATCCTGGATCATCAATTGTATCAGATCAAATAGAAATTAGATTTACCATTTCCGAACCATGCTATGCTTAATGTGTGACTCATTGGAATCAAACTTTTCATTCTTTTCTGTAGTTATGGAGAACTCAAAATAAGAATGAATTGGTCTTTGGTATAAATAAAATAGAGAGTAACTCATTGCTTAATATTGCCAAGATCCAATAACTATGGGTAGATACTATTACCTCAAAAATAATTTCTTCCGCGAGAGAAAAAATGATATTTTGATCTCTTGTGAAGCGAGAAAGGTGTTTGGTAATGCGGAAAAAGAAAAAAAACGAAAGAGAAATAAAATCTTCTCCCAATATTGTATTGTTCATTAATTACCCTCTGAAAAGCAGTGTGATCAAGCATAAGAATCATCCTAGTTCATTCAAGAAAGATTGAAGGGATTCAATTTATGAAGGAGAAAGAGATTCGGGTCAATGGAAACTAAGGAAATTGATTCTGTAATAGATGAAAATAAAGATCCATTGTGGAGGGAAGACCTATGCATTTAGATAGAAGCTATGGAATGATGGAACCTATGACTGTATAATATCATATAGGAATCTTAATCATTCATTGGATAGGATGGAGAAATAAACCAAAAATGAATTATTAATCTCATTGGAGAGTCTATAAGTAAGTCGACCCCATGGAGCAAATACCAGAAGAGTTCATATTCTCCTGTGACATTGTTTATTAAGATCATTGGATGGAAAGAGAAGAGTTATTCCTCCTGTCAATTATATTCTATATACGAATATGTGTAATGTGTAGATATAGACTCATTTCATATAAATAATAACTACAGTCCAATTTTACATAGATTATTCACTAGGAGCCGGATGAGAAGAAACTTTCATGTCCGGTTCTGGATTAGAGATGGGATCAAAATACTATAAACCATCGACTATAAACCAAAAAGAACAAAATTTCATAGAAAACATAGGGGAAGAATGAAATGAGTATCTTATCATGGAAATCGCATTTGTTTTGGTAGATTTGGTATTCAAGCACTTGAACCTACTTGGATCACATCTGGGAAAATAGAAGTTGGATGAAGAACGATTACTCGTTATGCCTGTCGTGGCAGAAAAATATTGGCACGTATATTTCCCAACAAACTTATTACAATGAGACCTGTAGAAACACGTATGGGTTCCAGGAAAGGATCTCCTGAATATTGGATATTTGTCATCAGACCAGGTCGAATACTTTATGAAATGGGTGAAATATCTGAAACCGTCGCTAGAGCAGCTGCTAGAATAGCTACATACAAAATGCCTATACATACTCAATTTGTTACTACTTAACCCATATAGAATCAAAGAGCTATTTATGGTGGAAGAAGACTACTAGTTCGTAAGAAATCTTCCTTTTATTTCTTTTAATGTTATCTACGGAGGTAACAATAATTTTGGAGGAAAAATGATTCAGTCTCAAACTTATTTGAATATAGCGGATAACAGTGGAGCCTGAATAATAATGTGTATTTGAGTTCTAGGAGCAAGTAATCGTAAATACACTCACATAGATGATGTTATCATTGCTATAATTAAAGAAGCAGTACCTAACATGCCCTTGGAAAAATTGGAAGTGGTTAGAGCCATAGTGATACGCACCTGTAAATAACTTGAACGTGACAATGGAATCATGATATGATCGGATGACAATGCAGTAGTTGTCATTGATCAGGAAGGAAATCCAAAAGGAACTTGAGTTTTTGGTCCGGTTGCTCAGGAATTGAGATAATTGAACTTCACAAAAATAGTTTCATTGGCTCCTGAAGTCTCACAAGTACTGATAGATTTTGTCAAAATCGATAGTTCATCAAATGGTACATGGATCAATTCATTAAACCTTAGGCATATTCCTTGAAGAAGATCGAACATACCTTTTATATCCAGACCAATAATTCCTAAGAATTCGTTCGTCATGGATAACAATACTATTGCCAATCTAATTGCTTCTATAAGAAATGCCGACATGGTAGAAAAAGGAACAGTTCTAGTAACAATTACTAATATTACTAGGAACATTGGAAGGATTCTTTTACAAGAAGGTTTTATAGAAGATGTTAGGGAACATCAGGAAGGACAAAAATATTTTTTTATATCGACTTAAAAATATCGAAGAAGGAAGAAAAGGACATATATAACCATGTCAAAATGTATCAGCAAACCTAGTTTGAGAATTTATTCGAATTATTGAGAAATTCCAAAAGTTCAAGGTGGAATGGGGATCGTAATTCTTTCTACTTCCCAAGGAATTTTGACGGATCGAGAAGCTCAACAGAAAAAAATTGGAGGAGAAATATTATGTTATATATGGTAAGTGATCTCAATTTTGTCCAAAAATATTAATTCTGTAAGATATCTCCATGGTATTCAAATCGGAGCAAGTTTGGTTCGAGACAATATTCATAATCATTCAAGCACAATAGTCAATTTTTTTTATGAAAAGAGGAGGAGATTTGATGAACAAACAGAATTTAATCCAAGCGGAAGGTTTGGTTACTGAATCACTCCCCAATGGTATGTTTCCAGTTCTGATAGATAATGGATGTCAGATTCTGACTCATATTTTAGGTAGGATTCGACGTAATTCCGTACGAATACTACCAAGAGATAGGGTCAAGGTTGAATTAAGTGCTTATGATTTAACCAAAGGATGTATAATATATAGACTTAGAAGCAAATCTTAAAACGATTGAATTTCCTTTTTAACATCTAATAGAGATAGAGAATCATAGATTCAATAGACTCTCTTTCTTAGGGAACAAAATGTAATATGAGCAAATTGGAGAATCACAAATATGAAAATTCGTTCTTCTATTCGTAGAATTTGTGGAAAATGTTGACCAATTCGTAGATGGAAACAAGTTATGATAATTTTTTCCAATCCGAGACATAAGCAAAAATAGGGGTAATTCTCTTCTATATCAATGAACGGATCTAGCGGTAAAATATATTTCGATATGCATTTTTTGAACTGAACTCATAATGATTAATATGTCAAAAAATACAAGAATAATTGGTTCATGTAAGAATGAACATCGAGTACTAAAAGGAGTTATTCATGTTCAAGCAAGTTTTAACAATACCATTGTTATTGTTACAGATGTACAGGGACAAGTTTTATCTTGGTCTTCTATCGGTGCCTGTGGATTAAAAGGCACAAGGAGAGGTACACCATTTTCTACCTACACTATAACAAAAAATGTTATTCGTACATTAATTGATTGGGGTATTGAACGAGTAGAAGTTATGATAATTGGCCCAGGTCGGGGGAGAGATACAGCATTACAAACCATTCGTAGAAGTGGCATACTATTAAGTTTTGTATGTGACGTAACCCCTATGCCACATAATGGATGTAGACCTCCCAAAAAGAGACATCTGTAAGAATTGAATGAATTTCAAGAGAAATAAATTATTTAATTATCTAATCAAATAATCTTGGTATGATTCGAGATGAAATATCAGTCTCTATTCAGACACTACGATGGAAGTGCACCGAATCCAGAGCATACAGTAAGCATCTTCGTTATGGCCATTTTTCTCTATCCCTGCTCCTCAAGGGTCGAGCCGATAAAATAGGCATCGCAATGCAAAGAGTTTTACTTGGAGAAGTAGAAGGAACATGTATCACACATGTTAAATTTGATAATATAAAACATGAATATTCTACGATAATAGGTATTGAAGAATCAATACATTATATTTTGGTGAATCTAAAAGAAATTGTACTTAGAAGTGATTCATACGGAATCCAAGAATCTTCTATCTATATCGTTGGACCCATAAATGTAACTGCTCAAGATATAATATTACCACCTTCTATGAAAATAATTGATACTACACAACATATAGCTAGTCTTACTAAATCCATTACTTCTGATATAAGATTACGAATTGAAAAAAATCGTGGATATATTATGCATAGTCCAAATAATTATAAGGATGGAATTTTTCCTATAGATGTTGTTTTTATGCCTATTCATGATGTGAATTATAGTATTCATTCCTATGGCAACGGAAATGAAATACGAGAAGTTCTTTTCCTGGAAATATGGATGAATGGGGGGTTAAATCCTAGAGAGGCACTTTATGAAGCTTCTCAAAATTTGATCGACTTATCTATTCCCTTCGTGCATGGAGAGGAACAGAACATTGATGGAATGAACAATAGAAAAGGATCTAATATGCCTCCCTTCCCCCTTTCGCACGTATTGACTGATACGAGGGAAACGATAGAAAAAAATACATTTAAACATATTTTCATTGACCAATTAGAGTTACCCCTGAGAATCTATAATTTCCTCAGAAGAGCCAATATACATACATTATTGGACCTCTTAAATTACTGTTGAGAAGATTTGATGAGAATTGAAAACCTCGAGAAAGAATCTGTCGAACAGGTATTGGAAGTATGAAAATGTTTTGCAATTGATCCACCCAGGAATTAGTTTTGGGTTCATTAAATGGTTGGTTCCATTCCATCTCTTCATTAATTTCCTTTCCCCAAGTTCTTCTGAAGAGTCATGAGAATCATTTAATTTCAAATCTTTGACATATCTCTCTCTACTTCAGGGAATATTTGAAATAAATCTCTGGCAAGTGGGTATATATAGGGAGATATAATTTGTCTTAAAGCAACTACTCCCTCGATATATGAATAAAAAATTTACATATTTTTGCATTCGGTAGTTAGATGAAATTGGAAAAGGCCTAAAGTTAAAGATTCATCAGTAGGCAATGCTGCCCCAATACCTAACCAAAGGGCTACTACAGTACCGATCAAGGATACTGTTGTAGCTACTGGACGACAAAATGGATTCTGAATATGATTCACATTCTCTAGAAAAGGTACCATCAATGATCCCGTGGGTACTGAGCCCATTAAAAGGACACCTAATAATTTGTTAGGTATTTTATGAAGTATTTGGAATACAGGGAAAATATACCATTCTGGCAATATCTCCAAAGAAGTTGCAAATAGATTTTCTAGTCCACTAATCATTGATGGTTCTAGAACCGCTAAACCGATTGTACATGGAATAGTACCTAAAATTACTATTGGAAAAATATATAAAAGATCATTGGGCCAAGCGGGCCCTCCATAATAATTATGTACCATACCTTTAGCTAATTTAGCCCTTAATACAGGATCATTCAAGTCAGGTTTCTTTGTTATTGGGATAAGTATATCCCTATGGATCTATCCCCCGAAAGAACCAGACATGCCGATTTTTATCATTCGGATCGAACAATAATTGGAGGGAGTATCACTTTTTTTTCCCGTGATGGAAGACGTATTGAAAGAATAGGAACTAATAATGTCTATGATCATCCATCATTGGTAATTTTCTTATTCTAGTTAAATGCTCATTACCCAAGTAAGCTCACAAATTCGACCATGATCGATATGCTTTTTGGACCATCTTAGTCCTTTTAATTTGTGTTTATCACCACGAATAGACCTCAAAAGTTTTTTAGCATACAAGGTATTGACTTGTTATTGATCTGACCTCTCTCCTTCCTTAGATCCCTTCTTTCAATCCGATAGTTTTCCCATCGAAATGGATGCATTTTCATACTATGAAAAGGATAGGTAAAGTCATATGGTCCAATTATTTATTATATGAAAATATTACCCCATACCTAGTAGAAAATCAGAAATTAATGACTAAAAAAATGACTAAAATCAAGCTATAAATGACTATTTTTGAGTCGGTGACTAATAGTATCAAATTTCCACTATCTTATAGCTAGTTGTATTTCACTAGTCATTAATAGCTTGACTTAGTAGTCATTGATTTAGTCACGGATTTATTCATTGATTTAGTCACTGAGTTAGTCATTGATTTAGTCGCTGATCTAGTCACTGATTGCAACCATTAATGACCAAATATACGACGAAATAAACTACTAGATGTTAACATATTAATGACTAAGCTAAATACGACTAAGATATAGGAAATTAGCTACTAATAGTCATATATATGTGAATTTAGTCGTTTTTGTAGTCACAAATTTATGAAAGGGCACGGAGGAATCGAACCACCAACCTCCTGCTTATAATTAGGTAGGCACTCTACCATTGAGCTAGCACCCTTTAAAAAGTTGTTATTCCTTGACAATGATGATATTCAAACAATGTTATGATAGATATCAATCTACAAACTACATAATTATTACTATTACAACTTACCAGTAACTAGTATTTATGATAAACTAAGTCCTGAGAGCTATGTACAATTTTCCCTATAACTAAAGCTAATAAAAATACTACAAATACTCTTACCAAAGAGATTTAGTGATGAGTACCTATTCCCATTATTCATCACTATCATGCTCATAGTCCAAAGAAGAGTCCTTCCCGAAAGCATTTCAAAGCCCAATTCCATCACAGCATCAAAAACAAAGACTAAAAAACAAAACTTTCCCTCTTGTCTACCGCAATATTAAGAATCCTACATTTCCACATGGTCTTTTTCATCCCACACATGTCGAACATGTGGGACACAACTAGGGCACATGTAAACCATGTCATGTTTCGACGTGTCATGTAACTTATGTATTGACTCTTCACCCTTGACCTTCTCTCCAACTGCTACAAGCTATGAACAAAATTCCATAATCTTCATTAAGTACGCAACTACGATATCTGTCTTGGTCATCCATGTGGCTCAAAGCTTATTTTTGACAACATATCTTGATTGATGTTCTCAGTCTGATATAGTGTGACTAAAGCATCAAACATGTCCTTTCCCATAGTATTCTCGACAATGTGAGGGACCAAATTATCCTTCACTAAGTCAAGGATGACTCACTTGACCTTGTCCATCTTCTTATGATCTAACAATGTGGTATTGAAAGGTTCCACAACTACTTTCTCAACAAAGTCCCAAAGATCATGCTCCTCGAACATGTTTACCCAAAACTTCCACAAGACGGCATTAGAGGGACCCTTCCAATCTATCTTCATATCTAAGACTAGATGTAGTCATACTGCTATACTATAATATTCTGCTAAAAAACAAATCAGCAACTTTAAAAAAAATAGCAACCTTGTCACAGGTCCTCCATGCCTTTCTCAAGCATGGATCATGGGAATCTCATCCCTAAAACATCTCGACGACTCCCTCTCACAGGTAGCAACCTTACTATCCATTCAAGGATTCCTATAAATCAATTCGATACCATCTTAAAATTCCTCAGCAAATGGTAACAGTCCTGGGTTGATTTCTAACCTACCTACTTAGAAAAATAGAAAACTGAAATCTCTATCAAAATTACAACCTGATTTTTACTAGGACTTGAAGGATGAAACACATAAAACTGAAGAAATTAGTAGCAAGCACATGGATCTGAAACTCAAATCACATCATTGTTTATTGATATTGAAAGCAAGAATTACATTGAAAGCTTCAAACTCTATCTTTCACCCTCTACTTCCTACTTTGAAGATGAATCACTCTACCCTTCAAACTCTACTCTTCACCCTCTGCTTTCTCTTTCATAGATTGAGAAGGAGAATAGGTACAATGAATCTAGACACATGCACAACAGTGCCTCAAATGAAGATGTTCTGAGGCACGCATCCTCCTTGAGATCTGCGCCTTAACTACTAAGCCACATGCAATTCACTAAACTAAGCTAGGCAGTATGCACCTTACCTAACTGATGCATGCAAACATAAATTAGAAATTTAATGCATGCAAATTCTCACTAAAGAAAAACCAGAAATAAAATCGAAACTGCTAAATATAGAGGGCATCTATACTGGATCTAAACTGAGGATGGCAATCATGCCATTCACCCTCTATCTTTCCTCCATAAATGCTCATGTGCCCTAATTAATACTGTACGGAATTTCCGAAGCAGGGCTGTAAGAAACTGCTGTACATAACTCTGCTCGAGGAGGGTTTCCTTGCTGCTATACAGACCTGCACATGTCACCTCCACTTGTTGCGGCCAATAATGGCATTCTGACATACACTTTCTGAGGTACTTAAAATCTAACATTATTGTGCTTAGCAGTTGAGCTTCTCTCCATCTGGATATTCTAGGGAATATAAGGGTCATCCCCCAAGGTTTTCCTTCGGTTTTATACACACACACACACACACACACACACACAGATATTAGTGCAAAAAATAAGGATATTAGTTGCTTGATGTTACCAACAAAAAAAAGATAGATTGCTACATATGTAAATAGTGTAACTAAGAAACTGACAAAATGATTGAAATGCCCTAGCTTTATATATATATATATATATAGACTGGTGCAAAAAATAATGATATTGGTTGCTTGATGTTACCAACAACAACAGAAAGACCTCAACAAAGAAATGTGAATGAATCACTTTGTAAAGTAATCAATATGGAATAGATCAACAATCCCTCTTAATGATAAATAAATGAGGGGTTCAATATTTTTTTATGCATACCTCCATACAAAGTAAAGAAGAAAAGGAAATGAAATGAAAGGCAAAAAATGGCTTATCAGTGATACCTCTTCCATTGAAGTAACCCCGGTCTCCTCTGTTCGTGTCTCGACACTTTCCACAAGGTTCATAGCACTTTCCATTGGTTTCTCAGCACTTTCCACTGGGTTCTCGGCACTTTTCATCGGTTTCTTAGCACTTTAAATTGGGTTCTCAGCACTTTCCATTGGGTTCTCAACACTTTCCATTGGATTCTCAGTGATCTCCATTGGATTCATAGTACTCTCGACTGTCTTTATAGTAGCATCAACCGCATTCTCATTATCTCCATTTATCTTCTCAGAATTATTATTCTGATTCTCTATGCTCATTTCTTCATCAAGTTTATTTTTGGCAGGATCCATTTTCACATCATCACCAGGGATATTCAGATCCGCAGGTAACTAACCAGACTTAAATGCATGTACATGACAAACACCACGTAATAAAAAAACAAGTGCAATATAGAAATGAAATATGCAAATATTTGTATAAAAAAAGAAAATGAGATGTCCTACAATACTTATAAGTTATTGTAGGAGTATACTGACAGTCACAGATATACTGTGCAAAGACAATTACTCTGCAATGATAGTAAACTCCCAACAATTTTACCATTAAATAAAAAAATATTGTTTGTGATGCTATTAAGAAAACTCAATTATTCCAAAAGCAGGATGTAAACAAAGTACCTTTTCAAGTCTAGCAGCTTCTTCAAGAGTTTGACAGTTGGCAATTGCAGCCTGCAAATACACTCATTAATAACCTAGACCACCTTATTTTATTTGGAAATTACAGTATAACACACTATAAATCAATATTCTAAGCTCAAATAGAGTAAACTAATCTCACGATTTCCACAATCCATGAGCTTAAGAAAAAAACAACATTGAAAGAAAACTATTACAGATCCAAATACAAATTGAAAGAAACCATAGCAGATACATCAGTAACACATGCCATAGGAATTCAAAAGCATGACAACGACTAAGACACTTTTCAATCAATTTTCTACATGTCACTAGAGAAAATTAAAACATGAAACCAAAATTATATTAGAAAAGTAGCAACTTGCACAAGCAGACTTGAATACCTTGATGCAAAAGTATAAGTTGATCAGTGCAATCACCATTCCTACTCAAAAGAAATTGGCCATGACAATAAGCATAGCCCCAGCACCCTAGAAATGGCCCTTCCAATATGGAAGCATGAAGAATGCCCAAATAGATTCCAAATTAATTAAATACCCTATTTGAAAACAATAAAAAAACTAAAAAACAAAATAGAACCATAGTACAAGCTCAAGTGAAGGGCATGAAATGCACCTTTATAGCTAATATTTGTTCTGGTGTGGGAGCAACAACTTTCGACACCTAATCTTCAATAGGTGTCTCTAGTGGTGTTGGAACTTCACCAGGAGTGAATGTTTTTGCAGGTTCCTTCCTAGCCTCCTCTTCAGCTTCCTTTGATGCAAACTGCTTTTGTGCTTCCAACCTCTCCTGTTCTCAACAAACCCTTAATGTCAGCAAATGAAGTTATAAAGAAAATAACCATACTATAGTAACTAGTTTTTGGTTCCAAAAAAGTAAATCTTGGCCATTGATACATAACGACCCATTCCTGCAAATGCCAAATGCTCCACCAGCCCCAAAGTCGAAAACATCTGGCACCAGTAGTCTAAAGCCCGCAAATGATCGATTTGTAGCTGCAATCAATCTATCTCACATATCTCCTTGTTTAACTCAGGCTTCCATTAATTTAGATCCAAGAAATCAAGCTAACATTCGTTAATCACAATAAATACAATAGATAACTAATTTGCCTCAAAAGTTTATTGAAAGGAGAAATAACCAACAAAACTAATTTTCTATAGTGCAACATATTTCAACATTATAGTAGATAATAATCCCCATTCTAGTCTTCACATTGTTTCCACAGAATATTCCTATGTGTAATTGACACTGAAACATTTACATCTGAACTTCACCATTTTCAGCAATTAGTTGAAAAGGATCAGCACCACTATACTAGTAGCAATATCCAATACAAATTTTTATGTTGCAAATAAAATGTCTTATATATAGTTATACTTAATTATTGACTTGCATATATACAGTTATACTTAATTATTGACTTGCACCAGGAAGATATCCATATGCTAATACTAGCGTACATTGCTTAGAAAATTCAAATCCCAAACCCGTCATCAGATGCAAACAAGCAAAACAACGAACCTAAATAGTCTAAATCCTTACAGCATCCTAGAAAATTTATTCATAACGATTAGTCATAGTGTCCATTATTTTCATGCAAGCCTTAAAACCGAAGCAATGTTTTAACTCACCTTCTTCTTTACTTTTCTGAAGTCGAGTAACTGCAGCTTATTCAACTTGTTAATAACATATAGGCGATAGTTTGGATTCTTTGTAATGTTAGTTTTTCAACATTTAAGCTAGCATTATATGGATCTTTAACTGAGAGAACAACAATCACAGCAATCAAACACAAGAGACAATGAACACAGTGTTTTTCCTCGGGGAAACCATAAATGGAGAAAACCCCACAACTTCCTCAGAGATAGAATCAACACAAAAGGTAAAACCCCAAAATAGTAAGATGCACTCCCGACAGCAGTAACTTTCTTCTTCTCTAGCCCCAGTGTCTTCTCCTTCCTCAACTATGTGCTACACTTGAGTGTGTATATGATGTGTGATAAATAGAGAGTCCATATCTCTATTTATACTAATCCCGACATGACTAAAACCCTACTAGGGCCGACCTCTACTAGGAGAGTCTAATAACCCTAGTTCCCCGGAACTGCGGGGACTTTAACCCTTAGACAATCAGAGGGTTACCCACAATGACTTGACATGACTTTTTTACATTATTGATTCTCCCGATCGAAACATCGGGGCATGACATGACATGATAACATCCCGGAATAAACATCGGGTTACAATAGATAAGAAATACAAGTGAATACATTCTGAAGTTACAATTACATCAACACTCCCTCTTAACTAGGAAGTAATTCTCTTGACCCAATTTTCATCACTGGTCTTCTTCTCATTAGAGGAAATTTCAACTCAAAATGGGACTCCTAAAATGAACTAATAAAATAATAGTTAAAATAATAAAATAATATTTATTAATTTTGGAGGAAGAAAAGGAAAAAACTACTTTTTTGTTTGTATTTTTGACATATCTCCCTGTGTTTTTACTCAAATTTCGATCAGGAGAGCTCATTGGATGTGGAATTAAATTCCGCATCCAACGAGTACCCACTCAACATACTTTTGACGGACCCTTCTACCCCAAAAACAAGAAATAGCTGAAAAAATGGAATGATGATGTCATCATTTTGTTTTTTCAGGTATTTCTTGTTTTTGGGGTAGCAGGGTTTGTCAAAAGTATGTCGATTGGGTACTTGTTGCATGCGGAATTTAATTCCGCTTGGATGCGGAATTTAATTCCGCATCCAACGAGATATCCCGATTGAAATTTGAGTAAAAACACAGGGAGATATGTCAAAAATACAAACAAAAAAAGTAGTTTTTTTTATGATAGCTATCCCCAAATTTATATTAAAAAAGTGTTTAAGACCTATACGGTATTTCAAGTTTAAAGCAATTTCATTGGCTAACACATGATGACATGGAATTTGAATAAAAGTTAAAAGGCCCATTTTGAGTTGAAATTTCCTCTAGTGCTAGACCTTCTCGTCATCTGCATCTCCAAGTCATCTTGTCTTCAAGTCATCTTTATCTTCATGCCATCTTCATTCAGATCTGGATCAACACTCGATCTGGATCATCATCACTGGATCATACTTGATCTGAAACATCATTGGATCATACTCGATCTGGAAGATATTTGGATCATACTCGATCTGGGACATCACTGGATCATACTCGATCTGGAACATCATCACTGGATTTTGATCATCACTCGATCTAGATCATCATCACTGGATCTGGATCATCACTCTATCTAGATCATCACTGCTGGATTTGGATCATCAGTCGATCTGGATCTCTCAGAGTCATCATAACTAGATCTGGATCATAGCTCGATCTAGATCTCCTCTAGTCACCATCATATGTGTTATCTCATGATTCTTATCGTCACAGGAAGTTCTACAGAGCCAGCCTTCTTTCATGCTGGGTGTATGCCTACCTCCTTGTAGTTCTTTGGTAGCCCTTACATCTGACGTACTCGTTAGAATGGCCAGTACTCACATCTGACCTGCTCGTTAAAAATGCGGTAGCCCTTACATTTGACCTACTCATTAGAATGGACAGCACTCACATCTGACCTACTCGTCAGAAAGGTGGTAGCCCTTGTATCTAATCATATAGGACCTAATCCTACAGTCACATCAGAATGGTGAGCACTCACATCTGACCTACTCGTCATAAAGGCGGTAGCCCTTACATCTATGTAGGAGCTCATCCTACATCAAAATGGCCAGCACTCACATCTAACCTACTCGTCAGAATAGCGGTAGCCCTTACATCTGACCTACTCGTCAGAATGGCCAACTCTCACATCTGACATGGGAGGAACCTAATCCTTTAGCCATGACAGAATGGCACATCCCTTACATCTGACCTGCTCGTCAGAATGGCGGTAGCCCTTACATCTGACCTACTCATCAAAATGGCCAACAGTCACATCTAACATGGGAGGAACTTAATCCTTTATCCATGACAGAATGGCTTAGCCCTTACATATGACCTACTCATCAGAATGGATATGGATCTCAACACTCATATCTGACATGGAAGGAACCAATCCTCTCACCATGACAGAATGGCTCATCCCTTACATCTGACCTGCTCATCAGAATGGCTTCTGGACTCATCACTTTCCCTTGGAAGGGACCTTGATCTAGAGAACACCAAGCTTCTCCCTGAAGTGCTCGAACTTCACTTTGGCTAGTGGCTTCGTCAACACATCAGCTATCTGATCGTCCGTTGCAACATACTGGAGCTTCACTGCTCCCATCTGCACCATATCCCTGATATAGTGATACTTGATCTCGATATGCTTCGACTTTTCATGGAACACTAGATTCTCTGACAACTTCACACAACTCTGGTTGTCACAATGTATATAAGTAGCATACATCTGGAGATCAAATAAATCAGACAGTAGCTTCCTTAGCCATACTGCCTCACAACTAGATGAACAGGCTGTGACATACTCTGCTTCAGCTATACTCAGTGCCACATAGGATTGCTTCCTGCTAAACCAAGTGATCACACCTGATCGCATACTAAAGCAACACCCTAAAGTGCTCTTCCTATCGATGGCACTGCCTACCGAATATGAATCAACATAACCCTCCAGGTTAATCTTCTGATTCGCATTGTAATTGAGCCCATAATAAACTGTACCCCTTAGGTACCTTAGAACATGATTTGTAGCAATCAAGTGAACATTTATCAGATCTGTCAAGAACTGGATCAAGGTGTTCACAGCAAAGCAAATGTCTGGTCTCATGTTCATCAGGTACATTAAGGACCCAATCATCTGATGATACATCGTAGTATCAACCGATTCTGATGAAGCATCACTCAATAGATTCAGGTTCGATGCCATAGGTGTGGCCATAGCCTTGCAGTCCATTATCCCAAACCTATTTAGGATCTCTACTGCATACTTCCCTTGTCCAAAAAAGATTCCATCTGCACTCTACCACACCTCCATACCTAGAAAATAATGCATCATTCCCAAGTCCTTCATCTCAAACTCGGCAGCAAGCTTTCTCTTCGTATCAACAATCAACCCATCCATACCTGTCACAAATAGATCATCTAAATACAATAGAAGCATCACTGGGTTGCCATCTTCAACCTTGTAGTAAAGGTTGGAATCTGCTTTACTTTTGGTAAAGCCCAAACTGGATAGAAAGCTGTCAATTCTGCCATACCATGCCTTGGGTGCTTGTTTCAAACTGTACAGGGCTTTCTTCAATATGCACACATGAGACTCCCTGTCATGTGTCTCAAAACCGAGTGGTTTTTCTACGTACACTTCATCTTCCACTACACCATTCAAGAAAGCAGTCTTGACATCCATCTGGTATATCTTCCATTTCATCACTACAGCCAGAGAAAGCACTGATCTAATGGAAGTGTATTTGGCTACAGGTGCAAAGGTTTCTTCATAATCTATTCCTTCTTTCTGAGAGAAACCCCTGGAGAGAAACCCCTAGCCACAAATCTTGCCTTATATTTTTCTATGCTACCGTCTGCAACATGTTTGATCTTGTAGATCCATTTGGAAGTTACAACTGACTTCCCTTTTGGTCTTGGGACAACATCCCAAACATCATTCTTCATGATCGACTGGTATTCTTCGATCATAGCATCCTTCCATTCTTTCCATTCTACCTTTTCTTCATAACTGGAAGGTTCTTTATCAATGAAATCACATATTAATGCTACATACCCGGAGCAAGATCTGGTCCTCTTTCTTTCTCTGTGATTCTCTTCTAGAGCCCCATATCTTTCCACACCTTGGATAAGTTCTCGTACCCAAGAAGGTTTCCTCTTATGAGGATTCTTCTCCAGAGGTGGATCTACAGGTCTTTGTGGTTCTTTGAATTCTTGATCTTCTTCTTAAGCTTCTTCATTCATGGTTGTATCATGAATTCTTGGTGCTTCTGCTTCTTCGGATTCTTCAGCAGGTTTCTTTTTGGATTTGTTGTAAGCTATATCTTCATCAAATGTCACATCCCTGCTAATGTCAATCTTCTTGAATCCTGGGAAATATATTCTATAAGCCTTCGAGCTTTCAAAGTATCCCACAAATATACCCTTCTTTCTTGAAGGATCTAATTTAGTCCTCTTCTCTTTTGAAATGTGTATGTAAACAGGACAGTCGAATATTCTGAGATGTTTGGCTTCTGGTTTCTTTCCAGAGAAGGATTCTTTAGGAGTATTGTTCTCGAGTACTCTATGTGGAGTACGGTTATGTACATACACTGTTGTTCTGGAAGCTTCTACCCAAAGATGCATAGGAAGGTCTTGATCATGAAGCATTGATTTTGCAGCTTCCATGATAGTTCTGTTCTTCTATTCCACAATCCCATTCTATTGTGGATTATAAGGAGTAGACAACTCCCTCTTAATCCCTGATTCTTTACATAGTTCTTTGAACTCATTTGAAGTGAATTCTCCGCCATTATCTGATCAAAAGGTCTTGATCTTCTTTTCAGTGTGGTTCTCAACCAAGGATTTGAATTCCTTGAACTTGCTGAATACTTCATCTTTGTTCTTCATGAAATAAACCCATGTCTTCCTAGAAAAATCATCAATAAAAGAAACATAATATGCATACCCACTTAGTGCGTTTGATGACATAGGATCGCATACATCGGAGTGGATGATTTCCAAGATTCCTTTTGCTTTGCTTTCACTGCTTGGAAATGTCTTCTTTGTATTCTTTCCTTTCGCACATCCTTTGCAGACCCCATCATGTTTTTCTTGGATTTTTGGAAGACCTTCAATAGCTTTGCTTGCAATAGGTAGTGCTCTGTAATGCACATGTGCAAGCCTTCTATGCCAAAGTTCACTTGTCTCTACTGTGTCATGAACCAAGGCTTGTTCTGGATGACCCTTTAGTTTGTACAATCCTCCTTCTTGTTATCCAATCACCATCGCATCATCGATAATCTTTCCTTTTGGCCACATGATGACTTGACCATCTATGAATGCAACCCTCGTTCCTTTTGCATCTAATGTCAATATGGAGAGGAGGTTATTCTTGAGTCATGGAACAAACAATACTTCTTTCATTATTAGATATTTTCCAGAGTCTAGCTTATAGGAAGATTTTCCACTACCTTTTATTGGATATTGTTAGGATATTTAGACACTTAGGAGTTAGTTAAGATCAACTTGTGTAATATATCCGTTAGGTAAAAGTGTGTTTCTTTAGTACGCATTAGTATGCATTTTTAAATATTCTAATCCGATGGTCATGATATGTTCTAGACATAGAGTGATCCGACGGTTCAACTTCTCTTAGATCATACCTACCATCGATCCATGGCTTAACACTCGATTGGTCTATGATCTCTATTTAAAAAGCATAGAGAGTCCTTGGCTAGTTGATCGATTATGAGAAGCTCATATGTAAATTTCTTTCTTTTGCATAATAAATTGCTCCAAGTAGCTATTTGGCTAGGGGCGTGGACTGTTTCCCTCTTGAGGGTTTTAACAACGTGAGAAACATCGGTGTGTTGATCTGTGATCTATTTGTGTGAAGCGGTTGCTAAAGGTGTTTGGTCTTTTTGGAGTACCCTATCTACCCGAACATGGTATCATATCTTTTATGAAGAGCCGCTTTTGGTTTTGATCAAGATATGAAACCGGTGTTGCCGAAACTTTGAAATATTTTTTGGTTCTGGATTTTCTGTGCATTTGTGGCCTGTGGGAACTGTTCCATTATGTCTGGAGTGCCGTTTTCATTCGGAAATATTTTTTGTTTCACCGAAAACCATTTTTGTTTTCTCTAGAAACACCCATTTCGACAAATCTTAAGGTATAATGTTACAGTGATGGATTTGTTTTTTTAAATCTCTCATATTTTATCAGTTTATTATTAGATCTTTTCTGTTTTAGTCTCAGATTGTTTCCTTCCTTGACTGCGTATGCTCTTTGCCGTGCACCTTGCACGATCGCGACGAATCAGAAATAGTCAGGAAAAGTTTTTTTTTCTTGTCTTCTCGGCTACGTATGCTCTTTGCCATGCACCTTGTGCGATCACGGAAAATTAGAAACAACGAGAAAAATTGAAAATGTAGACTTTCTGGGTAAACTAACCAAGATCTAACCCCTTTGTGTGAAAAAAAAAATTTGTTTTTGTTTTTTGTTTTTTTTTGTGATTTGCAAGAAAAGAAAGCAAGCACGGAGAATGAGAGAGAAGAGTTAAAAAACAAAAACAAAAAAAAAAACCCTTCCTCTTTCCATACTTTTATGTATCTTTTAAACTTAGCTCACTTGGTCCAAAGTTGCTTTGCTCCTTGATAAGTCTTGAGTTCAAGTCTTATCAAGCTACCTTTTAGTGCATGCAATTTCTATTGTCAAGTTACTTTATTGTAAAAGTGCATCTCACATAAATAAAATAAAATAAAAGTGAGTCACTTAAGTCTTTTAATTTATTGCTGCACTATTTAAAAGTCACATTATTGTCAAAGTGAACATCACTTATTCTAGAAAAGTGATTCACTTCAAAGAAACTGTATTGTAAAAAGTAATTGTCAAAGGTTGATCTTGGGAAGAGGGGGCTTCTTTTTTTAGTTGGTCAAAGTTAATATCTGCCACGTCACTATTGGGGACATCTTCAACATTTTCTTTGATCAAGCATAAATTCATCATCCAGAATCAGTTTTCAGTGTCGTTTTTTTTAAAACCGCATATTTTTTCGATCTCTTTGCATCCAGATAGTTAGTTTCTGTTATTTCAGCCATTATTTTATAGTATGTTTTCTCCTTGTGATATTATACTTACAAGTTCTAACTATTTCTCATGGAAATCTCGTATGGAAGATGTTCTACAAAGTAGGGGACTTTTCAGGATAACCTCAGGGAAAGAAACAAAACCTACTGATGATGATAAGAAAATTAAATGGGAAAATAGATGTAATGAAGCTCGTAGATTGATTGGGATGTCAATCTCTATTGATTTGTGTTTCCACATATCTGAAATTGATGAACCTTATTGTAATGCCCCGGTTTTGACCCCGTTACATTAGATGTATATGATGTATATATTGTAATGATCATGGTGTGGAGCTAAAGGCCAAGGCCCCGCCATTGATCGGTAATGCTATGTTTTGGATTTAAATTTGTCACCGATAGTATATCAGGGCATGCAGCATAAATTATGTTGGCCATCATGTAAATATGCATCATAATTAATTAATGGACACAACCAGCTACAGTCGCGGCAACTAAATCGAATGGGGCATGATTTCCTAAGGATAAGGGGGGGGTTGAAATATTTAACCTATGGGTCAATGGGGAAAAGCCAAATGTCTATGAGAAGACCCATCAAGCTGTCAACTACCTTTCTTGTCTTTTTCCCCAATCATTTATTTCTGCCAGAATGTGGTTGAGTTAGTTATTGCATGGAATGGGAAGAGTATGGGCAACCAAATTCGAATTGGGCAGAGACCCATTTTTTAAAAACGTGTTCTAACTTCCTTGGCAAGGAAAATGCCCAAAAACGTATGCCATTCTGCTATGCATCCACGTTTTCCATTTTACTCACCATTTTCCTTCACGTTGGGGGCTTTTGGGAGCAGCTGGAGTTTTTCCTGTGTCTCTGATTCCACGTTTTTGGTTGTTCGCTTCATTTTCCCATGGATGGGAGGTCGTTTTTGTAGTGCTGGAGATTGGGCTATCTTCCTCACGTCTTTGGAGCTGCTGGTGCATTTTCCATTCACGTTTTTGGAAGTTTCATGTGTTTTTACCATGGCTGTGAAGGGCCATTCACGTTTTTGGCTGTCTCACTGACTATTGGTCTCACGCACAGAATTTTTGGGTCGTTTTTCCCCTGCTGTGAGTTGTGCTCACTGATAAGCTTCAAGACTATGTGTTTTCCCCCATGTTGTGCACCATTTTTGCTGTTACGTTTGGGGATTTGCTGTATGATTGCTTGGGAGTCGTTTTTCCCTGTTTAAGCTGTGAGAGTTGAATTAATTGCCGGAGTGCAATTGTTGGTCTTCGAACTGTATTGGGAGCAAGGATGTGGGCTGATTTTTGCTTGATAAACCTGGTGGCTAGAACCACACAGACAGAGCTAGAGGGCTGACCTTCTTCTCCATCACCCTTGAATAGCACTGGAAGGGAATACAGGGCCTGAGGGACTGTGTAGCAGAGAAGGGACTGATTCCTTGTGTTGGGTGTGGATGGGTGTTTTAGAGGTCAGGCTAGTTCTGGTGTAGGTGTCCTTGGCTCTGTAATGAGCTCACCAGCTTAGCAATTTGCCTTCTCCAACTCCTGGATGGCCTGATAAACCCAACTGAGTTGGCTTGGCTGTGTTTTGGTTATCTTTAGCTATGTGTCATCTTGCTAGTTCCTTTATTCCTTGGAGAATCATGCCCAGCTCGGGGGTGGCAGCGTTGCTGAGAGATTAAGGAGCACGCTGGCCTATGGTTGGGTGGAACGTTGCAGCGACGTAGCTGGTTGCGGAAAGATTTCTTCATAAGATAAGTGCTCTTGTGTAATTTACCTCTGCAATTCTATATTTACTGGAATGAAAATGAAATGAACATGATAAATGCATGATGAATGAATGCTGGCTTAAATGTGTGATGTTTCCGCTGTGTATGATGATTAAATTGCATCTGTGAATGATTAATAATTTTATGTGCATACTTTAGTTCAAATTCTCTTTCAGCATTCTGTTTTAGGTAATTTTTAAGCCTGTACATGTTCATGGGCAGTTAGCCCGGTCTGATAAAGCGTGTAGTCGCGTCCTCTACGCCGGTCGGAGGCATGGGGACGTGACACTTATAAAGCTTGAAAAAATTTGGAATCTGTGTTTGGTAAACACAATGAAATTCAAGGTCGTCAACTTGAGAATGAGTTGATTTCCTTGAATCTAAATGATTTTTCATGCATTCAAGACTATTTATCTAAGTATAAAACTCTTAGACTATTATGTGCAAAATGCAAGATTAAGAAAGAAGACAAACAATGTATTTATCATATTCTTTCCAAACTTGGACCTGCATATTATGTTTTTGTATCTACATTCTAATCCATGAAAGAATCCTCGATTGTAGCTAGCTATCAAGAGCTTGGTCTTGAATCCTTTTGTGATTCCTTAATTAGAGAGAAAGATAAGCTCATTCATCTTGGAATAATTAACAATGCAGATACATCTAGGAAAGTCTTATTGTCCCAATAGAAAGAAAATTCCAAGCCTCCCAAGAAACATAATTTTTGCAATAATAAGAAAAACAACAAGGGTCCCAAACCCTCTCAGTCAGCGCCTTTTTTAAAAAATGACAAAGGATCCAAGCAAAAATGAAAGAAGACTGAGCGTCATTGCAATTTTTATGGGAAAGATAATCATGATGAATCTAAGTGTTTTAAGAATATGACAATGTTGGAAGTAGCAATGAAGAAGCACCACATCAGCCCAGATTCATCTTCAGAATCTACCTCTCATGGACATGTACTTTGTGCTTCTGGTTACTCTTATACTGCATCTTCTTCTTCTACTTCAATTGAATGGCTCATTGATTCTGGAACATCTGATCATATGGATAAAGATAAAGCCATATTTTCTACTATGCATGAATGTAACACCAAACAAATATTTGTTGGTGATGATAGATCTCTAAGTGTTGTAGGATCCGGAACAGTTCTAGTAGAAAATGGTCATTTCAATGATATACTATGTGTTCCAAAAATTTCCTGCAATTTGTTATCAGTCTATCAAATTACTCATTTAGGTGAAGGTAAAACTGTGACGTTTACACCTCACCAAGTTGTAATCAAAAATTTTAAAAATCCCCAAAATATCCTTCCTACTGGAACTGTTGTTGATATTACCAGGTTGTACAAATTTAACAACTTTGGGTCATCACCTTTTCCTTCAGTTTTTGTTGCTCATAGTGATAACTTGAGCAAACTTTGACATGAGTGATTTGGTCACTTAAATTATCACTCATTGCAACAACTATGTAAAGACAATATGGTGACTGGTCTTTCGCTGGTATCTTGCAAGGATGGTGTTTGTTCCGGTTGTGTACTCGGAAAACATCATCGGGACATTTTTGACAAACATGCCTCTTGGCACGCCTCGGTTCCCTTGGAGCTTGTGCACAGTGACTTGTGTGGCCCTCTTCCATCTGCTTCCTTTTATGGTTTCAAATATTTCTTAACTTTCATTGATGACTACTCCAGACGTACTTGGGTTTACTTCCCAAAACTTAAGAGCGAAGTATTTAACATGTTCTTGGCCTACAAGGCCCTTGTTGAAAAGTAATCTGGTCATCAAATTATTAAGTTAAGATCTGACAATGGATGAGAATATGTTAACAACAAGTTCACTACTTTCTGCACTAAACAAGGAATCCAACAACAACACAATGTTCCATATACACCTCAACAAAATGGTGTAGCTGAATGGAAGAACTGCACTTTAAAAGAAATGGCTAATTGTATGATCCAATCTAAGGGACTAAGTCTTCAATATTGGGCTGAGGCCATAAATTGTGCAAATTACATAGTTAATCACACACCCACTAAAGTTTTACAAGGTATAACACTGGAAGAAGCATGGAGTAAAATTAAACCAGATGTAAGTCACTTTCGTGTGTTTGGTTGTGAAGCATGGGCTCACATTCTAGATGAAAAATGGAAAGCATTACAACCTAAAAGTGAAAAGTGCATATTTGTTGGATATTCTAAATATGTAGAAGGTTATAGACTTCTTCAGCCCCATTCCCATGATATAATCATTAGAAGAGATGTTAAATTTGATGAAAATCTCTTGGCCTGCGAACCTAACTTGACGAGCGTGCCATCTTTGGCCTGTGAGCCTGATTCAACGATTGTTCCTTCTTCTTCTTCTTCCAACTTTCTTGACAGGTTTCCAACTCTAGTTTCTGATGATGACAATGAGAATGAAAATCCACCTCCGCATGCTCATGTTCCTCAAATTGCACCAGCACTAATACTTCCTCGATGGGTCCGTTCAACATGTGAAGCAGCTGGTGATCTTGCCAGTGATCCTAGAGATAAACGTTGAACACGTTCTCAGTTTCAGTGAGCCTCTTCTCTTTTGGCTCATGTTTTCGAGAATCATGATCCAGAAACTTTTGCAGAAGCTTCAGGAATCAAGATTGGGATGCAGCTATGGATGAAGAACACCGTTTCTTAATGGTGAACGATACTTGGGATCTTGTTCCTCTTCCAAAAGGAAGAAAACTTGTCAAATGTAAATGGGTCTACAGAACTAAGTATGCATCAGATGGAAGTGTTGAAAGACTTAAGGAAAGGTTAGTTGCTAGAGGTTTTTCCCAAGTTGAAGGGATTGACTACAATGAAACCTTCGCCCCTGTAGCAAAAATGAACTCCATCCACCTTGTTCTTTCCCTTGCAGCCTTACATAACAGGGAAGTCCATCAAATGGATGTCAAGTATTCCTTCTTAAATGGTGATTTACATGAGGAAATTTACATGGAACAACCTCCTAGATATGTTCAGAATAACTCTAGCCTTGTTTGTCTCCTTAAGAAATTTTTATATGGCCTTAAGCAAGCTCCTAGAGCTTGGTATGCCAAAATGGATAGCTTTCTCCTTGACACTAGTTTTTCTAGATGCCATTCTGACCCCAATGTCTATACCAAGAAAGTAGGAAACCATCTCATCGTACGTATTCTTTATGTTGATGATCTTATCCTTACTAGTAGTGACCCTAAACTTTAAACCCATGTGAAATCCAGTCTTAAGCAAAATTTTGAAATGTCAGACTTAGGACATTTGCATTATTTTCTTGGTCTCCAAGTCTTGCAAACCAAAGAAGGAATATTTCTTTCCCAGTCTAAGTATGCTTGTGACCTTCTTCGTCGCTTCCACATGGAAGATTGTAAACCAACCCCTTCTCCCTTCCAATCTGGAGTCAAACTTTTCACCACTTGTACTTCCCCTGAAGTAGATGCCACCTTGTATCATCAGCTTCTTGGTAGTCTTTTATACTTGACTCATTCTCATCCTGACCTTTCCTTTGCCGTTGTTCTTGTTTCCCATTATATGCAAACTCCTCATGAAAGTCACTGGAAAGCAGCAAAAATAATACTTCGATATATTTGAGGTACAATTCAGTTTGGGATTCATTATAGTATAGGGGGGAAACCTTTGTTGGTTGGTTTCACTTATTCAGATTGGGCCGATGATCCTGATGATCGAAAGTCTACTACAGAGTATGTTTTCAGTCTGGTATCTGGACCTGTCAGTTGGGCTTGTAAGAAACACCAATCTCTTTCTCTTTCTTCAGCAGAAGCAGAATATCGAGCCATAGTTAATGTCAGTCAGGAATATTTATGGCTTCGATAGATCCTTTCAGAGTTTGGATTCGAGCAATAGAAGCCTACTCCACATTGGTGTGACAATCAAAGTGCCATCAAGCTTGCCAAATATCCATTTCTACATCAGCGCAGCAAACACATTGAGCTACACATGCAGTTCATCAAAAATCTTGTTCATGATCATGTTATTGAAGTGCTCTATTTCCCTACAGATGATCAAGTTGTAGACATCTTCACCAAGTCTCTTACAGAAGCGAATTTTTCTAAACTTTGGTCTATGTTAGGAGTTCAGGAATGTGTCCTTAAGGGAGGATAGGCTCTAATGCCTCCTTCCTTCTCCTAATAGTGCCACTTTTGTAAATCCTTCAATCCTATCCCAAGTTGTTCTTAAGGGGGGATGTTAAGATATTTATACACTTAGGAGTTAGTTAAGATCAACTTGTGTAATATATCCGTTAGGTAAAAGTGTGTTTCTTTAGTATGCATTAGTATGCATTTGTAAATATTCTAATCCAATGGTCACGATATGTTCTAGACATAGAGTGATCCGATGGTTCAACTTCTCTTAGATCATACCTACCATTGATCCGTGGCTTAACACCCAATTGGTCTATGATCTCTATTTAAAGAGAATAGAGGGTCCTTGGCTAGTTGATCGATTATGAGAAGATCATATGTAACTTTCTTTCTTTTGCATAATAAATTGATCCAAGTAGCTATTTGGCTGGGGCCGTGGACTGTTTCCCTCTTAAGGGTTTTAACCACGTGACAAACATCGGTGTGTTGATCTGTGATCTATTTGTGTGAAGCTATTGCTGAAGATGTTCGGTATTTTAGGAGTACCCTATGTACTTGAACAGATATTGGTAGTCATCTCCTCGCTTCACCTTGTGAGGTGATTCATGTTTTAATAGTCTCACAAAGGATTCCTTGAATCCTGTCATATAATTGGAGGCCCCACTGTCTATAAGCCAATCATCACTTCCATGAGTAATGTTACCTGTGAGAGCGGAAATCAAAACATATTCATCGTTTCTTGAATAATATTCACTTTTATATCCGGTTCTCTTCTTGGATGGTTCATCATCCTTTGCAGCATGAGCATGATGTCTTCTTTTGTTGCTCCTCTTTGATAGCTTTGGTTTCTTAGGACAATTATTTGCATAATGTCCTGCTTCATCACATGTATAACATAAGACCCTAGACGAATATTTTCTAGTGTTATCTTTGTGATAGTGCTTACCTATAGGGTGACGAGATCTTCTTTTGGTTGACTTAGAGTGTACCGTGAGAGCTTGATCTTCACTTCCCATCTTTTCTTCTCGATCTACTATCTGTGCTTCTTCTTGAGAACACTCTTCCCATAGTCTGCTGAAATTGACTAACTTCTTTCTAGCACAGATTCCTTGGATGAAAGAATCCCATGACATAGGAAGGCCATTCAAGGTAGTCGACACAATCTCTACATTTTCCACTTCTTCATCTACTGCTTCTAGTTGTTCCTTGATCTAAGAGACTCTTGTGAAGTAAGACTGGATTGTTTCTACATTCTGAATCTTCACATTCTTCAGTTGGTTTTTCAGAGTCATCTTTTAGTTTATGTTATTCCCTTCAAATAATTTGGTTAGGGCATCAAACATAGCTTTAGGTGTATTGAGAGAGGAAACCCAAGGGATAAGGTGATCCTTGATAGAATCAGCAATGATCCTCTCTGCCATAAACAACTTCTTCTTATGCAAGGACTTAGCCTCATCTCCCTCTGGAACTGGAACCTCCTCATGGATGTAGGAGTCTAACTCATTTTCTTCCAAGACCAGGGAGATCCTATACTTCTAAGATCGAAAGTTATCAACTCCCTCAAGCTTTTCATCAAGCTTGGTATGATGAGACATCTTAACTAAGAACCTCAAATGAAAATACAAAAGATTTTAGATCTTACCAAGTCAAGATGTCGGATCTGAACTTTGAGCTGAAATCTTGCAGAGCTGGTTCAAGACCAAATTACGGTTTTGCTTTTCCAGAGTTTTGTCCACCCAAATGCTTTGAAATTTATCCCTAACTTCGATTTTTGGGAGGAGATCAATCCAGGCATGGGCTCACTGAAAAATTCCTCTTCTGTGAAAAGCCCTAATTTCTGGCAGTAGTGTCAGGTAAAAAACTGTAAAACCTCAGAATTGGATTCTGCTTCGACAGAAAGATGCGCCCTAAGGAGGAGAATTATTCCACCTTGATTTTGCTGAAAATATATGGAGAGAGATCCATAAAGTAGGAATCCCTAGTTCCTGTAGTTGCACAGTGTCTTCTTCTTAGGTTAGCTCTGATACCGTGTTAGTTTTTCAACATTTAAGCTAGCATTATATGGATCTTGAACTAAGAGAACAACAAGCACATCAATCAAACACAAGAGACAATGAACACAGTGTTTTTACTTGAAGAAACCATAAATAGAGAAAACCCCGCAACTTCCTCAGAGATAGAATGAGCACAAAAAGGTAAAACCCCAAAACAGTAAGATGCACTCCCGACAGCAGTAACCTTCTTCTTCTCTAGCCCCAGTGTCCTGTCCTTCCTCAACTATGCGCTACACTTGAGTGTGTATGAGATGTGTGCTAAATAGAGAGTCCAACTCTCTATTTATACTAATACCAACATGACTAAAACCCTACTAGGGACGACCTCTACTAGGAGAGTCTAATAACCCTAGTGCCCCGGAACTGCGGGGACTTTCACCCTTAGACAATCAAAGGGTTACCCACAATGACTTGACATGACTTGTTTACATTATTGATTTTCCTGATCGGAACATCGGGGCATGACATGACATGATAACATCCCGGAATAAACATCGGGTTACAATAGATAAGAAATACAAGTGAATACATTCCGAAGTTACAATTACATCAACATGTAACTATATTATCCATCAGGCTAAGTGTCTACAAATTCACAAGAGCTGCAAGTGGATCAAGATCCACCAAGTTCACTAGGCGATTATTTGTAAAAACTAGTGTCTGAAGTTTTGGCAAAAATTCTACACATAACATCAATGTAAATTGATTCAAAAAATTTGGTAAAGACAAATTCAAAGGTGTGCTAAGCACCAGGCTACTAATATAAATGCAATGAAAATTATAGTGGTATGACATAAAGAACAAATCACCTCCAACATTTGGGTTGATGCAGGCAATACGATTGTTATTTATTAATAATGTGCTCAGTCGCTTCAGATAATGAAAGTTTTCCAGATTAACAATTTCATTGACTGAAAGATCTATACTATCAAATTGGTCCTGCAAAGGACCACAATGAAGATCAACTGAGACGCTAGAAAATATTAACACTAAACAAACACATTTTTCAATTAAAATGCTCCAAATAATAAGAAGCTCAATTATAGTTGTTCAGAAATAATATGAGAGACATAGAAATTAAAACTGTGCCATCAAAGAAAGTATTAAACAAACTTTCAGATGAGTATTTAATAAGAAACATGCAATGCAAATGATTAAGTGAAACGAATTGTTAGCATTAACTGCCACAACCTTAGGTAACTTGTGAAAAACATATTTGTTGTATGTTATGCATATGTGGTCATGCAGGAGACAAACCCACTAAGTGTAATTCTGACTTGAGTCCTTAATGTTAGAATGGCTCTTTAACTAATTGCTTCAAACTACTCTTTTGAATATATGTAAGTCTGTTTTGGTAAGGTAATCAAATCATTCATCTGGCACGATTTCCTAATGTGCTTTCCATTGCTTATTGGAAGCATTGGAACTTTCACCGTGGGAGAATCAAAAATAAAAAATTGGCAAGAACTTGATTGCTATTATGAGTAGTATTTGTTTATCAAGTATGTGCTAGATTTTTTTGGGAGTAATTAACAAGCATTTTCTAAATGTAATTTTGTTATATTAATAAAATTTATGATTTTTTTCCACAAAAAGAGTATGCAATACATGGGTGATTACATATTGAAAATGGAGGAATCAGAAATAGTCCAGCAAATAGTCTCTGATTCTATGCAAGAGATATGCAAATTTTTAGAAACATTAAGACAATAATTTCAGCATAATTTTCTACTCCATGAAATTCCTTATGGATTTAAATAATATATAACTTACAATCAAAATGTACCAAAAAGAGGTAAACATATTATAAGAGCAGGAACATGTGATCTCCAGCAGGAAGAGACAGAGGATGACCAATATGATGAAGCAAGACCTAAACTATCACAGAGCACATCTAGCAACTAGAACAGATGTGTCACATCCATCCCCACTTCCTATACCTAGACAGTAACCTATTTCTTTATCTAGACAGTTCCTAAAGATTGGCACAAATTAGTCAAATTTCATCACAAGATAAAAAACAGTGCACATGGATCTGTTATGCCACATACTGTATAGCAGTTTGCTAATGTATTCCAGACTGTTGTGGCCCATATTTCTACTTGTGGGTCTCCTATATGATATGGGTGATTTGATGACCATGAGATGATGTTATATTTTTTCCTTTTTCTACTACTATTTCATGTCAAATGATGATGATGATTTATTACTTAATGTTGTACTAAAATGTCTACTGTTATAGCATGATATACTGTATTTGATTGTTTTGATGTGTATATCTAGTTGTACCTTGCATAAGTTGACAAGGTTGAAGGGTTGTTGGTTTGATGACATACCATGCATCAAGATTACTACTCTTAATTTGGTATTTCTAATAACTATTTCCCCCTTCTTTGGTTCCACCTTAATTTTTATCATTTTATCCATACCACTCCATCTTGTCTCTGCATCCAATTGGCTTGAAGTTGATTGATTGACTCTTGTTCTCCCACTTTGTGAATCTGTAACTATCTATGCTTTGCTTCTCTCATAACTATATCTAAGATTTGTTGTGTTGCAGTGAATCCTCAATATAGAAATCTTTGTGGTATGCTCAACGAGGTCGGTTGTCAATAGTCAAGAAGAGCTACAATTGAGAAATGTTTTCTCTTTAGATCTGAAATTCCCTATGCTATTGTTATATAATGGTTTACAAATGGAATAATAGGTCATACCTACATAGGCTATGGATGCCCATTGGCAACAGGTGCCATGCATATTTGCTATCATATGCATTATTGTGGCAACTTTGTCGGGGATATGGGCGCTCACTGGCAGCAGATCTAAAGTTGTGTCATCACTGGTATACAAAAGGTGTAAGACCAGGGCCAATATCTCCCAATATGTTAATCCGATGCTCAAGAAAAAAATTAAATAAGTGAACTAATACTGTTGGGATCAAGGGAAAGGAAGCCCATAACACGCCCCTTTTGCTCAACACATGCTTTGGTTATCTGTACCATTGGTGAAACCACAAAGGAAGCCTTGATTCCCTTACCCTGAGTCAAACTTTCAACCAAACTAAATTCACTTCCTAAACCTCTTGTGAGTTATCCATATCCACCCCAAAGAAGATCAAGACCGTTGGTAAATACTTTGATATATTTTCATGGTGCTAGTATGCTCTTAGATCATTAATCCAGCGAACTTGTTTGAAAATACTTATGGGGTATATCATCATGAATTCATGACTATGCTATAATATTACTCACACTTAAACAATTAAATGCATTATGTCTATTACGTACATTGATTCTGCAAATGTACACCACTACTAGTCCACCTGGGACACTCCTTAGCAGTAGTACAGAATGAAAAATTTTCAAACATACAAAGATACTATCATGCTTCCATCAGAGATATTCAGTAGATGTTAGTCAGGTTCTATGTGTATCCAGTACCATCACCGAGGGGCATGTTCAACCATCTTTTGTTGTACATGGGATCCATGCATTCTAAACACATACCCATTTGGAATTTATCAATTTATATTCCACCCGATTCGTCACCAGTTCCATATACAGTTATTATTGTAGAATGGTGGAATTTTTTGCACAGTGTTCTAAAGTCAAATTTTCATGACCGTGCATGGATTTATTGCACACGTTGTTTTTCAAATCTATTGATGTATTTGGAAAATCATTTGGCTCTTCTATCAGTATACTAAGTCATATGTAGAACACTTTTCTAAATTAGTCAATTTGACCAAGTTTGACTTTTTCAGGAATTTGACTTGGTCAACATAGCAGAACAACAAGGCAAATAAAGGTGCCAACATCAATTAGTAGTGATATTGACTCTGAGAATCATTCTGACCCTTTTCTCCTTGGTCACATGTCAATTCTTGGGTGATTGGATTTTAATTAAAACTTTCCCTAAGTTTTAATTAAGACTACGTTAGATTTGCATTAGTTTGACAAAACTATAACAGCATTTCTAGCATGATCTGAGAAAAGACATAGGAACCTATGGTATTCATAGGATATTTGGGCTCATCATAGGTAGTTTCCCCTTTCAATTCACATTGATACATACATTTATGGATTAATGGAATTTAATTAAAACGCTTCCCCAAGTTTTAATTTAAAAATGCCTAAGAATAATATGGTTAATAATTAAGGCATTACGAGAAATTATCAATGATTATTTGGCATGATGAGCCACTCTTGGAGATTAAGCGGAGGCTTCCTAGTGGCTTACAAGTCATCAGTGCACTTAACTATGGTTGGGCGTTTATATTTAAATTATGAGACTCTAGATAGATCTATATAATGTGATTTCCCCACCTCAAAATCCCCTTCTTTATTGGTGTTTACTTCAGGTGGTTCTTGATTATATATACATAATTGATTTTCCTCACCAGTCAGGTTATACTACTATAATATAGAACTTAGATAACAATTGGGTGGGGAGATTGGTTTGTAAGACCTAAAATGACCACCCGACTTATAATACCCCTACCATTAAGGTAAGACTTGGACCAGACAAAAAAATAGAAGACCTTTGAACATGAATGAGTGATTAAAGCTTATCTTATTAAGCTACCGAATAAATACTTTCCAGACACCACCAATGAATGGGGAAAAAATTAGCCCTACTCATTTCCAGGGATTGGCAATAAGGAAAGAGTTTGGGATCGATTTGAATATGATGGAAATGCACCATATCCCTGGAATGAGCAAGCCTTGTCTACAAATAAAATTGGGATGTGCTTATTGGTCAGTGTCGGTTTAAGCCATTTTAGGACATCCATTTGGGGAGAAACCAACCCATAGGAACATGAGAAAGGACTACAGCATTCTTCGTTCATCCTCTCGAATAAAGAAGTGTTTTTTATCAGTCGTCTAGGTTAGCTCGGTATGCCACATGTATTTCCAAGAATCCCCAAGTCCAGTTGAATTCCATTGTGGGTACTGAGTGCACTATAGCCTTTTCAAGCTGCTAAGAAAAAGTGTCCTAAACACTAATGATACATACTTTTTAAAATAGGATTCATCCCCCTTCCCCAAGTTCTTTTACTTGCTTCGGATGCTGAATCCCAACAGGTTTGCATCCAAGCCCGCTAATGGGACCAACTCCTCAATCTAATCCAATCCACTAGGAACACAAACTAATAGTCTAGATCTTTAAAAAGAAGACAGATCTAATCCACCAGGCACAAAAACTAACAGTGTTACCTGATCTCACAAACACAGAACACTTAGAATGGTACATATTGAAATCCATTACCAAATTGGATATGGTCCATCTCTTTTGGGAGAACACTGTTCTAAGATTAGTGATATTTTGTTCAAGTTGCAAAGACAAAGTTGTGCAATGCCTCAACACTTTTCCCTTCGGTGAATTCTATTCCAAAACAATACTTTCATGCTCAATGCTAGATGGCAGTGTAAAATTAGTAATTTACAGGCAAGCCAACAAATACAACAATTCAAAGAAACAGTATGTAAGCAGTTGATAAAGAAACTTTTTCCTATTTGTTAGGAGCTTAATTTTACAATTAGCAACCAATAACATGATTTGTAGAGTTGGACACTTTCTCAAACACCAAGTCCAATTTGAGGAGTGTCAATTCTACATTCAAATTCAATAGGCCCCAACTTGCTTCCAATAAGGATTCAATAGTTTCATAACCATGTAGAGACATCCTTTCAACCACCATTTTCTAAATGTATACATGGTACCAAAAAAATGAGAATTTTTCCTACTTACCTGAGCCTTCTCCTTTGGTCCATTGTTAGCAGCAATCAAAACCTACATGATAGGGTTTTACCAAAAAAAATCAATAACCCAAACGAGAGCTAGAATCTTCCAAAACCTTAAACCTTTAAAAACCCTATTAAAATCCAGGTTTTTGGCAAAACCCATCAACAACTGAATTCAAAACTGAGGTTTTCCAACAAAATCCCAGCTCAAAACAATGTCCAGCCATTAGAATGGCTTTACAAAATTATAAAAAACTCACCTGCTTGACAACCAAAATCTCCCCAGAGTCCAAATTCATGGCCATATAAACCCTCCCGTAAGCCCCAGAGCCAATAAGCTCTCCTTTCTTCCACCTAATAGCAGGGAAACCTCTTTCCCAAGTCGTTTTATAAATAGAACTCGCCTGAGGTGACCTGAAACTTGAATTCATCCCATGCCCAAAACCTCCATTGTTCACCTCAAGGCTCCTAAACACCAATGAACTCCTGAAAGATCCATATCTGTCTTGCATATTTTAGGAACCCCCTCTCAACACTTCATATAACCCGAATTTCAATCATGCCAGGATGGAACAAACTTTGCCCAATCCACAAACCTCTAGAGTTTCAGCAAGAATAATGCATATCATTGTGTTCTAATGACGATCAGAGTGTTTTTAATCAAATTTGACTGGAAAGAGCTTGGTGTGAGTGGATTTCGCGTGGTGATATATGGAGGATTTCGCATGGTGACCAGAGTGGCACACCACGTGGTGATATATGGAGGATTTCGCATGGTGACCGGAGTGCCAAACCACATACCAGTCATGGTATGAATAACAAAGGAAGGACATCCTAGGAAAGCTATTTTAAAAGCCAAATAATAGTATAGATATGCCCCCCTACTGTACCAAGGAATTCCTTACTTGGATCCAGGACATAGTTTTTATGTTCACCCTCATTCTAGGGAGAGAAGATGATGTTTCTATGGATGGTGCCATGCTGGCCCTCATTGATTAGTATCATCGGGGCCCTACCCACTCTCTCCGGTATGTTGAAGTAATTTGGTGGATGATGGTTCATGAAAATAGGCCATTGGCGATGAATGCCGAGGTGGGTGGAGATTTGTTTGGTACATTAGTTGGCTAGAGCTGCAAATGCAAATATATATATATATATATATTATATAAATTATATAGATTTTTTTATTGTTATTATTTTATTATATACATTATATTTTTTTTGTTTTATTTTTACTATTTTATTATACAAATTATGTTAATTGGCTATATATTATATTTTTTTAATAATTATCATATAAGTTGTTTATTTTTATAAATGGAGTAGTTTACGAAGTTGACGATTTGGCCTGAAATCTGTTCATCGTTGCCACTTCTCGTCCAAAACATCGACTCTGATCGGTACCAAAATCCGATCAATACTCTTTGGGACGGCGACCGACGACAGTCACAGATGAGGGCCCTACATCCCCTTGAGAACCATCCATTTGAATCTGCCTCCTACACATAGACTTAGCAATTGCATCCAATGCATGGCCAAAAAAACATGTCAACTTCATATCTGTGGGATGAAGGTATCGTTCAACCCATGCTCTACAATGACATCTGCAACAAGTAAACCTTCTTGCAAAGTTTAATCACTACTTCTAATGTTTGCTTCAGTTTTCCTTTGGAGCATGTGAGGAATGTCTATGTGAAAAAACCAGTGACCTTTGCAAATAGTGGCATTACAGGAGGGTGCTCATGCTTTTCCCAGGATAAAAGCTCAAAATGCATATGGTTATGAGAGCATAGGCTGGAGATGGTGATAATTGAAAATGCAAAGTGGAAGCAATAATAATGTAGCATTGAAACCTATAAAATACCATAAAAACTAGTCATTGATTGGAGTGATGAACATGATCGGAGTAGCAAGAACCATACCTTTGAATCGCTTCGACTGGTCACTACGATATTTTGAACCAGCCTATCGTCTGCAAAAATAGGGTATCGAGTGAAAAAACAAGAGAGAAAGGGTCAAACGATACCTTTAGCCCATAGATCCAAAGTCGATGTGTTTTTTTGGCCATGCATTGGATGCAGTTGGTAAGTCTACATGGAGGAGGCACATTCAAATGACCAGTTCTCAAGGGGATGTAGGGCTATGATGCTTCTAGCTAGGTATGGATATGGTACTAGTTCTAGTGCCTAATTCATAATTGGTGTAGAAACCTAATATTCCTTTGGAACGTGCTTAACTGGGTTTGCTAATTCAATGGTGCAACAGGGATAAAGATGGTCAAGAGAAAATTCATGCAAATGCTTTAATGGATCTTTGAATATCGAGGCACATGACACCAATAATACTAATATAAGGTAGACAATTTACAAAATTTACACTTCATTGTCAAATAAAATGACTAATTCATATTCTTCTAGCTAGTCATTTTTTATGTCATGACTAAATTAGTCATTTATGTTAGTCATTTTTAACTTTGTCACTTATTATCTAGTCATATTCGTTAACTGGTGACTAAATTAGTCATTAGTTTTAGTCGTTTATAGTTGGTTCAATCAAAATTGCTCATATTTGGTAGTAAATCACTTGAAAAATCTATGGTGTCTAGAATTTTTAGTCACCTAGTAGCTAATTCCTCATTTTGTACTAGTGCATTGACTAGATCTCATGGAGCCCTTCCTGGTCCGGATTCAATCATAGAAAGAATTCTCTTGGAATGGAACAAATTGACCGATGCCTTTCCACCCAGGTGCTAAACTTCCTATTTCTGATAAGGAAATTGGGACAAAGACACATTTTAACAGAAATATTGATGTGGTAGATCGGAGAAAGTATCTGCATGGCCTAGTCAATAGCTCAAGTTACACACTCCCATAATCCATCTTCTCCGTCTGAGAATCTACTCCAATTATTTGTTTGTATTGGATAAAATAATACTCCAAAATCGAAAGGAGAAATCCAAGGACCCTATTTTCTATTTTCTATGGATATTCTGATTTTTTAATAAGAAATATTCCCGGCGATGAGATATTCTCATCGTTACTCAAAACAATAAGTTATGAATAGTTATTTACAATCTATCTTTCCTCTCTATAAAGGACCTAAAATACCCTGCTTACGGATCATTAGAAAGTGCATTGGCATAAAGATAGTAGTAATAAGGGGTAATATGAAAGTGTGTAAACTATAAAAATGAGTCAAGGTAGATTGACCCACAATAACACTTCCACATAATAACTCTACCAAAGGATATCCTATGACAGAAATAGCCTCGAGCACACCGGTCACAAGTTTAATTTCCCAATAACCAATATGATCCCAGGGCAAACAATAACCAGTTACACCGAAAGATACGGTCAACACAGGTAAAATTAAACACGTGACCCAAGTTAATTCACAGGGTTTTTTGAATCCACCTGTTATATAAACACGGAATACGTGCAGAATCATCATTAGAACCATCATACTTGCCGACCATCGATGGATTGATCTGATTAGCCAACCAAAGTTAACTTCAGTCATTAGGTATTGAACAAAGGCAGAATCTTCTGTAACAGTCGGATGATAGTAAAAAGTCATAGCAGAACCAGTAGCTACTTGTACTAAAAATTAGGTAAGTGTGATCCCCCCTAGACAATAAAATATATTGACATGAGGAGGAACATATTTACTGGTTATATCATCCATAATCGCCTGAATCTCGAGACGCTCTTCTAATCGATCGTATACTTTATTGAGATAGGTAAACTGAAATTCCCCCTCTGAAAACTGTACATGATAATTTCCCTTCATACGGCTTAAACAAGAACACACAAATGCTTTTGGACACGAATATATAAATTGGAGAAAATATCAAGATACTTGATGTTTTGTTTCCTGACCGGCTGGGGAAATGAAGATGATTCGAAACAATCCAACATTTCTATTACAAGACTCTATAGTGCCAAAATTTCAAATAGTGCCAAAATTTCAAGTCGGCTCATCCCTATTGTAAATCACTATAGGCCCTTTGAATGATATTTTACCCTATTTGTGTGATATCAGTTCCCTAAAAAAAGAACTAATATAGAGGATTTATAGGAATTATTTTGTCAAGATCTCAATAGATGAATCAATCCAAACCTCAGATTTCAATTATACCCTGATGATTTTATCAAATCCCCAAAAGGTTCTTTGGGTAATAACCTTTTAATCTTCGCTCACTCGATGAAATATGTTAACTAAGAGAAATAAAATACTATATTATTCTTTGATCATAATCAGCATAATTATGAAAGGGAATAGATCCTTCGATTTCTTATAGGAAATTCCTCTTTCAATTTCTTTATTGGAAGCCTGCTTACGAGGAAATGATAGGTACAAACCATAGTTCAAATCTTCCTGGAACATATCTATGATAGACCCCATGCTTTAGAGATTCAATAATCAATTAAATATCCAATGAGGTAGGACCATCTTGATGAAGATAACAGATCGGTCTTCTGTACTATAAATATGGATCAATTTTAACAATTCGCACACCCATATTCAAAAAATCCTTAGAGAAAATTAATTACACGATCAAACTATTGGAACAAGATAAGCTAAAAACTCAAAGCCCCTATTTGGTCTGAGTTTGGATCCCTCAGTTCTTTTTTTCCTTCAAGAGCTCACTGGGCGGATTTTGGAGTTCCTCTAGCCCCAACTAACTGAAATCCCATCCAATAAAATGGAAGAATTATAAATATCCAAGATAATAGATATGAATACTGCAAATAGAGCCATTGCAAAACCCATAAGAGGAGTAGTTCCCCATACAGGAGCTACTTTACCATATTCTGAATTAAGCAGTTTTAAGGACATTCCTACAGTGGTTGGTGTTGGCCTGGTTTTGGTATTCTCAATGGTCTGTGTAGCCATAGAAACTATTGTATTGGTTGAGATCTATTAACTTTGTTATTATATCGTAAACATACCATGATATTGGATCACCTAATAATGGAAACTGCAACCTTAGTCGCCATCTCCATATCTTGATTACTTGTGAGCTTTACCGGTTATGCCCTATACACTGCCTTTGGGAAACCCTCTAAACAACTTAGGGATCCTTTTGAGGATCATGAGGACTAATAGAGAGAATGACCTTCCCCTATAGGGAAGGTCATTCTCTCTTTGATGGGAGAGAACGAATGAGGATTTGGAGAAGCAAAATTATTTTCCCCCTCTACCTGGAATTTTGGGTGGTTCTCGGAAGAAAATAGTGAAAAATATTATCCCTAGGGTCGATACCAACAGGAATGTATAAACCAATGCTTCCATAGATTCGATCGTAATTTACAATTATGGAGATATCTTTCATACTAATATTGATTAGAGAAGAAATAAGTTGATTAGAGAAGAAATAAAAGCAACATAATACCACTTGTCTCTTAGTAGTTGGATCTCCTAGTTTTTGGAATGCTCCAAATTCTACTCGAGCATCCAAATCTGGGTCAATACCAGCAAAAACATCTCTAAATAGGATTCTAGCACCATGCCAAATGTGTCCAGAAAATAAAAGGAGAGCAAATGTAGCATGTCCAAAAGTAAACCAACCCCTTGGACTACTATGAAAAACACCATCGGATTTTAGAGTAGCACGATCTAATTCAAAAATTTCACCTAATTGAGCACGTCTAGCATATTTTTTTACTATAGCAGGATCACAAAAACTAACCCTATCAATTCCACCACCATAGAACTCAATAGTTACACCTACTTCTTCAACACTATAATTTGATTCTACCCTCCTAAAAGGAACATCGGCTTTCACAATTCCTTCTTTGTCTACCAGAACTACTAGAAATGTTTCGAAAAAGGTAGGCATACGACGTACAAAAAGCTCATTTCCCTCCTTATCTTTGAAGATAGGGTGTCCTAACCAACCAACAGCTATTCCATCTCCATTTTCCATCGCACTTGCTCTGAATAACCCCCCTTTAGCTGGATTATTACCAATGTAATCATAAAAAGTGAGTTTCTCAGGAATTTTTGACCAGGCTTCTGATAGGCTCAAATTTTTGGCCAGACCAGCATGAACCCATCGATATATTTCTTGTTGAAAGTATCCCTGATCCCACTGGTAACAAGTGAGACCAAATAATTAAATCAGAGTAGTTGCAGAGCCATACCACATGGTTTCAGTAACAACAAAAGCTGCAAAAAACATAGCAGCAATACTGTTGGATAGGACCATTTCAATATTCCCCATGCGTAATCCTATTTATGAACGTTGGGGAGGAAGAACACTGAGATGAAATAGACCTGCTAAGATACCCAATATACCCACTGCAATATGATGAGAAGCTATTCCTCCCAGAACAAAAGGATCAAAACCTTCAGCTCCCCATGCTAGATCCACTAGCTGTATTTTTCCAATTAGTCCATAAGGATCAGACACCCATATCCCAAAACCATACAAACCTGTTACATGAAATGCTCCGAATCTAAAACAAGCTACTCCCGAGAGGATAAATGAATTCCAAATACTTTTGGCAAATCCAAACAAATTTTTCCTGTATCTTCATCATAGAATAGGTCCAGATCCCAATATACCCAATTCCAGATAGCTTCCAAAAAGCACAGGCCAGAAAATACAATATGTGCCCCAGCCACACATTCATAACTCCAGATACCAGGATTAATTACAGTTTTTCCAGTGATGCTCCATCCACTCCATGAATCCTTTATTCCCAAAATAGTCATAAAAGGTATAACGAACATACCTTTTCTCCACATTGGATCAAGAACATGATCGGATGGATCAAAAACTGCTAATTCATACAGAGCCTAGAGCTGTATGCATTATATGTACATAAATTAACCGGCCAGGATCATTCAATACGACCGTATGAACGCGATACCAAGGCAAACCCATGCAAACACCCATTTATCAGAAAAAGTAGACACTATGTAACTTTCTCACATTGGATTGGAAGAGATCCTGCTATCGAGTTAAACCCGAATCATCTCGAAGGTAAACATATATTCACTTGGACATTGCTATAGAACAGGTTTGAAACAATTCTGTTCATACATAATAGCAGGGAGAAGCAAAGATATTTTATCATTTGTATGTACCAATACACAACATGGGGATTGGTCCCATTTATACTGATCAAACGCATAAAGACTTGTTCATTATTTGAGGAACTTGCAAAAAAAGAGGAAACTAGATCTTCCTATTAATTCTTCCGTTCGTTCATGAACGAGAATAATATCTCCTTTCCTTCCAAGTTATGGACCAGAACATACTTTCCGATAAACACATACCAGAAGTCCATTTCTTCATATTTATGTTGTACTTATAATCAGGATCCTAGAGATTACATAATGCTTACTCTTAACTTGTTCGTTTACTCAATAGTGATATTTTTCATTTCTCTTTTTATCTTTGGATTTCTATTGAACGATCCAAGACGTAATCCCAAACATAAAGAATAGTGAAAAAATAGGTTACTTAGTATTTTCCGTTCTGTAGAAAGATTCGAAGTTATTCGTTTTCAAGATCAATAGTGACCGAATGGAGAGAGAGGGATTCAAACCCTCGATACAGATAATCTGTACTACGGATTAGCAATCCACCGCTTTGGTCCGCTCAGCCATCTCTCCAAGATGCAAGAGTTTATGTGTAACAAAATGAATGGTGGAGTGAAGGTGTATACCGTAGCATGTATGGATTGTATCAACAATGTAATAAATAGGTCAATTATTTAGAGAAAAATCAATTTGGCGAATCGTATTGTTCATTCCATTCAAAATAATTCTTTTTCCTGAACTAGAAAGCCTAGAATTATCATAACTTATTTTTCAATGAAAATAAATCCTTTTCATATCGATTGGCTTGTTTTCGACAGAGCACCGCTATACTTACTATGTTTTCTATTTGCATTTGGATTTATATCTATTTTATGTTCTATGATATTGTTTATAGTGAGTGAGGGCTATAGGTTCCTGACCGATAAAATAAACAACAAAAAAACATAGAAAATGGAAGAAAAGTGATTAATCTTGAAAACATTGTATTCATACATCCATCAAGTTGATGGGATCATAGGGGTGAAAGAAAACGAAATGGATCTAGAGGTTATTTCACAACTCATTGTTCTGACTCTGATGGTTGTATCGGGCCCATTAGTTATTGTTTTATCAGCAGTTCACAAAGGTAATCTATAATTACAATGATCCATCTCCGGGAATGACCTACTATTTACCAAAGTATTTCATCTCCAGGGATAGAGATTCATGTAATGATGAAAACGAGGTAATGAATGATTGATAGAAACTTTCAATAGAGATTGAGAACTCCCAATTTTCCTATTGGTTGGAAAAAATATCAATCTGCATGTTACAATTGGATCATGGCAGGTATAGTTTAGTTTTAAAAGTGTGATTCGTTACATTATCAACTAAAATAGTTGAAGGATCTTTTACATGGATATTTGATCCATCTAAATCTCTATTTCCAGATAGGTTCAAAACCTTCCCTATGAATACCATGGTTCAGGAATAACATACCTTCTCGTAATCTATATCTGAAATGAGAAAAGAGAAACACTTTTTTTATTCCAATATAGCGACACAGAATGTTTTAAAGGTTAGAGAAATCTTTCCAATTAGAGAAATCACAGATCTATGGAGATCCAAAGAGATTTTTTCATTATGACTAAACCTTCAACTTATGGATGGAAAGACCCCAGGTTGAATCCCAATAGCTATAGAACGATGACTTTGGTTTACTTGGGTTATCGGCATTTCGTTCGAGCTTGGTGGAATTTGTTCTCCTTGGGATCGAAATCAGTAGAAATAGGGAACAAAGTAACTAGAAATATTTGTGATTATTTGAAACTTTTCAAATTTATCTTTCTATAGGGATCATCTAGAAAGTGAGCAATTATTCTATGATTCAGGGCCATTCACTAAAAGAAAAAAGAGAGAAGGGGAGAAAATAGAAGAAACTGACGTAGATGCTATGGGTACGATAAGAAAATAGGGTTTTATTAGAAAATAAATAAAAGAGGAGAAAGAATTGAAATATCATTTAACAAAGATTTGATATAAATACTCCGCTTCTTCCCTCATACTCCTCTCTATCCCCCATAAAGGTGCCAAATGACATGAAATTCTCATGTTCGGTTCTGAATTAGAGGCATTGAATAATCAATGTCAACTATAACCCCTAGACTTCCAAGCTAACGATGCGGGTTCGATTCCCACTGCCCGCTAATAGATATCTACCTATTCTATCTCTATCTCTATATAGATAGAATAGGTAGATAGAAAGTTATTAAGTATATAACATAATTTCACGATGCATTCAAAATTAATTTTCAGTTTCAATGGGAAATAGATTCCATTATTTTCTTTTCCTAACCTCATTATGAATAAAAAGGTGGATAGGGCGGGATAATGTATGACAAAGAGAGTGAAAAGAAAAAAAATGGAAGAGATAAAGAGCATACATCGTCTAATGGATAGGATAGAGGTCTTATAAACCTTCGGTATAGGTTCAAATCCTATTGGACTTAATACTCTTCAATTGTTCTAATTTGTTGTGCAATGTATTGTAACAAATTATTTAGCTCTTTTTCCTGTTCTGAATGGTCCCACCAAATTAGAAAATATTCACTTTTGTTCCTGAAGTACAAAAAGTTCGGTATGTTCCTTAAGATCCTCTTCCAAAAGGGCTTGTGCTTCTTCCGTAAATGTACCAGTAGAGCGTATAATTTCTCTGAATTGAGGTTTATTCTTTATCAAATACTCGTGTAACTGAACGAGAAATTTTCTAACCTGTACTATCTCTAATATATATAGGTATCCATTCGTTCCGGTATAAATAGTAGCTATTTGTTCTTCTACTTTCAAAGGATCCGACGGAGATTGTTTGAGCATCTCATGTAATCGTTGACCCCTTTCCAACTAATCTTGAGTAGCTTTATCAAGATCGGAAGAAAATTGTGCAAAGGCTTCTAACTCTGCAAATTGAGCTAACTCTAATTTCAATTTTCCAGCTACCTTTTTCATAGCTTTTATTTGAGCTGCGGATCCTACTCTAGATATGGAAATGCCCACATTAATAGCATGTCGGATCCCATCATTGAATAGATCAGCCGATAAAAATATTTGTCCATCGGTAATAGAAATTACATTAGTGTGAATATAAGCTGAAACATCTCTAGCTTGAGTCTCAACTATTGGAAGAGCTGTAACACTTCCCTCACCTAACGGGGAACTTAATTTAGTTTCTCTTTCCAAGAGACGGGAATGCAAATAGAAAACATCTCCCGGATAAGCTTCTCGGTTGGGTGGTCTTCTTAATAGAAGAGACATTTCTTGATAAACTTGTGCCTATTTGGAGAGATCATCATAAATGATTGAAGTATGTTGTTTCTTATACATGAAGTATTCAACCAAAGCTACCCCTATATAAGGAGCGAGATGTTGTAATGTAGTGGGATAATCTGCAGTTTCCACTACCACAATGGTATATTCCATCGCGCCACGGTCTCGGAATGTATTGACTACCTGAGCCATGGAAGAAGTTTTTTGACCAATTGCTACATAGACACAGATTACATTTTGACTCTTTTGATTAAGAATAGTATCTATAGCTACTGTTTTCTTACCATTCTGTCTATCCCCAATAAATAATTCTCGCTAACCACATCCTATAGGAATCATATAATCAATAGCAATAAGCCCCGTTTGAAAGGGTTCATATACAGAACATCTTGATATAATACCTGGAGCCGGAGATTCAATCAGTCAAAATTCGAAAGCTGAAATTTGACCCTTGCCATCAATGGGTTGGGCTAGAGCATTTACAACACGACCCAAATAGGCATCACTTACTGGTACCTAAGCAATTTTTCTCATTTCTTTCACAGAACTGCCTTCTTGTATCATCAAGCCATCACCCATTAATACAGCTCCAACATTATCCGATCCCCAATTTAGGGAAATGCCTATTTTACCACCTCTGAATTCCACTAATTCCCATACCTCTACTTCATCAAGACCATGAATACGAGCAATGCCATCTCCTACTTGAAGTACGGTGCCAAGATTACCAACTCTTACTTCATTGTTATATTGTTCGATATGTTTACGTATAATACTACTAATTTCGTTGAGTCGAATATTTCCCATTAGCACTCATTAATTATCTGTTGAGAAATAAGACCTATAGCCACTAATTATTTGTGTTCATCATGGCTCTAAGCAGACCATATTGTGATCGATCGTGCGTAAATGTAACTCGGTATTCAAATGACTATTCAAAGTTCCTATATCTCTTCGTAAAGCTTGGAGAGAAACTTGTTGTCGGATCTAGTCAATTACCCTTTGCTGTTTGGATTAAACCGCCTCATTCTTGGGATCCTCTAATCGTTCCAAATTATCAGAAGCAACATTGATTAGATGCTCTTTCTCTCATTCTATCTGGGAGTCTCCATTTACCCGGATTTTACCCACTATCATTTCCACTTCCTTTAAGCGAGCCCGAGCTTTCTCAAGTTGATCGATAGCTCCTTTACATATTTCTTCCAAATTATGAATAGTATTCAATATTTTCTGTTTACGGCTATCTAATATATTACTTAATGAAAGTAGATTATCTATTCACAAATTTAACAAATTCATAATCTCTTCCCAAACCGAACATGAATCTTTCAATTCATTCGGCTTTCCTGCTCAGTTATTTGTGTATTCCATGGGAACATATATGTTCTCTTCCTTCATAAACACAAAGCCTTCCCTTTTCGTTCCATTTACGGAAGATTAGAATAAATCTATAAAAGATCGAGATCTACGAAGGGCTCTTCCAGCAAAAGGAATTTGCAATTATCAATAAAGTTGTTGTTTTTTCTTTTCTCATTTCCCCTTTTCTCTCCTCTTCTTCCCCATGAAATTTGAATAAACACATTCCATTCAATCAATTAATTTGTGCCTTCTCCTTTTTGTTCTATCAAATAAATTCCCTTCTGTGTAGGTCGTCAGTTCAGCATTGGAACTAAAATTGGATGGGAGATTGGGACTATTTTTCAGTAAATAGATAAAATTATTCCATTAATATGAATTTTATATATCGGATCAATCTCAAACTATGCATTTGAATCCATCTCATCTTGACACAGTGGTGGAAAGAGTACCCAGTTAGTTGTGCTTAGACTTCAAGTAGTTCAGATTTAACCATTCTAATGGTCCTCCCTCATTGGTTCGTATGAACTAAGAGTTCATTTCCCAATCAATTATGAAATTCTATAGTTCTTCTCTATTCCCCGTTCAGAATTAATTCGTTGAGATCATGCACTTTTATATATCCAAAGTGCAGCTGGTTGGGCCCAGCCATATTATTCGAATATACAACTCCCACACACTTCGTTTCCAAAATAGATCAGTACACTAAGCACTACACTTGGATTTATTATATTTGTTTCTAAAATATTGGTATTTGACACGAAACCCCCAGCGGAAGGCCAATAACTCAATGAAATGAAAGGATCAATTACATTTTTCATAGGCTCTCCTCTTATGGATAAGGATATGTTCTACGGAATTTTGTTGTTTTCTTATTTTATCCTATCTAGTTTTGGATAAGAATATTTGGGATACTGAGTCCCAGGTCTTATATAAGGATAAAAAAAATTGCTTGTCCTATCGACTCCCTTCCCTGCTGCACGCGTCATGATTTCTGACCAAATTATAGGTATAGGAAGAAAGACAATAATTCATTTGCTAATTATTCAGATCAGCCCCTCCCCTAAAAGAGCAACTAAACAAGGAAATTATTGGAGAAATACTAATGTAATGACGAAGTGTAGGGATCTTTGTTTTCAGAATCAAACAAAGGGATTTGAAAATAGAAGTTCTAGGGCCACAAATAATACATAAATAGTTAAAGCTTCCATAAAATCCAAACTTAGTAGTAAGGTACCTCGTATTTTACCTTCCGCTTCTGGTTGTCTCGCAATACCTTCTACAGCTTGGCCCGCAGCAGTACCTTGGCCAACGCCGGGTCCAATGGATGCAAACCCTACAGATAATCCAGCACCAATAATGAAATAAACATAAATTAAGGGATCCATGGTAATCTCCTCTTACTAAGGTTGGGAAATATTTGATAATACGATAGTTTCATCTGTTGAGTGTTCACCGATGATTAAATTATGGAACGATTTCTTCCGAACAACTAAGAACCCAAAAGATTTCTTGATGGTCTCAAAATGTTAATATAAACGAATAGGGAAACCTATTATTTCCTATGAAAATATTAAATCATGCAAATATTTCTTCTTCATAATATTTGAAATACATAGTTCATTTTCTTGGACATATTAATTCTTATCACGGAGAGAGAATAGACTGCGTAAGAGCCTATAAGTAATTATATATCACATCTATAGATGATATATTAATCCATATAATTTATAAGGCTTATAATCAATATAAATGGACTAATATATGAAGTGAACTATATACAAAGTAAAAATGTGAAAAAATCCTCCCCTTACTAGGAACAAAAATTTCATCGTTCTACGTTGGGGTACATTCTTTACTCAACCAACTCCGATTAGTGAACCTGTTCAATCCTATTTTTTTTTCATATATCTATACAAATGAGTCAATATGATCTGCTCTATCTGGAGATCTAATGGATGGAATTAATAATTAACTAATGCTAACTATTCTTACCAAGCTCTTGTTACTAAGAATTCTGATTTGCTTTTTACAATACATATCAAGTCATGAATTGGTACGATACTTAGAAAATATTTTGTCTGATCAGACAGTTTTTTAGTGATTTAATGATGATCTTCCATGGATTCACCTATATAATTTGTGGCTAGAGTTTCAAATATCATAGCTTCAATACTGCTCGTAAATAATCCCAGGAACGTTACAGGTATAGGAACTACTAAAGGTACTGGATAAACAGGAATGGCAACTACCAATTCGTCGGCTAATATATTTCCAGAAAGTCTAAAAACTAAGTGATAAAGGTTTTGTAAAATCCTCTAATATGTTAATTGGTAAAAGTATTGGGGTTGGTTGAATATATTTACCAAAATAACCTAACCCCTTCTTTGCAAGACCTGCATAGAAATATGCTACTGACGTAAGCGAAGCTAGAGAAACCATAGTATTAATACCATTTGTAGGTACGGCTAACTCCCCATGAGGTAATTTTATAATTCCCTAGGGAAGAAGAGCACCTGACCAGTTAGAAACAAAGATAAATAGAACCATAGTTCCAATAAAGGAAACCCAAGGACCATATTCTTCCTCTTCAATCTGAGTTCTGGTCAAGTCCTGAAGAAATTTGAGAATATATTCGACAAAATTTTGACCACCGGTAGGAATGGTTTGTGGATCTCGAACAACTATGGTAGTTGAACCTGATAAGACAACAATTACAACCCAAGAAGTTATAAGTACCTATGCATGAACTTGAAACCCCCCTATTTTCCAATAAAAATGTTAACCCACCTCCACACCAGATATCTCGTAGATATGATTCAGTGTGCTAATAGGAGATTGTACGATATCCATATCTATATTACACCCTTGTAAATATTAACTTAAAGAAGAAAATAAATGATTTTTGTCGAATGAGGGATTCCTCAATTATCTCACTCTCATCAGAATTTTTCCGGTTATTCCATTAAGAAGATTTTGAAATTTAGAGAAGCCAACCAAACCAATAAATGAAATTCATTCTTACAATATCTTGGATGGAATAGCAGCCAACTCAGTAAATCCTCAGCTCCTCTCCCCCCTTTTTTCTATTTTATTATTATTACTAATTCACTATCTATTAGCCCTTCATATAGCTATAATGACCTTAATGAACTTCCTTCACAAATTGCTGACGTTGATCTGTTCAGGATCAATTGGATTGAAGCTATACCATCATCATTGGCTAGAATTGGGATATCCATGAGATCTGGATCACAATCTATATCAACTAAGCAAATTTTCGGAATACCCAAAGTTCTACATTCCCCAAGAGAAATGGATTCTTCTTGTTGATTGGTAATTATCACAATATCAGGTAAGCCCTTCATGTATCTAATCCCACCTAGATATTTATTCAATTGGTCCATTTGTCTCTTGAGCATTGCTGCTTCTTTCTTTGGAGGTCAATTGAATCGTCATGTATCTTGTTCTTTTTTTAAATCCTTGAACTTCTGAGGTCTCATCTCTGTAGTAGACCAATTAGTTAACATACCACCAAGCCATTTTCTATTTACATAATGACATCGAGATTCTGTAGCAGTTGATGCTACTAAATCAAATGCTTGATATTTCCTACCAACTATCAAGAATTGTTTTCCCCTAATTGCTACATCAAATGCCAGATCACAAGATTCTGATAAAGAATGAGTAGTTTTATCCAAATTGATAATATGAGTATCTCTACACTCTATAAAAATGTAAGGTGCCATATTAGGATTCCATTTCCTAATTTTATGTCCTAAATGAAATCTTTCTTCCATCATCTCTTCCAAATCAATGTCCAATATCTTTTTCTCATTCTCATTCACTTTCCTCCCCAAAATAATGAAATAACATGGACCATAATATCTAATTATTCCAACGGAATCAATTATATCTCAAAGATTTCCTGTTCATCTAGTATGTGGTATAAACATTCTAACTCATATAATATTTCATATTATTCCTATTATATTATAGAATGAATATTCATGAACATAACAAGAAATCTCTTTATCAAGCAAGACTATTTCTCAAGACTATTTTAATGGTTGTTTCAATATATTGTGATAATTTTCTTGAACGGAAAAAAAAGAAACTTTGTCATGATGAAATAAAATATCTTTCACTTTGTTGCTAAATAGGTTCCTATTCCCTATTCTTGGATCCATTCCATTCCATTTATTTGAACGACGAATATGTTGTCCAATACCGGCAGGTATAATCCCCTCAAGAATAACAATTTCCTTCAAGCCTTTCAACCGATCAATACGCCCTTGTAGAGAATCTTTAGCTAAGACCCGAGCAGTTTCCTGGAAACTCGCTTCGGATATAAAACTTTGAGTATTCATAGATTCCCTTGTTATTCCCAATAACATAGTTTGATAGTAGATTGCCTCTTCTAGAGCATGATCCATTCTCTGTTCTCATAATAATCCAATGAGTTCCCCAGGTGAAAAAACATTATCCGTTCCATCTTCTGAAATTAATACTTTCGATGTCATTTGGCGTACAATAATATCTATATTCTTATCAAAAATTCGTACCCCTTGGGATTGATAAATTTTTTGACTCTGATTGACCAAATGAATGTGAATTTGTTCCATATTTATCCTAGCACTGATGAATAACCCCCAAGGATTTTTCTTCTTCGTAGGTCATTTGTGGCATGCAGGAAGGGCTCGCGCAACTGCAGCACAATTTGAGAAAGGAATTGATCGTGATTTTGAACCCGCCCTTTCAATTACTCCTCTTAACTGAAGATCAAACCAGATGGAAGAGAAATCGATTCAATTTCATTACATCAATCTCCCATATCGATGGGATAGGAGTATTTGAAAATACTTTCTTTCCAACTGGATCCTTGTAGCTCAACTGGATATAGCCGAGCTATTCTCTTTCTTTGTACTGGACTGGACCAATAAATGTGATTGCTGAAAAAATAAAAGGAGAGAGAGGGATTTGAACCCTCAATAGTTTTTTTACTATATCGGTTTTCAAGACCGGGCCATCAACCACTCAGCCATCTCTCCCGGGGACAACTTCTATTCTACCTAATACCTAACTATAAGCATAAGGTTGGGATGATACCAAACATTCCTGTGACATATGATGATTTTTTAATGATCATCTGGAATGGAAAAAAGAAATGAATTTCCCTCTCCTCTCACACTCAAATATAAAATTGAAATTTTTTGGCTTGATCAATTTATGGTTAAATCCTTTCCATAGTGCATTTGATCAGAATTGAAAATTGAGGATCGGATGGTATATTCTATTCAATCTATTGGGATCTTGTAAGATGACAACCATGACTATTGCTTTCCAATAGGTTGTTCTTGCATTAATTGCTATTTCATTTTTACCATTGATTGGTGTACATGTTGCACTTGCCTCTCCCGATGGCTGGTCAAGTAGCAAAAGTGTTGTATTTTCGAGTGTATCATTATGGATCAAATTAGTCCTTTTTGTAGGTATCCTTATATTTCATATCTTATATATGTTCTAGATGTTTTAGGCTCAAAATCCCCCCCCCTCCCGGAGGGCTTTATAGCTCTTTTGAAGGGCCTTTTCCTTAAGGCCCAAGGAGGGAGGAGGGATTTTTTGTAATTGAATAAATAATTGGATCATTAAGAAATGGTATCTACTTATGAATGGATTGAACATATATGTATTTTCCATATTATGTTCAATTTTCTGATATATATTAAGAACGAATAAAATGCGGGTATGGTTGAATGGTAAAATTTCTCCTTGCAAGGAGAAGATGCGGGTTCAATCCCCGCTACCCGCCCATCACATGAAATATGAAAATGAATAGTCCATGTATTGATCGTATCTTTCCCTCACTTTTCATTCAATTATAAAATAATAATTGATAGAGTAATCCTTTTTCAAAAGAGGGAGTAGTCCTTTCTGGACCAAAATACTTCTTATGTTCTGGTCTGGCGGAGACGGGATTTGAACCCGTGAACATAAGGTTATGAGCCTTGCGAGCTACCAAACTACTCTACTATGCACCATTAATTGATATCATAAATAGAATGGGTACACCAAACAATCATGGGATATATTCCCTATCCCATATAGGGATAGAGGTACTTTTCCGGTATCACATTTTTATTTTCCTACCAACTTGATTTTGTTATCTCGGGCAATAAACATGCGTGGGCCATCTCACGAAGTACGTGTTTGGACAATCCAATGTCTCGATAGTTGGCTCTAGCTCCTCCAGTCGAAGAACAACATTGATGGAGACGTGTAGGTGCACTATTACGTGGTGAAGATTGCAATTTTCTATGAATTTCCCATTTGTCATCCCATGATGAAACTTTGCCTTCTTCCTCCAAGGATTTATGAATCAAATGATATTTTCGTTCCAGTTCTTGTCTCTTCTTCTCTCTCTGAATGAGACTCTTTCTCGTCATAATAGTTCAGTTGGTACTATTACCTACCAGGAATCAAAACATAGATCATATTTTAGATGGAGAAATATTACATTGATTACTTTTTCTCTATGGGGTATTGTCATTGATACAATAATATCCCATTCACTGATGAAATGGATGAAGAATAATTACCCAAATTTACCTGATGTAGAGGCATTTAAAAAATATTCATAAGTGAATATATAACCTACAGAAAAGTGAGCTAATCCAACTAATCGTGCTTGAACAATGGAAAGAGATATTGGCTTGTCCCTCCATCGAGCTAAATTAGCCAAAGGTGTGCATTCATGGGCCCATGCAATAGTTTTGATCAGTTCCTACCAATATCCATGCAAAGAAATCAGGAACATAAATCCAGTAGCCCAAACAAGATGCCTAAATAAGAACATCCACACCCAAATAGATAAACTATTCATACCGAAAGGATTGTATCCATTAATAAGTTGTGAAGAATTTAACCATACATAATCCCTTAGCCATACCATTAAATAAGTGGAATACTCATTAAATTGCACTACATTACCCTGCCATAACATTATATGCTTCAAATGCCAATAGAAACTAACCCATACAATAGTATTCAACATCCAGAAAACCGCTAAATAAAAAGCATCACAGGCCGAGATATCGCAGGTACCACCCCGCCCTGGACCATCGCAAGGAAAACTATATCCAAAATCTTACTTATCTGGCATTATCTTGGAACCACACGCATCCGAAGCACCTTTAACTAGGATCAATGTAGTTGTATGCAAACCTAGAGCAATAGCATGATGAACCAAAAAGTCTCCAAGACTGATTTTTAAGAACAATGAATTATTATTATCATTAATAGCATTCAACCAACCGGGTAACCATATGCTTTTACCTGCATTGAATGTTGGACTACTTGTTGAAGATAGGAGTACATCAAAACCATATAAGGTCTTACCATGCGCAAATTGTATCCACTGAGCAAATATGGGCTCGATCAAGATTTGTTTTTCTGGAGTACCGAAAGCAAGCATAACATCATTATGAACATAAAGTCCCAACATATGGAAACCTAATAATAAACTAACCCAACTAAGATGAGATATTATAGCTTCCTTCTGCTCCAACATTCTTTCCAATACATTATCCTTATTCTGTTTCGGATTATAATCCCTAATGAGGAATATAGCTCCATGAGAAAAGGCTCCTGTCATAATGAACCCAGCAATGTATTGATGATGAGTATATAATGCAGCTTGGGTGGTGAATTCATGTGCTATGAATGCATAAGCAGGTAAATAATACATGTGTTGAGCTACCAAGGAAGTGATAACCCCCAAAGAAGATAAAGCAAGACCTAATTGAAAATGAAGAGAATTATTGATTGTGTTATAAAGACCCTTATGTCCACTTCCTAATCGGCCTCCTGGAGGAACATGTGCCTCCAAAATATCTTCCATACTGTGACCAATCCCAAAGTTGGTTCTATACATATGCCCAGCAATTGAAAAAACAAATGCAATGGCTAAATGATGATGAGCGCTATCAGTTAGCCATAAAATTTGAGTTTGTGGATGAAATCCTCCAAGAAGAGTTAAAATAGCAGTTCCCACCCCTTGGTAAGTACCAAATAAGTGACTACTGGAATCAGGATGTTGAGCATAAAGATTCCACTGACCTATGAAAAGTGGTCCTAAACCTTGGGGATGCGGTAATACATTCAAAAAATCATTCCATATAACGTGCTCTACATTTGATTCAAGAATAGTGACATGAACTAAATGCCCTGTCCAATCTAGAGAACTGACTCCGAAGAGTCCTGACAAATGATGATTGAGATGGGATTCGGCATTTTTTAACCATCAAACACTTGGTCTCCATTTAGGTTGTAGATGTAACCTACCCGCTATTAAAAATATGGCAGAAAGAAATAGCAAGAAAAGAGATCCAGTATAAAGATCTTCGTTAGTGCGTAAGCTGATTGTATACCACCACTGATAAACACCAGAATAAGCAATATTGACCGGACTGGGAGCACCTCCTCAGGTAAAGGATTCTATAGCTGGTTGACCAAAATGAGGATCCCAAATTGCATGAGCAATGGGTCTTACATATAAGGGATCATGTACCCATGCTTCAAAATTGCCTTGCCAAGCTTCATGGAACAAATTACCAGAGGTCCATAGAAATATTATTACCAACTGACAAAAGTGGGAAGCAAAAATTTTATGATAAAGGTGTTCTTCGATAATATCATCATGACTCTCGAAGTCATGTGCAGTCGCAATACCGAACCAAATACGATGAGTAGTGGGGTCCTAGGCCAAGCCTTGGATGAACTTTGGAAATATTGATTCCATAATGCTTTTCAAATCCTCCTAACCATTATCCTACTACAATAAATCTTTCCAGGAAGAATGCCTATGATGTGATGATTCCACCCAGAAGGTAATGAGCTACTCCTACAACACGTCCCTGTACAATGCTCAAGGCTCTGGGATGGATAGCAGGAGCAACCTTCAATTTGTTATGGGCACAAACGATAGATTCAATGAGTTCTTGCCAATACCCACAACCGCTAAATAAGAACATTAAACTAAAGGCCCAAACAAAATGAGCACCTAAAAATAAAAGACTTGTTGCAGCTGCAACTATTTTCCCAAAAAAATTTAAATTTTGGACCCTCCTTATCGATTTTATCTTGCCTGAATTTACTTGGTTTCCTGAACTCGGTTGTTCCTCTGCTACAATTTTGAATTTTTGAGTTTGATTCGAGGTAAACTATTTTCTTTCATTTCAGAGGTTGAATGATCTAAAAATCCTTTGTCTAGCTAATGTTTTTTTACTTTGGAAACTTCAAGTTTTGATTTGTAAATGTTTTCATTTATCATTGTCGAAATTATTTTGAACAGTGAATCGGGGCCATAGTTCTCTACGCAGCCGCTGTTGCGGAAACTAAATGATGAATGTTTCGACGGATAGCCCTTATCTTTTCTGATGTTGTGGTTTTATTGTTTTAAATTTCTCTTTTCTTTGCGCTATCGAAAGGTTTTTTGACTATTGATCGGAGGGCTAGTCCTTTGCGTTGCCGACACAGAGGCAGCGTTGAGCTCACCATAACCAATACTTAGTCATTAAAACTTCCGATCGCCATAGTTTTCATTTGAAAGTGGAAGCCGTAGTCTGATTTTTTCCCATCATTGCGACTGAATAGTACATTATCTTTCCAATGTTTAGTTGGTTTATCTGCTGATGCTTTTCTAGCTAGTTCCCCATTGCTCCAATCGTCGATGATTTTCTATTTTCACGAAATCCATAGTCAGTTCGTCTCCCGCCGTTGTGGCTGCATAGTACACTATCCCGTCGATGGTTAGTCCTTCCTCTCGCCGATGCCGACCTTTAGTCCTTAGTTCTTCCGATCACCGATGTTTTCTATTGCTGCGGAACCCTTAGTCCATATGACTTCCGTCATTGTGGCTTCTTTGTCAACTATCCTCCCGATGTTAGTGTTTCTAATCGTCAATACTTAGTCATTATAGCTTCCGACCGTTGATGATTTTGTGATCCAGAAGCCATAGTCAGTCTGTCTTCCACCATTGCGGTGGCATAGTGAACTAACCTACTGATTCATTAGTGATTATAGCCCCGACACTTAGCGTTAAAGGTCTTCAACGTCAATTGACTTAATAGTCTCGCAGAACCCGTAGTATGTTCGATGTCTGCTGTTGTGGCTATGAATAGGACTATTCTTCTGTAGTCTTTAGTTCTCCCGATCATCGATGGTTTTCATTTGATCATGGAAGCCACAATTTGTATGTCTTCCACCATTGCGGCTCCTTAGCGAACTAATTGTCCAATGCTGTAGTGGTTTCAACTGCCGATAGGGTTTTCCCGTCGATTTTTGTGTGCTTTTACTCTATTTTTTGGGATGGCAGAGTTTTCCTGGGTACTGGTCAAGTCAAGGTTTTTTCTGAGAAGAAGAGTGCAGTTTGGGGTTTGGGTTTTTGAGGAGTGTCGGTTGCATTGTCTTGGTTCATTATTTCTTCGCGGGGTTTCGAGTTAGTTCAGATGCGGCATGGTTTTAGATGAAGAGTCTGTTCTATCGAGATTGTGATTTTAGTTAGACAACAAATTTAGAGGATTTTTCAAACTCAGCTTGCAGGATGTTCTTTGCATTATCATGTTTTCTTTTTATGCATTAATATTGTTTAGAGTTCATTTTACAGAATGCAATTAAATACTAAATGTTCTAAAATCTGTTATTTTCATGACAGGGTGATTGCTGCGGCAAAGAAGATATGTCTAGAAGACAAAGCAGAAGAAAGGAGGAAAAAATGAAGGAAGAGAAAGAAATGAACAAGCAGAGATGAAAAAAGAGAAGGAGAAAGTGAGGGTCTGAGATCTCAACAGATCCATAGCAATAGAGTCTAAGGCTTGGGAAAAGTTCATCAGCGACCAAACTGGTCCCTCTTTATAAAAGTGCAATTAAATTTTAGTTTAATGTAACGTACTGTACATCACTCACTAAAAGACAAAATTGTGGGATTGAACGGTTGAGGGAGCCCAAAGGTCACCGGGGGGCAACCCAAAGGTTTTTCTATTTTGTATAAATATAGGAGAGTTAGATGTAGAGAAAGGACTTTTTCCTAGATATATTTGTGAGAGTATGTTGTAAGAAGAACTATTTCCTTTTGCAATAAAGAAATTACAAGTTTCCTGTTGGAGAAAGCTTGGTGGAAGGTTTCAAATGTTGTGCTATGGATTTGTTGAATGTGAACTATTTCATTTTTAGAGTTGTCCATTAACTGTGAGATCATTCTAACTCTTTGAACCTATGTTCTTGTTATGAATGTGCTCTAGTTTATTCTATGAAATTTCCACTATGAGTAATGAAGGTTTTCCATAATTAATAAGCTATATTGTTGTTCATATATCTATTAATGTTCATGTGTTTTGAATTAAATAACAGCTATCTATGATTTTTCTTAATGCATGAGCAGAAATACATTACTCATTGATAAATGATAATCTTGCTCCCTAGGGATAGGTTAGATAGTTAGTTTTAGTTTCTTGCTGTGTGTGATTTAGATGCGAGTGAGTTAAGACGAGAGGTAAGAACCTGCGCATCACATTGTGACCACTCCTCCTATTCTCTATCAATTTGCATTCTTAAATAGGAACTTGCATATCATGCTTAAATTAAAAAAAAACTAAAATATACACGGTGGACCAGCCCGTAACCGGTAAAACCTTTTATTTTGGTACTTGACCTACGGTAGTCGAACCGTAAACCGAATGGATTCCCCATACCAAACAGTAACGGGATAGTTGGGAATGTTTACTGGGGAGAATCCCTAACTATTGTTTCCTGCAAATTTCTAGGCCTCAATAGTTTTTGCCACTAGAAGGAGGGCAGCCAGTGCATGGCTGGCTAAGGAAACCCATTTCCTTGAAACTATTCCACCAATAACAGTTCTGAGAGCAGTTTGTTTCCCAATCCAATTTCGAAAGAAAATGGTAAAGAGCATCTGTATTCTGTCTATAACAAAGTAGACAATGATCTAAGAAGATTTACTAGGGAATATGTGAATAATATTGGAGGATTACTGATTATCCCTGCCTTACCCAGAAGAGAATATCGAAAGAAATACCGTCTTATATTGGAAGACGCAATGTTGGTTGAAGATTTTGAAGAACTGGTAGAAACAGCCTTACAGGATGTTGTTCAACCTGTGAATCAGTAGGACCCAGATACACCTTACTGTTCACCTGTTCATACCCCTATTCATTCACCACCTCACTATCCACTTAAAATCATGGCAAATGTAAATGCAAATCAGCCACCTAACCCACCAAATCCACCACATGCTTGGAGGGCTAGATCACCATTAAACCTAACACCTCCTTTGCATGACTTACCTCAGGATTTTGAGAAAATGTTGCCTAAGTTTGACCCAAGTTAAAATATTTTGTTAGATGGTCATTTTCAAAGCTTTTACTTGGCTATATAAGGACTACGGGCTGGAGAACATGAATATGTAGTTTGCAGATTGTTTCCACATACCCTAAAAGCAGCAGCAGCCTCATGGTATTTTTCTCTACCTGCAAACTCAATCACATACTAGGATACATTTGAAACAATATTTAGAAGTAAATATGTAGTCCAAAAAACTCATGCAGCTCTGATGAAATGATTCTGTGCTTTAAATAAAGAAATAAAGGAAAAAGTGCATAGTTTCACTCAAAGGTTTGCTGCTTATCTAAAGAATTTTTCTGCAACTGATAAACCATCTGATAAAGTTTTGAGTGAATACTATACTTCAGCTCTAGGGCCTGAATTGGCCATGCTTTCCAAGATATCATTCAAAACTACATTGTCAAAAACTTGTGAAGAAGCTGAGAGGGTAGAAGTTGAAAAAGAAAGCATAGAAGATTGTCCTGAGCAGTCGGGAGAAAAAACTTTTGAAGGAATGTTGAAAATGATGCAGAAGCTATCTAACAGAGTGATAGATTTGGAAAAAGAAAAGGAGGCTCATAAAGCATACAAGCCTTACTATAAAATGAGAGAAGATAACAATCAATCTAAACCTCCTCCACACAATCCTGCATCAATGAATTTAACTGAGGTAGGGATGGATAATTTTTGCACCTTTCATCAGCAACCTCATTCTGAAAAAAATTTCCCTCAATGGATCAATTCGATGACATTAGTAATGAATCAGCTATTGGACTCTAAACTAACAGAAGATGATGAGCAGGAAGAAAAAAATAACCAACCCATAGAAAAACAAGAAAAGGATTCTTTGTTTTTGTGGGATTGTGTCTTGCTTTTTGATACATAAGAGGAAGGTTCACTGAAACAGGAAGAAACATCAGAAACAAATGTGACAACGAGAAGTCAAGGTTTGTTGAACAAAGAAAATTATATACTTCCGAAGATTAAGAAATTTCAGGAGAATATGAATAAAATATAGAAGAACAACATAGATGATAAAAAACCTGAATTTACCATTACTAGTCAAGATTCAAAACAAGTCAACATGGCTACTAAACCTATTGAAGACAAAGCAATATGAGTCAAAATATCCTAATAAAGCAATATGTATCAAAATGAAGTACTGAACCATATAAGTACAAAATTGCCAAAGTTCTTCTCCACCCATGAGCTGAAAATTAAATACATCTCTCACACAAAAGGACACAATGGATAGAGGAGCCTGAATAAAAATTTAGAAAGAAAGGCATGCAGGAGAACTCAAAAAGGACAAAAAGGTCCAAAAGCACAAAAGTGCAAAATGGCATGGGAATTAGGAACAAATGAATATTTCTGTTTACCATATGTTACAATCCTGTGGTGTCCAAGTTGGGAGCTACTCGAAGACAGAGGTAAAAATTAAATTCATATTCCTGGCCTCAAAATAGTTATCTAGACTTTTAAATCTTATTTCCCATTATCCCTAAATTGGACTGACATCAATGATTAAAGTACATACATTTTGCATTTGGGAAATCCAGACATCTAGAGGAATTCAGCATGCTAGTATTTATTGTCAAAATAGTCTGTCGCTCAAAGAAGAAGTTTTCCAGAGATCTGGGTTCACCAGGTAGTCGCAAATTGTTGCAGCTGCAACTATTTTCCCAATTTTTTTTAAAATTTTGGACCCTCCTTGTCGATTTTATCTTGCCTAGATTTACTTGGTTTCCTGAACTCGGTTGTTTCTCTGCTACAATTTTGAATTTTTAAGTTTGATTCGAGGTAAACTATTTTCTTTCATTTCGGAGGTTGAATGATCTAAAAAGCCTTTGTCTAGCTAATGTTTTTTGACATTGGAAACTTCAAGTTTTGATTTGTAAATTTTTTCATTTATCGCTATTGAAAGTATTTTAAACAATGAATAGGGGTCGTAGTTCTCTATGCATCCATCGTTGCAGAAGCTAAACCATGAATGTTCCAACGAATAGCCCTTATCTTTTTTGATGCCGTGGTTTTATTGTTTTAACTTTCTCTTTTCTTTGCACTATCGAAAGGGTTTTTTACTATTGATCAGAGGGCTAGTCCTTTGCATCACCGACACAGCAGTGGCATTGAGCTCACCATCGCCGATACTTAGTAATTAAAACTTTCAATCACCATAGTTTTCATTTGAAAGCGGAAGTTGTAGTGTGTTTTTTTTCCCATCGTTGCTACTGAATAGTACATTATCTTTCTAATGTTTAGTTGGTTTATCTGTCGATGTTTTTCTAGTTATTTCCCCATTGCTCCGATCATCGACAATTTTCTATTTTTGTGGAATCCATAGTCAGTTTGTCTCCTGCCATTGCGGCTACATAGTACACTATCCCGCCTATGGTTAGTCCTTCCTCTCGCCGATGCCGAGCTTTAGTCCTTAGTTCTTCCGATCGTCAATGTTTTCTATTGCTGCGGAACCCTTAGTCCATATGAATTCTGCCGTTGCAGCTGCTTTGTCAACTATCCGCCCGATGTTAGTGTTTCTAATCACCGATACTTATTCATTACAGCTTCCGACCAACGATGATTTTGTGATCCAGAAGCCATAGTCAATATGTCTTCCACCGTTGTGGCAGCATAGTGAACTAACCTGCTGATGCATTAGTGGTTATATCCCTGACACTTAGCGTTAAAGGTCTCCGACGCTGATTGACTTAATAGTCTTGTGGGACCTGTAGTCTGTTCTTTGTCCCCCGTTGCGGCTATGAATAGGACTATTCTTCCATAGTCTTTAGTTCTTCTGATCGCCGATGGTTTTCATTTGATCGCGGAAGCCGTAGTTTGTATGTCTTCTGTCATTGTGGCTCCTTAGCGAACTAATTGTCTGATGCTGTAGTGGTTTCGACTGCCAATAGGGTTTTCCCACCAACTTTTGTGTGCTTTTACTCTATTTTTTGGGATGGCATATTTTTCCCATGGGTACTGGTCGAGTCAAGGTTTTTTCTAATATGAAGAGTGTAGTTTGGGGTTTGGGTTTTTAAGGAGTGTCAGTTGCATTGTCTTGGTTCATGCTTTCTTCGTGGGGTTTTGAGTTAGTTCAGATGCAGCATGGTTTTAGATGAAGAGTCTGTTCTATCAGGATTTTGATTTTAGTTAGATAGCGGGTTTAGAGGATTTTTAGACCTAGCTTGTAAGATTTTCTTTGCATTATCATGTTTTCTTTTTATGCATTAATATTGTTTAGAGTTCATTTTACAGAATGCAGTTAAACACTAAATGGTCTAAAATCTATTGTTTTCCTGACAGGGTGATTGCTGCTACAAAGAAGATATGTCTAGAAGACAAAGCAGAATAAAGGAGGAAAAAATGAAGGAAGAGAAAGAAATGAAGCTGAGATGAAGAAATCGAAGGAGAAAGTGAGGGTCTGATATCTCAATAGATCAATAGTAGCAGAGGATCAGGCTTGGGAAAAGTTCATCAGTGACCAAACTGGTCCCTCTTTATAAAAGTGCTATTAAATTTTAGTTTAATGTAACGTACTGTACAACACTCACTAAAATACAAAATTGTGGGATTGAATGGTTGAGGGAGCCCAAAGGTCACCGGGGGGAAGCCCAAAGGTTTTGTTGTTTTGTATAAATATAAGAGAGTTAGATGTAGAGAAAGGACTTTTTCCCAGATAGATTTGTGAGAGTATGTTGTAAGAAGAACTATTTCCTTTTTCAATAAAGAAATTACAAGTTTCCTGTTGGAGAAATCTTGGTGGAAGGTTTCAAATGCTGTGCTATGGATTTGTTGAATGTGAACTATTTCATTTTTAGTTGTTGTCCATTAACTGTGAAATTGTTCTAACTCTTTGAACCTATGTTCTTGTTATGAATGCGCTCTAGTTTATTTTATGAAATTTCCACTATGAGTAATGACGGTTTTTCATAAACAATGAGCTATCTTGTTGTTCATATATCTATTAATGTTCATGTGTTTTGAATTAAATAACAGCTATCTGTGATTTTTCTTAAAGCATGCGCAGAAATACATTACTCATTCATAAATGATAATATTTCTCCCTAGGGATAAGTTAGATAGTTAGTTTTAGTTTCTTGTTGTGTGTGATTTAGATGCGAGTGAGTAAGACAAGAGGTAAGAACCTGCGCATCACTTTGTGATCATTCCTCATATTCTCTATCAATCTACATTCTTAGATAGGCACTTACATATCATGCTTAAATTTTTAAAAAAATAATATATACATGGTGGACCGGGCCATAACCAATAAAACCTTTTATTTTGGTACTTGACCTATGGTAGCTAGACTGTAAACTGGATGGATTCCCCATACCAAATAGTAATGGGCTAGTTGGGAACGATTACTGGGGAGAATCCCTAACTGTTGTTACCTGCAAATTTCCAGGCCTCAACAAGACCATATGCAGATAATGAAGAACCATAAGATTGGATCACTTGAGAGGCTTGTGCCCATAGAAATTCATGGAGCCACCCATTAATCATAATGGAACTCTGTACAAAGTTTCCTCCCATGATATGAGTTACCACTCCCTGATCACTTATACTACCCCAAACATCGGACTACATTTTCTAGCTGAAATGGAATATTACTACCGAAATTTCATTGTACATCCAGAATAAACCAAGGAAAACATGATCCCAAGCAGATACTTGGCATGTTCCTCCTCTCCCAGGTCCATCACAAGGAAAGTGAAAACCAAGATTCGCTTTATCAGGTATTAAACGGGAGCTACGAGCAAATAGAACACCTTTAAGTAGGATTAAAATAGTCACATGGATAGTAAATGCATGAATGTGATGTACCAAAAAATACACCATTCTTACCAAAAAGAAAAAGGAATGTGCATTCGATTGTATCCTCTTCCATATCATAATTTTAAATCTTTGAGCACGTATGGATCCTCTTATTAAGTTTCGACAATAATCTGACTCTTCAAAATGACGTTTCATAACTATTTGTCTTTGCCTAAGATCAAAAGTTAGTGTACTTCTTACCTTTCTTGTACAAATCCTATTCGTTGTGGGTTCAGGTGTGGAACCATCATCACATTCACCTATCATCAAACTAGATGAAAATCAAGGCACATGTTTCTGAATATATCTAATTTGGAGAGGTTCATTCAATAGTATTTCCCTGTAGAGGGTAATAAAATCTTTTGTTTCCGTTGAATCATCTGTATATACATTCCCACAAAAAATTCGTAGTATTTTCCACTCATGTTGCGCCAAAGACTTGAAAAGTAAAATATGTTACGAAGTAACCTTCTGTTCCGTAGTAACAATATCGAGAATAAATTCCCATTTTATGGTACCTGTGGGTGCAACGTTTCCATCGTCGATTCGGCTATAAATATTAACCAAATAGTTTGTGTAGATTCGTTCATTACATGAAGCTATTTTTGGTACAATATCTATATAGTCTACTCGAAGGGCTATTTCCAACCATAGGAAATGTATAAACAAATCATCATATTTTGCATAGATCTCTTGAATCTGATCAAAAGGAATTTCCAACAAATATTTTGGATAGATCAAGTTACCAAAAGAAAAATCTATATTCGAAGAATCTATATTCGACAAATACTTTTCAAAGATATTCCTTTCTTGATTTGGAATTATTCATTCTGTTAATAGAGAAAGTCATTTCGAAATAGGTTCAACTTTGGCTCTTTCTGATAATTGAGTGATCAGAATGAGTGAACGAGCAGTATCTATAGGTAAGGGTTCCCAGGGTAGTCGAAATATTTCATGTTCCAATTCCTGCCCATAATGAGAGATATGGTACCCATACCCAAATTGATCATTTTGGAATCCCTCTTTACAGTCTTTCATAGATACCTATATCAAATCCAAAATATTCGAAATGATTGAATCGTTCAGCATTTCAGGGAAATCAAATTGGTTTATTGTTCCACGGAATTCCCCATTAAGGAATGGATCATACATCTCAGTAAAAGAATCTCCTTGAGAACTGGAGAATTGAACTCTCCTTTCCATAACATTTCCAGCAGGAGATCCATTGCTTAAAGCTTTCACTCGATCCACAAATTCATTCCCTAAATAATCTCTTCTTCTTTTCATGGTATGGATCCATCTATGATAAGGATCCTCAGATGAGCAAGAAGTATGTAAAAGATCTCTATATTTCCTAACCTTTTCCCCAAGGACTAATACACTAGGTAAAAACATAAAAGAGATTCTTTGTTTTCCATCACTCAAATATGTGCCAAAAAAATATTGAGATACTTAGGTCCTCACGGGACCTAGTTGAGTAAATGGGCTATTCCCAATATATAGTATCATCCGATAAGCTCCATTATTATCAAAGAACATTATGGGCCATGGTTGCTCGAACCATGATAATTGTTCTTCCTTCGGAAGTCCTTGAAGTTTTTTTGGATCTTTAGCCATAGAGCGGTCATCTCTATACATAGCCACATAATGATAATATTTAGCCATAGAGCGGTCATCTCTAGTCGCAGCCACATAATGATCTTCTTTAGCCACAGAGTGATCATTTTTGTCACCGATCTCATCATTATTGCTTCTAAGGAATGGTAATGGGGCTTTACCTAAATAGAGGAAACAATAATAAAAAATAAGTATACTAAAGGTTCGATGAATATAACGTCTTAATATAGTATAATCAATAGGTGAATTACGTTCTATATGTAAAGATACCAATTTTGTCAAAATTATGAATAGAATATGGCCACCCAACCAACCGCAAAAACTACTTATCATAAATGATATATTATCACTGTAACGAAAAAGAAAGAGGTTCACCGGTCTTGTTAATATGGGATTTTCTAAAATAATGGGATTAAACAATTGAATAATTAGACCACCCATAAATATACTTGGAAATTTTGGATTGTTGATCGAATTTAGGGGGTGCAGAGATTCAAAACTTGAAAGTTTTTTCTAAATTTTATAAAAATGAAAGAACATGTATGGTAGCACTAATAAAGTTATTGCATGAGGTTTCCACGACACTGCATAGATGGGAGAATAGTACATGGACACAAATAATATTAATTGTCCCATAATAGAACTACTTATAGCTATTATACCATATAGAGTTTCTCCCAAAAAGAAAGATCTCATGGAATATATTTTAGAGGGACCAAAAGGCAATGTAGTTATAAATCCATAATATAGACCAGATAAAATGATCGGACCTGAGACTTCTACCCATGATGATAATGGATCCCATAGTAGATCAAGTACTCTTATCATATCGAAACTCCTTTTTGATCGAAATAAAAGATTGAGAAACAAGAATAGAATAAATAGATCTGGTATCCCCCATATATATATGGGAGATACGAAAAGGAATAGTTATCATTTTCTACATCCATAAATTCGAGTAGGAAATTGATTTAGAATAGATATTATAACATACAATATAGATATATGCATATTCTATTAATACATATATTCCCTATTATCTTATCTAGGAGTAGAAGTACTGGTATAGAACTCATTGTTCTTTCTGACCAGGGTGGTTTGATCCAAGTTATCTAAATTTTTGTTATGTCGTAGAGGGTGGGTAACCAATTCAAGTACATCTCTCGCATTGGAAAATCCATGAATCTAGGCAAAAGTAAATTCAATTGACCATTTAGTACCAATTCCTCTCGCCCCTAACGGGTTAGCATGAGCCATTTCGGTGATGGCTAAGTCAGGTTGTAGCTCACGCATACGTCGTATCTGATTTGAATTGTCTAGGTTCTCCACAATTCATGGTATTGGTATACACATTCTTATACATGTATCTTGTAAAAGTGCTAATTCAGCAACTTGATACCATTTATCCATATATGGAATACCAATTTCATAAACGATCATACCACATCTGATTAAGAATCTTGCTAGAGATATTTCTAGGAGATTATCTCCCATGAAAAAGATAGATTTCTCGCATACCAAATCAATATAATCCTTTAAAATATCCCATATACGTTCCTCTCTTTCCTCCAGGATCTCGGTCTCAATACCAAATACAGGACAAATCCTTTCAATCCAAGCACGCATTCTGTCCGGACCAATAGGAAATGGAGCTACAATTAATTCACATTTTTTTCGTCTTATCAAAGTTGTTGTTGTAGGACCCAAAAATGGGTTAATGCCACAAACATAAACTCCATCACCCAATGATGGAAGATCAGCATATCTATGAGTGGGAAACCAACCCGATACCTTTAGGAATTGGTGTCTTAATTATCTATCAAGTTGAGAGACCAAATTCGAGGGTAAAGACCCAAAAATAACTAAGGGAGGATGATTTGCATACTCCACCAATTTTTTTCCTTCAGAAGAGGAAAAGGAAATAAATTTGTTTTTTTTATAGTTTCTTTTGATTCAGCAATGGGGAATTCTTGTTCTGGACAACGATGTGCCATTACAGCTAACACAGTATCTTCACCCTAAGTAAAAGCATAATCCAATCCATTTTCTCTTGCCATTAATATTGGTAGTCCAATTTCATATTCCAATTTGGGTGCCATACCTTCCAAATCCATTTTTATTATTTCTATAGTACAAGTGCCTATCCATATGATGACACTGGGGTCTCTATCTTTTCTTATCCAAATACAAATTGTTTTCAATTCCTCATAATCATTCAAATGGGTTGAGATCTCTCCTTCTTCTAATTCTTCCATCGCATCGTGGGGTTCTGCAAAAATCATAACTCCAAGTGCATTTTGCAGAAAATAACCACAAGTTTTTGTGCCCACTACCAAAAAGAAACTGTCTTCAATATTTTGATACAATCAAGATACACAGCTAATAGGACAAAAAGTATGATAATTACCTATTTCACATTCAAAAGTTATAGTTTCATCAATTTTGGCCGACATAATAGGGAGGAAAAGAATAAATGGCTGAGGATAAATAAGGAAAAGAAATAATGAATAAAAAGAAGAATGAAAAAAAGAATCAAATGTACAATGAATTGTGAATAAATTGTTGATTCTAAATCCTTGTAAACCCAAGTAAATTTTCCTGATTCTTTTTTTTCTGTCCCCCACCACTAATAGGATTTAGATAAAGATCAGAGAGTAAACTGAATAATTCCCGATCTGGAATCTCTTTTGGGACAATACCTTTTGGTTGGGATAATATTTGATCTGCTATGTCTAGATAATATTTACACACATAGTGAAGGGATGGTTTAGATCCAACCATTTCAAATAAAGTTTTACCCTTGACTCTGGAAACTCGGATATCCTCAATAATAGGTAATACTTCTATTACAGGCATTGGACAGGCTTCTACATATTTATGGATAAGATCTCTTTTATATGTACGATTTCCAACCAAGCCTACTAATCTGAGTGGACGTGTACGATATTTTCTCCTTATAATAGAGGAAGCAATACGATTAGCTACAAATAATGCATCGAATCCATTATCTGTAATTATTACACAATAATCCGCATAGTTCAATGGAGAGGCAAAACCTCCACAAACCACATCGCCTAATACATTGAATAATACAGTATCATATTCCTAAAATGCATTTAATTCTTTTAACAGCTTCACAGTTTCTCCCACCACATATCCTCCACATCCGGCTCCTGCGGGTGGACCCCCTGCTTCCACACAATTCACCCCTCCATAACCATTGTGAATTACATCTTCGGGCCAAATATCCTCATAATTATAATCCTTGGATTGTAAAGTATCTATAATTGTAGGTATTATAAATCCTGTAAGAGTAAAAGTACTATCGTGTTTGGGATCACATCCAATCTGTAACACTTTTTGACCACGTCTTGCTAGGGCGACTGAGATATTACAACTAGTAGTTGATTTACCGATTCTTCCTTTCCCGTAAACTGCTATTTTCACCCGCCAATCCTCCGTTATCTAAATCTAAAATTTCTCTCTTTATTTCAAGGTTCTATATAATTGAATTATTACTTTTTAAAGTAGTAAAAGAATTGAATGGTAGTAATAATAATAATAGATCCTATTGTGTTTATAGTTCAATAACTTTAGGGTGGGATGTACACAAAGTTCCAAGAGTTACGAAGAAACCTTATTGAGTTTCTAAATAGTTCATGCACTGGTCATGCATGGGTCGGTCCAAAGAACAAGAATTTTGAACATATATGAGATCTAACCCTCCGTTGTTCCTCAATATCTCAGTGGTAGAGGGGTCGACTGTTAACTGATTGGTCGTAGGTTCGAATCCTACTTGGGGAGATCCATTTGATTCAAAACCTATTTTATTCAAAATAGGGCTCACTTTTACGGTTAGGAGTAGGTCAAATGTTACCTCTACTTGTGCATAATATATGCATGCAAAATCACCACAGGATCAAGATAGGATCCTAGTAGTCTGGAAAAGGAAAGATGGAAACAACGGTCTCTTCAAAATACTGAAAGGTTGGGAGGAAAAAATATCCTGATGTGATGAAATTTCTAGTCCAGAGCTGAAGGTGAAGAGGCCTTTATTCGCTCGACCTGTTACTATTCACTTGACCCATTACTAGCTGTTAGAACTATCAGTTCGTTCCCTGGAAGTCAGGATTGTCTGCTTGCTGTCAATATATTTCTCCTTGGATTTGGTAGAATATATCATTATAAATCCCTAATAATATTATTATTAGGGATATTTCCAACTAACCTCAAATTAAAAGGTCAGGTAATGTACTAGCAGTTCACTGCAGTCATTCATTCTCTTCTCTCGACAGACCATGATCAACAAGTGTCTTAATTATGAGCAACGTATGGTATGTATGGGTGCTAACTCTGCCCAAGCCTGGTGGAAATGAGGAAGATTTACAAGAGTTCATACATGAATATGCTGGTTACCCTTGGGCCGGGTATCATTTTCAGCAAAGGACCCTTTGTGAAGACTAAGTTCCATAGCTTTGTGTCCTCTCTCCCAATCATAATTTCCCTACCCCTGAAAAGACCTCCCTTTTGTCCCCTTTCGGGGTGGGCGAGGAGGGATTTGAACCCCCAACACTGTGTTTCAAAGCCACATGCTCTAATCCTCTAAGATACAGGCCCCATCTCCACTGCGTTGCCAGGAGTTACTCAAAAAAGGGAGGGATTTCTCTCTTCAGCTGGGGTAAGAGGATGTGGAAATGCGTTTCTTGCTATGAGAGAGCATGGGTATTGCATTTCAAAGTAAAGTGTGGAGTGGGAAAGATGTCAGAAATGGGGTTTTGAAGGAGATGACCTTCTAATGAGAATAAGAGGCATTAATATTTTTATCATCCTGGCACCGAGCTATTTTCCCATAGGGATTCCCCTACAGTATCGCCACCGCAGTAGAGTTTAACCACCAAGTTCAGGATGGGTTGGTGTGGTTCCTATAAGCCTTGGACACCAGAATCTCAAACCATGAACGAGGAAGGGAATAAATGTGAGAAAGGCATATTAGCTAATTATTGTGAGGCCCCAATTCTGAAAGGGACACCAAAGGGGTGTCCCTTCCAGGTATAGAAAGAACCCTCCTCTTCCCTTCTATCCAACGTGATATGACCTGTAACAGGTTGGCAAGTTGAACTCCATTTATTTTGGTATATGGGAAAGAAATTGTCATGTTAATGGAATACATTGTATCCATATTAAGGATTGATGCGATCACGGAGATGACATATCTTGGTGCTATCGAAGAAAGACTGTCGCAGCTGGTAGAGTTGGAAGAAGAATGTTTTGTCGCAGGATATCATCAAAATGTTAAGAAAGAACAACATTAAATATAGAATGATGGACATATCAAGAACAAGAAATTTCAGGTTGGAGGACTTGTTCTTCTATATGACAACAAGTTTTTCAAGCAGCTGGGTAAGTTAAAAACACACTGGTTAGGATCGTATATTGTCAATGAGATCATTGTTGGAGGCGAAATGCAATTGAAAAAGTTGGATAGAACACCTGTCAAAGGACTAGTAAATGGAATTTGGATAAAGACCTATCAGGATATCCTTGACTCATTTGAATGAAAGAGAGAGAGAGAGAGAGAGAGAGAGAGAGAGAGAGAGAAAAGAGAAAAGAAATAAGAAAGAAAGAAAGAAAAAATTGTGTTTTACTGCAGAAAATCCGTTGTCGTGAAATCAAATACCATTGTAGAGTACTAGTAAGTCGCACACAGATGGAAAATTACCACATAATTTGTGTCTTTCACGAGTGGATAAAAGAAGGTGAACACACCCCATCTATTGGAGGAAAATAATTTTGAGTAAGAAAGGATACCAGTCGCAAGAAATAGTAACACTATCGCAGGAAGAATTTGAGTCACAGAAAAGACAGTTAGCCATCATTAAGATAGTTGGCTATCATTAATTTTAATAGAAACGAACTAACAGAATCATAGAGTTGCAGGATGAAGCATAAAGTGTCATGGGCAGAATAATTTTGGACAATTGCAAAAGGAAGAAGAAGATGTGCGACGAGAGACATAAGAGATAGTGAAAATATTTCAATATTTTCAAAGCAAATTCATCAGGAATGTAGAAGTTGTGGAATAGATTTGTGTGGATTAGGATGAGCCATGGGTGACTTTTTGGGGCCTATTGGCCCTAGGGAAAGATAGGAAGAATTTATTTAGAATTATTCCCGACTAGATAAAAAGCCTGGTCTTACGGAGAAGAAGTTGTTGTAGAAGCAGTTATGGAAGGAAGAAAAAGGTAGAAGAAACAACTACAGAGGAAGCTGCGACGGAGGAAGATAGAAGTGGATAAGAGAGAAAGAGATAAGATAGAATAATTAATTGTAGAGGAAGCTACGATAGGAGAAGATCTTGTGAAATAAGAGAAGTCATGACAGAAGGAAAGGAGGTGACGAGATCAACCACGACGAAAGGAACCATGCTAGAGAAGGCATGCAGTGGCGCAACAGCTGGAAAGGAAATATTGGGAGATCATGGGTATGAAGTCATCTAGAGTCACATGTGTGTAAGGAATAAAAGCATATTTGTATTTTGGGCCGATAGTGCCTACTGAAAAGTGTAACAAGAATAGGAATGACAGCCTGTTGGATAACAGAATGAATTCAGCTGAATGTGACATGTAAAGATTCTATAAAATGAAGAACCCCAGCATGTTGTATGTGGGTTACTTCCCCATTTACTTCCCTTGCGACTTCCTAACTTCTTGTTTTCCTATTACTTGTTATTTAGTTTGTAGTCAGTCAGCAGAGTCTATAGGAAGAGTAGTCGATCCAGGTTGTGTGCAGATCGACAGTAGAGTCGAAGAGAAGAGTAGTCAGTTCAAGCTATGTGTGGATCGACAATAGAGTCAAGTAGGAGAATATTGAACAGTAGGAGAATAAAGAGCATGAGAGGATAGCGAAATCTTTATAGAAAAGAGAAGAAAATCTAGAATAGAGTTTGCAGCTAAGTGCGCAGACAAAAAGTTTCATATATTTCTCCTATCAAATGAAGAGTTCCTTTGTGGTTTTTCCTGGATGGGTTTCCACATTAAATACTATGTTATTTAGTAAATGATGATTTTGTTTATGTCACATGAATGTATATGAATTTATATGATCAATGTGCTTTTCTCACAGGATTCTATATTATGATCAAGTGTTTATGTATTTTATTATGAATGAATTATCTTGTGCACGAGTAACATTATTGATAGATAACATGTGTGTTAAGCTTATATTGTTGTTATAATCTCTGTGATGGATAAGCTAAGTAGTGTCTTATCTTCACATAATAAGGTTAATTAATGCACCCACCAGATTTGGTTGAGTGAGTTGGTAAGGTTCCAAGGGAGGATAAATCCCCAACCAACTACAGAAACCTGGTTTTGGTAATTACCCATAAGAGATATCTCAGGTGAAACTGCATCTACATCGCAGGTGATCCTGACTGGGCCTTGCTCTGTCAGGCCGATATCTTAGGAATTGTTGTGTATAATAGAAGGTCCAAACCTAGGTCAAAGGGAGAAACACCAACAAGAACAGGTATCACATTCCCAGAATTCATGACTTGATGGATGATTTGTAGGGAGTGAAGTACTTCTCTAAAATCGACCTTCGATCAGGGTACCATCATATTCGGGTGAGGGACCAGGATATTGCAAAAACATATTTTCGTTTCCAATATGGAAATTATGAGTTTCTCATCATGCCTTTTGGGATTCACAATCCACCAGAAAAATTTCAACCATGTATGAATCACACTTTCAAGGCTCAGTTGCATAATTTTCTCCTTGTGTTCTTTAATCATATATTAATGTACAGTAAAACATGGGAAGAGAATTTGAGACACTTAGATGAAGTGTTCAGAATTCTAGAATAATAATGTGTATGAAAAAAATTCCAAATGTGAGTTTGGTATGCAAGAAATGTTATATCTAGGGAATGTAATAAGTTCCAATGGAGTACGGGTTCATATGAAAAAGATAGATCCATTATGGATTGGCCTACACCGAAAAATGTAATAGAACTTAAAGGGATCTTGGGCCTTTGCAGTTACTATAAGAGGTATGTTAAAGTATTCTCATAGTTGACAACCACCCTCATATATATTAAAAAGAAAGGGGAATTTAGTAGGATAGAGGAGGCACAATAGACATTTCAGAGGTGGAAGAATATTATGAGTTCATGTCCTATTTTTTCCTTACCTGACTTTATTCATCCATTTTTTATTAGAATGTGATGCTTCAGGGGAGGGAATAGGAGAGTATTGATACAGAACCACCATTTGATTTCCTTTGAAAGTACAAATTTTAAATATTATGAACGCCACTACTCCATATATGATAAAGAAATGTTAGCAATCTTACATGCTTTAACAAAATTTATGTAGTACTTGGTGAGTAGAAATTTTAAAAATTAGATAGATCAAAACAGCCTTAAGTACTTTCTGGAACAAAAAGAATTAAATGAAAGACAAAAAAAATGGGTCAACAAGGTCCAATATTATGACTTTGATAGTAAATATGTGAAGGGAAAGAACAGTGTTGTAGCAGATGCATTATCTAGACAAGAATCCACCTTATCTTTCATGAACATATCTAAAAAATGGAAGTATCACCTTTTGGTTGAATACTCTAAATGAAAATTCACTTTCATGAGTTATTATATGGATAGATACAGGATAACAAATATAGGGTGATTGATGACATTGTTTACTACAAGAATAGAATTTACTTGGTTCCAAAGTATGCCTTAAAGAAAAATATTTTGCAAGATTCACATGATTAACCATTGTCAAGACATGAGGGATTCTTAAACACATACAGAAAAAATAGGGAGAGGTTATCATGGAAGGCCCTCAAGGTGGATGTAATGCAGCATGTCAGGAAATGCAGTACTTTCTAGTAGAATAAAGTTGATCACACTCATTTGGCGGGATTACTTTAGCCACTACCCATACCTGAGAAGAAGTGAAATAGAATCTTGATGGATTTCATTACAGGGTTTCCCAAGGTACAAGGAAGATATTTCCTATATGTAGTGGTTGTTACCGGGAATATTTCAATCATTGCAGACACAGTTTGTTCCTCTAGCCTGCATGGTGAAAATCTAGAACAAAAGGACACAACGATGTATCCTCTCCCTAGATGATTGAACTACTTGAATGCTAAGCTCTCCTTACCTCAAGTTTGGAAGGTCGTCCTTGTTTTGTATATCCTTATCCGATCGACTATACCTGTAAAGAATACAAAAAACAAGACAAAATATGAGAGCAACAAGATAAATCAGTGATTTATACTATGTTGAATGGAGTTGTCATTGATGTCAAAAGGAGTTCAATGATGAAAAAGGAATAAGTGATGACATGATGGAAGGGAAAGCGATGGTATATGTGATCAAGATGGTATATATGGTCAGGATGGAAAGATACATGAGAGGATCCAGCAAAGGGATCAAGTCTGGTCAAGCTTAATTGATTGATCGATACCCTTATTAATCGATGTAGTGTCATGGAGTTGCAATCAACTTATTTAGCAGAGGTTGGTCAGCTCAGATTGTATCAAGAGAATAAATCTACTGCAAGAAAAGGATACACAAAGTAAATTTGCGTAGAAAATAACATTATGGAGCGCCAAAGTGAATTTTTGTGTTTGATAATTGATCAACAGACAATGAGTATTCTACAAATTGATCGACGGTTTACGGGATTTGCGGAAGACAAATTATGGAAGCAATTTCAGGAAAAGTTGAAATGCAGATTTGAAATACGCAATGCGGAAAGAACGTACAATATGCAATCTGCAAAGTACGGAATAAGTCTTGTAGAAGAAAAATTGTGGAAGTTATTTTGAGAGAAGTAAAAATGCACACCCGCAACCCGCTATATGAAATTACAAAAGGAATGAGTTCCTGCAAATTACGGAAATATTAAATCTAGAAAGGTAGTTGTGGAAGAATATCTTTGTGGAAAGATGAATACGGAAAGGTTAATTGTGAAAGGTTAATTGAGGAAATGTAGTTTCGGAAATGATCGTTGCAGAAAGGTATTTGCGGAAGGTCATATGCGGAAAGATCATTGTGTAAAATTAATTACAGAAGATCGTGACTGATAAATCTAAATAGAATTAACAGAGAGGTAATTTCAAATTATTTTTCATCTGTGAAGAGTCACGATGAAGGTACATGACTATTAGATGAAGAGATATGTTTTGTGGGTATTTAAACAAAGCATTAAATCTTAAAATAAGTGTCTTTGTACATTCAATTGGTAGATCCATTGGTGTAGAGTAGTCAGAGATTGAATCAACATACTAGGGTGGCAGGGTGGTGGTAGGGCAGGCTACATGCCTGCAAGGAAGTCGTAGCCTCATTCCAGTGATAGATGGTAAATATGGTGTTGTAGCATATTTTCAGTAGCAGCTGATAAATTAGGGCGTTGTATCCTCCTTCGAGTAGTTGTTGGTAAATAGGGTGTAGTACCATCCTTTTCTGTAGAAGTAGGCAAAAACTGTTTGTAAATATAATTTTGTAGTAATAGGAAGTATTGGTGGTTTACCCTATTGGGCTTCCATGATAAATTTGTCTTATGTGTGTTTTTTTTAATCATGTGTGTTAATAAACAAATTAAAAATGGTTTTAATTGTTAAAAGTTATCAATACTGAATCACCCCCCCCTCAGTATTGTCCAATATTCCAACAATTGATATCAAAGCGGGATCCTTCACTACAGTATAATCACTGGAAGGAAGATCCTATTAAAAACCACTATGGATCAACAAGAAGGGTTAGCCACTTATATACCTCCATTGTTTAAGGAGACATGTATGCATACTGGAATGTAAGAATAAAGTGACATCTAATGTCTCTTGGATACAAAGTCTGGAGGTCTGTTGAAAAAGAGTATAAAGTACTAGATGACCTACCTATAGACAGAGATGAACTAGACCAATATGAGGCCAATGAGAAATCCCTGAATGCAATCATGAGTGGGTTAACAAATTCACCATTTATAAAATTTATGCAACGAAATACATCCAAACATGCCTGGGAAAAACTAAAATGTGTCTATGAAGGAGCACCCAAATTCAAAGAATCCAAACTTAGAACATACAAAGGATAGTTCTAAAGCCTAAAAATGAAAGAGGAAGAAAATATTACAGAATATCTTCTAAGAGTAGATGAAATTTGTAATGCTAATATTAGAGGTATTGGACGAGAAATAAAGGAGAAAGAAGTGGTCGACAAAGTACCAAGAACCTTGTCAATGAAGTATGACTCAAAGGTGTCCACTCTAGAAGAACGAGATGATATTAAACTCATGACAGTAGATGAAATCCATGGGGTATTCACTACCTATAAGATGAGAATAGGACAAAATGGATCATCAAATAAAGAAGCAAGATTTAAAGCCTTATCCAAGAACCAATCTGAGAACCTAGATGATGAAGCAGCTCTCTTCATTAAGAAACTTGAGAAAGGTGCTGGCAAGTACAAAGGAAATCTACCCTTGAAATGTTTTAATTATCAAAGGATTGGCCACTTTTGAAATAAGTATCCTTACCCAAAACAAGATGATAGTGATGATGAATAACCTTTCTCTCATAAGAAAGATCCAAAGAGTAAGACCATGTATAAGAAGAAGTTTAAGAAAAATAAGAAAAAATTATATTCTAAGGAAGACATTGAAGATGAACAGATAAGTGAAGATGCTGAAGTCCTATTCATGGTATTAGAAAATAAAATCTATGAAGAAGAAATAGAAGGTGTGGTAGATATTGAAGCAGAACTTGTAAGTGCTATTGAAGAATCAGGGAAGTATAAAAGAATGTACAAAAACTAATATGACATAATATGAAGAGAAAAATAATGACACAGAAAGAATTATTTGTGGCTTAAAAAATCAGTTTCTAGTAGCCAAAAAGGATGAGAACAATCTAGAACAACATCTCAAAAAAAGAATACAAGAATCTGAAAGGATTGAAGAAGAGATTATGTGCCTTAGAAAGAATTTGGATGAAGAATCTATCAAATCAAAGGCTGAGAAAATATCAAATACTTTAGATGAAATCTTAACTATCCAAAGACCATCAAGCGATAAATATGGATTATGATTTGACAAATAAAAGAAACCAGGACATTCTATTTGCACAAACCAAGATGGAAATAAAAAAATTTAAGTTGATGCACTCAAGAGCCAAATTAAAATGGAAGAAAGTAATAAATATGCTCCTCTCTTACATGACCAATGATAAGTAGACATCAACAACTCTTTTTAGGAAATTGTTATACCTGTAACAATTTTAGACGTATGGCTAGAAATTGTAAACTAAAGGTTCCTATTGAGAAAGGAATTACACCACAAACTTCCTTCTATAAGAAAAGTGGTACTAGAAGCAATCCAGAAGGAATAAAATATAATTAGTTTACCCCTCTACGGATTTATAGTATAGAATGCTACAAATGTGGTAATCAAGGACACATTGCTAGAAATTACAAACTCGTGATTCCTATGGATGACACCTCAAAATCTCAAGACAAAAGGGAGAGGAAGGCTTGGAAGAAGAAGGATGATGTGGAATATTCATTAGCTCTATGTGCTACAGAGAAACAAAATCTATTACATGTGGACAGTGGATGCTCAAAAGACATGACAGGAGACCCAAATAAGTTTATAAGCCTAAAAATAAATAAATAAGGAAAAGTAACTTCTGGAGATAATCTATCCTCTAAAATAATTGGGAAGGGTACAGTAGCTATTAGAGACAAAATAAAAACTGAAATTTGTTTGTTTTTAAAGAACTTAAAACCTAATCTTTTAAGTATGATCCAAACATGTGATCAAGGACACATATGTATATCCAATTCCAAGAAGTGTGAAACTAGAAGAAAATATTCAGGAAAACTTATTGGGGCTACTGTAAGAACTCCAAGCAATGTGTATATTCTAGAAAATGAAGAACAATGTTATATGAGTCAAATTGGTGAAATTTTGCTATGGAATAAAAGGATGAGGCACATGAAATTTGACAATCTTGTAAAAAATAGTAAGAAGGGAGCTGTAAGAAATCTACCAAAGATCATAAAACCACCAAATCATGTTTGTAGAAATTTTCTTCATAGGAAACAAATGGGAACAAGATTCAAGGCCAAAGAACATACAACCTCTTAGCCATTAGAAATGATTCACACTGATCTTTGTGGACCAACAAGGACTACAAGATTTAAAGGTAAATATTACTTTATGTTATTAATCGATGATTATACAAGGATGAATTGGGTGAAATTTCTTAAAGAAAAATCATAATCCTTTATGAAATTCGAATCCTTCAAAGCACTTGTTGAGAATCAAGTAAATCACGTGATTAAATTTCTAAGATCAGATAATGGTGGAGATTTCACCTGAAATGAATTCAATGAGTTTTACAAAATTCATGGAATTAAGAGGAAGTTTTCAATAGAAAAAAATCCTTAGCAAAATGGAGTAGTTGAGAGAAAGAATAGGATAGTCCAGGAAGCAACTAGAACTATGCTTAATGAAGAAAAAAAACCCGATGGCCATTAGAGAGAAGTAGTATATACAGTTGTCTATATACAAAATAGATGATAGCTCAGAGTGAATAGTAACAAGACTCCTTATGAGCTATGGTTTGAAAGACCAGTTTCAGTTAAATATTTTAGAGTTTTTGGAAGTAAATGTTACAAAAAAAGACAAGATGATAATCTAGGAAAGTTTGACTCTAGAACGGATGAAGGGATATTTCTTGGATATTCTTCCACCAAAAGGGCATACATATGTTATAATCTAAAGTCGCACAAGATCATAGAAAGTGAAAATGTAACTGTTGATGATACTAAGTCAAGAAGAATAAAAATACAAGAGAGTGAGGATGTTGAAGAAACTGGTGATGAAGAAATAGATGATAAACAAAAAGAAGAAATTTCACAAGAGGAGGATTCTTTTAAAAGAGTATAAAAGGAAGACTCACAGGAAATTGGAGGTGAAGACTCTCCAAGATATGATACAAAATATCCATCTAGGATAATACAAAAGAATCATCCTGAGACACAAATCATAGGTGACAAATATGTCAGAGTCAGTACAAGAAGGAAACTACTATTTAATGAACAAGCCTTTACTATCAGTGGTGGAACCTTAAAAATTTGTTGAAACTGGAAAAAATGATGATTGGATCAAATCCATGAATGAAGAGTTGGATCAAATTGAGAAGAACCAAACTTGGGAACTAGTTCCAAGACCTGCAAACAAGAATATTGTAGGAACCAAGTGAGTCTTCAAAAACAAGTTAATTGAAAATAGAAAAGTGATAAGAATCAAAGCAAGGTTAGTATGTAAAGGATATTCTCAAGTTGAAGGTATTGAATTTTAAGAAACCTTTGCACCTATAGTAAGACTTGAAGCAATCAGAATTTTTTTGGCATTTTCATGTTATAAAAACTTCAAAGTATATCAAATGGATGTCAAGTATGTGTTTCTAAATGGGAAAATAGAAGAGGAAGTCTATATCAAACAACCTAAAGGTTTTCTCTTATCAGAGAATAGAGAATATGTTTGCAAACTAAAAAAGGCACTCTATGGTCTCAAGCAATCTCTAGGAGCATGTTTTCAAGGATAGATAACTACTTGAAGCAAAAGGGATATAAAAGAGGATCCATTGATAGTAATCTCAACATAAATATTGAAGATAAGAATATGACCATTGTTATTGTTTATGTGGATGATATCATATTTGGAAGCAATCTACAAATACTAAGTGTAAATGCTTCTTCTGAAATGAAGAAGGAATTTGAAATGTCAATGCTGAGTGAATTAAAATTCTTCTTGGGATTACAAGTCTATTAGTCTGGCACATGAATCTTCATTTCTCAAACCAAGTACATCAAAGATATGCTTAAGAAGTTTAAGAGGGAAGACTCCAAGCATGTGAATACTCCTATGGTCACTGGTTGTAAAATAAGAAAGGATGATGAATCTTTAGAAGTAAATCATAGTATGTATAGGTCAATGATTGGTAATTTATTATATATAAAAACTACAAGACCAGATGTAATGTAGGTTGTAGGTTCAGTTGCCATATTCCAATCAACCCCAAAAGAAACACATGTGGGTGTAGTAAAATTATTTTTTAGATATCTAAAAGGTACTATGGATTATGGATTATGGTATCCAAAAGGAAATAACTTCACTCTAAAAGAGTTCACTGATGCAAATTGGGAAGGAAGTATTGATGAAAGGAAAAGTACTACTGGAGTGGATTTCTACCTAGGATATTGCTTGGTGTCATGGCTAAGGAAAAAGCAGTCTTCCATTTCACTATATATAATAGAAGCCGAGTATATTGGTGTTGCATCATGTTGTACACAAGTCATTTGGATGAAGAAAACATTGAAATATTTACTTGTAAAATGTGAGGGCCCCATTATTATACATTGTGACAAAAGAAGTGCCATAAACATATCAAAAAATAATGTCATGCACTCCAAGTCAAAGCACATACCAATAAAATATCACTTTCTAAGAGACGAAGTGTCTCAAAAGGTGGTCAAATTGGAATATATTGATACTAAAGAATATATTTTTGATATATTCACTAAACCACTACCCAAAGAAACATTTGGTCATCTTAGAAGTAAGTTGGGAGTAATCGTTGCGGTGAATAACAAAAACAAGGCAGCATGTCAGTGGGAGACATGTTGACGGGGGTAGTTGTCAGAACGAAAACTTTGTCATCATTGTCAAAGGGAGGGAATGATTTAATGTTTCCATCAATTCCAAAGGGGGAGAATGTTGAATGGATTTTTCATTGATGTCAAAAGGAGTTCAGTAATGAAAAAGGAATAAGTGATGACATGATGGCAAGGAAATAAATGGTATATGTGATGAGGATGGAAATACATATGAAAGGATACAGCAAGGAGATCAAGTTCAGTCAAGATTAATTGATTGATCGATCCACTAATTAATCGATGAAGGGTCATGGAGTTGCAATCAGCTTATTTATCAGAGGTTGGATGACTTAGATTGTATCAATAGAATACATCGATGGCAGGAAAAGGATCCACAAAGTAAATGTGCGTGGAAAATAAGATTCTGGAGTGCCAAAGTGAATTTTCATGTTTGATAATTGATTAACAGAAAAGGGGTATTCCGCAAAGAGATCGATGGTTCACGAGATTTGTGGAAGACGAACTATGGAAGCAATTTCAGGAAAAGTTGAAATGCAGATATAAAATATGTAATTTGTAATGTGGAAAGAATGAGTAATCCACAGTTTGTAAAGTACAGAAGAATTGTGGAAGTTATTTCAAGAGAATTAGAAATGCACACCTACAACCCTCAATTATAGAAGGAATGAGTTCCTGCAAATTACAGAAAGTTTAAATATGGAAAGGAATTTACGGAAAAATATCATTTTGGGAAGGTGAATACATAAAGGTTAATTGAGGAAAGGTAGTTTCTTCAAGGATAATTGTGGAAGGTCATATATGGAAAGGTCATTGCAAAAAAGTAATTATGAAAGATCATGACTAATAAACATAAATAGAATTATCAGAGAGGTCATTTTGAATTATTTTTCATCTATGAAGAATCACGATGAAGATATGTGACTGTTAGATGAAGAGATACATTTTGTGGGTATTTAAACAAATATTTAAATCTTTAAATAAGTGTATTTGTACATTCAATTGGCAAATCCATTAGTGTAGAGTAGTCAGAGATTGAATCAACATACTATGGTGGCAGGGTGGTGCTAGGGAAGCCTACATGCCTGCAAGGGGGTCATAGCCACCTTCCAGTGGTAGCTGGTAAATAGGATGTTGTATCATCCTTTCAGTAGCAGCTGATAAATTAGGGGGTCGTAGCCTCCTTCCAGTTAGTTGTTGGAAAAAATGGTGTAGTACCATCCTTGTCTGTAGAAGAAGGAAAAAACTATTTCTAAATATAATTTTGCAGTAATACGAAGTATTGTTGGTTTACCCAATTGGGCTTCCATAATAAATTTGTTTTGTGTGTTTTTGTTGATCATGCATGTTAATAAATAAATTAAAAGTGGTTTTAATTGTTAAAATTTATCAATATTGATTCACCCCCCCTCTCAGTATTTTCCAATATTCCAACATACTAATGATCAAGGAAACTAGTAATAAACAATCAATATCAACGTGAATCATTTATGGGAAAGGGAAACATTTTTGTATTAAAGATGAGAAAATAAAGCTACAACCAAATCCTTGATGTCAAAGCTTTTCTTTTACAAGATCTATGACTCACTCACTCATACACTACAAACTATGAAACATCTCACTCACAACCACTCTGTCTTTGCCTCTTATACTAGACTTGAATCCAACAGCATGAGGATGCTATCTTTGTCTCCCCTTCACATGGTCCATGTAGCTTGCTTTTATAGGCCAAAGGAAGCCCACATGGGTTAATATATTTTTGGAGGAAGGTAAGGAATGATCCCTATGGGTTAGGAGGTCGAGTGCCAGCTTTCCCAAGTAGTTAGGATCATCCTCCATGAGAGATTTCTCCTAAAAGCTTCTTGAATCTTCTCTTTTTTTCCATTTTTGTATTGTTGACGATCCCTGTAAACAGGCTAAGTGTGGCAGCTCTCTTTTTTTTCATGTGACAGGCGCCACTGGTGCCTTATGTCAGTGGAAAGGAGGCGTCAAGCATGTCTGGCGTCATTTTTTAGGCATCAAGATGTGTCAAACTGCATAGAATTGACTCGCAGTAAGGATCCAAAAGAATGTTTTGGCCAAGGAATTCAAGGGATTGGAGCATTAGGACATTTTTTTGGTGTAACAAAATGCCCCCCAAAGTATGAAACCAGAGAAATGTGATTGGTGAAATTATTTGCTATATATTGATTCTGGTATCAAATAAAAAAGAGAGGTGAGTGAATACTTAGCACAGGACCAGTCACCAAATATCTGACTCAAATATGGTTGCAAACCAATACACTATAGATCCATGTATAATGACCATGTCATGGATACTAACAATACACTGTAGATCCATGAACAACAAAACTCAAATCGGAACATGGCTACGGAACATATAAAGTAGATCCATGTCATCTTGACTCAAAATTTGAACATAGCCACCAAGAATACAATGTTGATCCATGTCATGAATCCAACCATTACTCCAGTGCAACCTAAGGATAGGCATATATTCAATTGAATACCTAAAAACTTGGGGTCTTCATTCCAATTCCAATCAATACGATTCTATCCATGTGAATATATGTCCTGATGTCGAACATGGTAGAAACCACTTGATTACCGGTCATTGATTTATACCATTAACAAGTATGAGGGAGATCATAATTGATGTCAATGATTCCCAAGGTATCCCAGTACATTCCTCTGAATTTCAATAGATGACTTGAAGTCGAACACTTGGAGGGATCCTTCAATCAGATGCCACTGATGAAATCCCATTGTTGAAAGTGAGAAAACCTTCCATTGAGGCATGAAGGCTTCAAAGTACTTGATTTGGTTTCTAAGTCCAATATTCGGATGATGTGTTGGTGTTAAAAGGAATAGACTCATTGAAGGATGCCCATGATGTATCCCCCATCATCAACACGAAACATGGAATAAAAGATGATGTTGAAGTGATGAAAACAACCATAGTACTGATTCAAATGTGATTGGATCGAAAGAAGGTAAGGAAACTGTAGAGATAGGATTCAGAGGAGTTTTCCATTGAACATTGAACGACATGACAAATGACTTGGAAACATTGACTCAACGAGGTAGAGACCAAACGTAATGCAAGGAATGGACAATGCATTCTTTGAATTAACTCAAATGAGTTAAATGACTCATGAAAGTGGATCAGCTCAATGATAAGTTGAATACCCAACTATTTGATATGAAAATGTAGATAGGTGCCATGTTCAAGGGTGGACTATGAGTTGTCATTAATACAAATGAAATACGTTCCCCATTCCCTTAATTTCCCCATCGCAAAGGATGAGTACCTCTTTGATTTTTAACAGCTTCAAAATGGTAACAAACGCTCGATGTAGCTCATCAAGTGATGAGTCCATTCTCATATTTTTTATGAACCTAATAAAAGGAGGGGTTCATTCCCAGAAAGGATGCTTGATCGTTTAATTTTATGAGTCTAAGGAACGTAAAATCAGTTGTTTTTTCATGTATAAAGAGTCTAAAATGGCTAAGACTGACTCCATGTCAGAATTTTTCATAAATTTTGTCCTTGAGGCCCAAAAAAGTATAAATTGATGCCTAGGAGAACTCTTTTAGTTGTGATAAAATAGAGTGTACATTTTTTGTAAATGAGTCTAATTGATTTGAAAAATGGTAAACCATCATCGACTATATGATCTTTCAAATAATTTTACAAGCATGAAAGCATCAAGCTAGCTTGGAGATCTTTTCATGTTTAAAGATCCTGAAATAGACCTTAAAGATGACTCTAGAAGGGGTTTCCTTTTTTTGTAATCCATTTTAATGAGTCTGAAAAAGCGATAAAAGTATACTCAATACCTTGTCTTTGAGTTTTTAACGAGCACGCCGAAGATATAAAAAGTGCTTGGTACTTTTACAACTTAAACCAGAGCATGAAAAAGAAAAAAGGAAATTTGATACACTTTTCATGTTTTAACTAGAGCACAAAAACTGTAAAAAATAAAGATCAAAACCATCTTACTATTTTTAACGAGCTCATAGATCAATTGGAAGAATGCTCAAGGTATCTGCTTCATTTTGTAACGAGCTTGACACATAATAGGAACTATTATTGTTCATAGTTTATCTAGCTCGAAACCAAAAATAAAGTATGCTCAAAATGAGGATCAAGTGATACAAGCAAATGAAATGAAGGTTTAAGTATTGAGTCTAGTAAAAGACTTGACACAATGGAAGAATATGTTTCATTTTTTAACGAGCTTGACATGAAAATGGAACTTTTCTCATAACGACTTGTTTCATTTTTACATAAGCTTGAAATAGAAAAGAACTATGCTTGTGGAAACATGTTTCATTTTTACACAATTTTGAAACAAAAAATAACTATGCTTGAGGTAGCCCATTTCATTTTTTAACGATCTTGAAAAAGAGTAAACTATGCTCATGAACACATGTTTCATTTTTAACGAGCTTAACACAAACTAGGAGCTATGCTCACCGACATCTTTTTCATTTTTTAATGAGCTTGACATAGAATGGGAACTTTTCTCACTGACATCTTTTTCATTTTTTAATGAGCTTGACACAGAATGGGAATTTCGCTTGCAGACACCTGTTTCATTTTTTAACGAGCTTGACATAGAATGGGAACTCTGCTCGCCCTAATTTCTTAATCAACATGATGTCTAGAGGTTGGTGGGTTTTCCCCTTACATAAGAATCTAGTGACTTAACTCTAGTATGATGTTCAAATACTAGATACATTCCCCCAAATTTTCCTCAAGATCGGAATAAGATATCAATTTTCAAACAACTGAACTCTAGCATGATGTCCAAAGTCGATAGACATGACCGAAAAAGGGGAAAGAACCACAAGAACATGAGGGATATTTAGGGGTGTATGATGACTAGGATTTATACAATGATTAGGTTTAACAAAGGAAAGTTGACCAGTGGTCACAATCCTCCTGTCATGGGGAAAATGCATCACTCGAAAGAGTGTGCACACTACAGCTTTCATGGCATAAACATAATATTGTCCTAGGAGAAGATTAAAATAAAAGGGACCTTGGACTACCATAACATCAATACAGACATTTTGCCCTCCTAAGATAATAGGTAAATGAGGAAGGATCCCTAGAGGTTCAGTAGGTATTGGATTAAAATCTAGTGTTGGTCCAAGAAAAGTACACAAGGAAGAATCCGACGTGCAAGCGTAGGAGGAAAAGAGGGCGTGCGATGGAGAAAAGAAGGTAAAGGAAGAAGCACAAGCGCAGAGCAGAGGACGCTACGACAAGGAAAGGTAGACCCAATTTGGTGGAAAAGGAAGGTAGAAGAGTAAAGGTTGGAAAGGTGAAAGGTAAAGGAATACTACAGAAGGATGAACCAATGGAAGACTAAAGGACAGTTTTCCGGCTAGTTATGACCAGTGCAGACAAGCTGAAAGATGTTTATGTGGCTAGTTATTGTTGTGATTAATGTAATGCATGACTTTTGCTGCCAAGTATGGCCTGGAATTAATGTAATAGAAGATATTTTGTAGCTACTTGTGTCTGTAGTAACTGAGTTGCACTTAGTCGACCCTACGCAGTCTTGTAAACACTATAAATAGGAGGAACCTGCTCTGTATAAGGGTTAGATTCAGTTTGATAGTTCAGAGAGTTAGCTAGAGGAAGTTGTTAGTTCATTATTGACTCAGAAAAGGAGTCTAGTAGAAGTATAAGGTTGTTGAGCCATAGATATGCAGTTGAGTGCGCAGACTGTCACGTCCCCACCCCTCTTACCAAAGCGAGAATGCAACTAACTCTGTTGTCTATCAAACATACCAGGCAATCTAGCCCCATGAACAATATATAAAAATTGCATTGAACATAAAAACATACAGAGAAGTATAAAACATGAAATATATAGTGGAAGCAATTAAATTTCATTCAAGCATTCATCATCTTCATAATAATTTATAAAACAAATACAGTTGCAGAGATTAAATGCACAAGAATACTTATCTTGAGAAGAAGCTTTCCCACAACTAGCTATGATGTTGCAGTGTTCCTCCCAACTATTAGGCCAGTGTGCTCATCAATATCTCAGTAGCACTACCATCCCTGAGATGGGCATGATTCCACAAGGAACTGGGGAACAATAGCAATCTCACACGTATCCAAAATCATACATCCATAGTCAAGCCAACACACCATTGGGTTTCACAAACTATTCAGCCAAGCCAATACAGAATTGGGTTTCACAGGCTGTTAAGGAAACAACCCAACAACATATGAGTTTCTTGGACTTACTCAGCCAATCCAACACAACGTAATCGCATACCAACACATCCAAACCTTCTAACAGATGGGTTCCTTGTACTTACTCAACCAAGCCAACACAAGGATGCACTTCACAGCAAAACAAGTTCTGGGCATGGGCAAAAACATTATGGGGACCAAATCCCAAAATAGTAAATGGGTAAAAATGGCAGCTAAGGAAAACATTTCAGGAAACGTTTAATGGATGCAAAGAGGGAAAAATGACCTCTACAAACCCTCAATTCGTGGTTCTATATTCAAAGCCACTGAGCATAACCAAAAACAAGGTTCCAGCTTGGAGAACAATGAGGAAAACGCAAAAATTTGTGAGGGAAATGCACAACAATATCCAGTTGCATGAGGAAAGGGAAAACAGCCTCTAAAACCCCCAAATCATGGTTATCCTCTGCACATCCACTGAAAAATATCAAAAATAGATTTTCCCCAGCCGTGGAATGAGGAAACAACCAAAAAAATGTGAGGGAAACACACAGCAAGCTCCAGCTGTGTGAGGGAGGAAAAATGGCCTCTCAAAACCCTCAAATTGTGCATGACTACTACACATTCACTCAGCCATACCCAGAAACAAAATCATCATCCATGGAGGAATGAAGAAACAACACAAAACATGACGAAGAATGCCCCAGCTCTCTCCAGCTATGTGAGGAAGCAAACTCATGGGTGCATAATGGCTTGGACCTCCTTTTCCAAGTATTTACTTGGCCCATAAGTGAAAATTCATTTTCCCAAAAATGGGTGCTCTGCCCAATTCGAAATTGACCCCCATACCTTTCCCATTCCCATGCAATAACTTCCTCAACCAACTTTTAGATGATTGGGCACAAAAGGAAAAAATGGGTAGTTGACCACTTTATGGGTTTTCCCCTTAGACATTTGGATTTTCCCCATAGGATCAAAGGTTTGAATATTTCCCCCTCCCTATTCCTTGTGAAATCATGCCCCCATCTATTTAAAGTTGTGGAGCATAGATAGTTGTTGTAATTTTATTAATTTGCATTTTACATGATGTCTCAAACATATTGTTCCTGGCTAGCACATAAACCATCGACATCGATTTTAATTGCCAAAAATTAAAATACTAAATACATGGTGGGGCCTTTTCCTTGAGCTCCACACCATGATCAAATAAATAATTTACATCATATGCAATTCAATACCATGGGGTCAAAACTGGGGTGTTACACAGACAGTAAAGTAGAAGAGTTGATCCAGGCTATGTGCGGGTCAGTAGGAGTAGATAGAAGCGATAAACCAGAGAGCATGAGAGCAAGAAGATTGGGCCAGATAGAAATATCTTAAGATTATTCTGCAAGTCACAGACTACAAGGTACTACATATATTTCTAATGCCGGATGAAGAGCACCTTGGTGATTTTTCCCAGATGGGTTTCCATTTTATTTCCTCTGTTAATGAATGATTGGAAGTTGTGTGGAATGTTCAATGGTTAATGTTGAATGTTGGTTAAATCCCATTATTTAGGGTTATTGTTTGAATGAATGTTTAAAGAATTGTCGACATGTTATGTATGATTTCATGGTTAATCTACTAAGTTACAATATAGGTCGCACATTGTTCATTATAAATAAGGAATCACTTGCGCCACACAGTTGCACCAGTTGTTAAGTGGTTAAGGACAAGGTTTCATTGCATGCCGGTTGTGGAACCTAGTTGCACCTCTGTTGCATAGTAAAGACTCCATCCCTCCATCTCTGTCGAGCACCTTAACTGTGCACCAAGGACTATAATCCCTCACCAACTGTGGAAACATGGTTCTGGCAATTACCCATTAAGATATCTCAGGTGAGACTATGCCTACCTCGAGGGTGATGCCGACTGAGCTTGCTCCGTCAGTCCAATGTCTTTTGGTGTTTTGTTGGTATTGTGTTTTTGTTGAACCTCAGGTTGAGACAAGAAAGAATAATTAGGCCAACAAATGGTTTCATTGTTCGGACCCGTAATCATTTGAGTCGAGGGAAATGTTGTGGCATCCGATAAAGAAGGAAATAGAGGATTGGCTAGAGTCTAAGACGCTGATATTTGCACAGGAAGAGAGCGTAGGATCATGGTTGAGCGCAGAAGACTAGTTAGACCGATACATATATTATGATATTCACGAGATCTTCTTTACAGAGCTTCCTATTGTACTGCATGAGTGTTTGTCAAGATTGGCAACTAGGCAGAAAATTTCCCGAGGAAGNGAAAATTAATAAAATAATAGTTAAAATAATAAAATAATATTTATTAATTTTGGAGGAAGAAAAGAAAAAAACTACTTTTTGTTTGTATTTTCGACATATATCCTTGTGTTTTGACTCAAATTTCGATCAGGATAGCTCGTTAGATGTGGAATTAAATTCTGCATCCAATGAGTACTCACTCGACATAGTTTTGATGGACCTTACTACCCCAAAAACAAAAAAATGCTTGAAAAAATGTGATGATGATGTCATCATCATGTTTTTCAGGTATTTCTTGTTTTTGGGGTAGAGGGGTCCATCAAAAGTATGCCAAGTGGGTACTCGTTGGATGTAAAATTTAATTCCGCATCTAATGAGCTCTCCCGATCAAAATTTGAGTAACAACACAGGGAGATATGTCGAAACTACCAAGAAAAAGCAGTTTTTTTTTATGATACCTACCCCAAATTTATATTAAAATTTGTTTAAGACCTATACGGTATTTCAAATTTAAATCAATTTCATTGGCTAACACATGATGACATGGAATTTGAATTCGAGTTAAAAGGCCCATTTTGAGTTGAAATTTCCTCTAATTGAAGCGGTTGAGTAGAGTGACCAGTTGGTTCGCAAGATAACCAGTGTAAGTAATACCATATCTAGAGTTGTTGATTTTTGGGTCGACAGTATTTTGCAAGGGTATATTATTGAGTTTGCAGTAGAGACTATAACCTCATATAGTGAGGCTAAAAGAATTTTTTTCCAAGGACCAAGAAGAAGGTATTTTCTATCTATCAGCACATGGATAAAGATGCTAGTTTATGAGAAGGGCATCTTACAGTTGAGTAGTTGAGTTGCATCTCCAAGGAGAGGGGATATGTCATGAATGATCTGCAAAGAAAATGGGAAATGGTGAGCTGATATGTTCCCAAGAAGTACAGAACCTGAATTAGAAGTTGGAGCCTTAAGGAGCGGAAGTAGATTCAGATCAAGGAAAAGAAGAAAGGCAGAGGGAGGTCAATGAACTCATAGTCTATTCAGAGACAAAGGGTATCGCGATGAAGAGGAATACTAAAGCCTGATTTCTGAAGGAGAAGAAGAATCTAAAGAATCTTCAGAGACACTAAGATCAGGACACAACTACATCACACCAGGAGTATCCCCAGAGGTAAGGTCTAGAGCCACATCTCCTGAAAGAGTTGTTAATGTTGATAGTGCTAGTACTGTGACTAGCGCACAAGATGATACAGCTCCCTTAAATTATTCATCAGATAACCCCGATTCCAACTCAATGGTCTGGCATGATATTAGATTACCCACATTTAATGGGAATGGAGCAGAGGATCCATAGAAGCATTGGTTCCTCTGTGAAGTTGTTTGGATGGTTCACCCAGTTCATAACGTTGACCTAAAGAAAGCGCAGGTGGTCACAACTCTGAGGAGTCGCAACTGGTTTATGAAGTTCTACATAGTACCACCAGGAACACCACAGAAGACCCTTGAAGATATCTGACTCACAATGATCTGTGAGTTCAGAAAACCTAAATCTGAGTCGTAGTGTATCACCAAGATCAAGGAGATAAAACAATCATTGGCAGAATCTGTATGAGACTTTGACCAGTGATTTAAAACTTTGATGGCCAAAGTGAGTTTCCAAATGTTGGATGTACAGCATAAAGAGTGGTTTATTGATGCGCTATTACCACACCTCTAAGGCCCATTAATGCAACATAAGATCGAATCAAGGACATAAGCGCTAGAGTTAGTAATGAAGCTGGAAGCCTCACCTATAGGAGATGGTGCCACAGGAATGGTGCATATTAAGTCATAGTTGGCTAATCTGATGATACAAGTTTAGGATATCAATAAGGGAAAGGAATCCCAAAATTTTTATGGTGTACAAAATGCAGAACGGATGGACACACCAAGGATAATTGTCCAACCTACATGAAATACATCTTATCAGGTGCACCAAATTGAGTGCCCAAGGACTACCTTGGTGTCACATATGTCATACTAGAGGACATCATGATGAGGATTATCTATACTTGCAAAATATTGTAAGTACCCCAGCAATCCTTTTCTATAAATTTTGTAAGTCAGTAGGGCATGAAGAAAAGGATTGCAGAGCATACCAACTTTTGAAGGAAAAAAAGGTAGACACCTACTTGATGAAGAATGATGGGCTAGCTCATACTTAACCAGTGCAAGAATCCTATCAGCCTATGCATTTCCCACCCAATCAGTATCAAAACTAGTATCAACATCAGTATGCGCAACATAACCAATATCAGCTACAATACCAACAGAATCAATACCCCCAAAACAACCACACCTCAAGGAAGGGGTGGTGGAAAATTTAGAGGCAGAGGAGGAGGAGTATTTGGTAGAGGAAGAGGCCAGGTTACATGCTATAAATGTGGAAAGTTGGGTCACTATGCCAAATATTTCCAGGAACCTACAAAGACATGTTCATATTGTAAAGCGCAGGACCACAATGTGCAGCAATTTCCTCAGTTTATTGCAAAGTGGAAAGCTAGGACCATTGTAGGTCCTAACCCTACACAGAATCTAAACCCAAATCCCAATACTAACTTGAATTTTAAGATGATTGCTTCTGAGCCAAGAGAACTAGGCGTTGTTTTCATAACACAAGGAGTTATTGTGACCAGAGTTGATCAGGATACACCACAAGAATAACTGCAACCGCAGGTGCAACCCGCAACGTAAAAGAAAGTGCCATTCGATGTCCAAAAACAAAATAAAATCTTTTTGGATGTACGTCCAGAGTTTGTGGACCCAGAATAACCATCTTATTTAGCTGAAGTAAGGGATATTCCTGAACGATTCCAACAGCTACTCCAGAAGCAGATCCCAAAAAAGGTTAGTAATCTCAAGTCATTTATGTCAAGTTGCTTAGCACTAATTCAAGACAAGGATGCTATCACAGAACTACAAGCACTGATAGAAGAAACACCTAAAGAGTCGATATCAGAAATGAGAGTTAACGAGGTCAGAAAGAAATTCAAAACTGGGTGTGAGTTAATAATGACTGTGCAGATAGGCGAGTACGACATGGATTACATTATTTTAGACCTGGGCTCAGACGTCAATATTTTGATGCGACAAAATTGGAAAAGTATGGGAAAGTCATGCTTGGACTGGTCCCTATTTAGTTGCGACTTGCAAATTAGGCGAATGTCCTACCAATTGGTAGGTTGAGTCAAGTCCCTATCGACATTAACGGGTTGCGCACATTTGTAGACTTTGAAGTCATTAACATTGTCAATGGAACGAATCCATATCCCACACTACTGGGGATAGATTGGGCCATAGATAATAAGACCATTATAAATTTCAAGAAAAGAATACTCTCATTCAAGGATAATGAAATGAGGATATTATCACCCATTGATCCATTGGAGGGACAAAGATACATCAAGCCTGTCCACAATGAGGGACATGGTGATTATCTTGACCATATCTACAATGTCACTGCCCTACAATAATACTACATCAATCCGACAACGGATGGAAACTTGAGCTCGAGGAGTGCTAGTTCCTACACATCTGAATCAAGAGAGGCATTGGAGAATTGAAAAAACTGGTTGCATGAGGTCTCTATGAGGAGGTGTGTCAAAATTACAAGGTTTGTGTGATGAGTGAGAATGAGTTATGAGATTTACCCACCCTTGAGGGTTTACCTAACCTTGTGACCTTCCTAAGTGATTTTGAAGGACTCGTAATGGATTTGCATCGTTTGTCTTCTTTAGACCATGTACTAAAATTTACGCTTGCTAGATGGTGGGATACACAAAAACAGTCCATGTCACAATGGTCACAGTGTAGAAGATTGATGGAAATCAGATTCGATGAACAAGTCACCACCGTGAGTCACAAGTACACAGGGTTGTCAAACCCTGTCGAGCACATAAATTACTGTCACACTGCATCTGTAGAATACCCACGACAAGAATGGGCCCATCATTTCATTCACGCATTGGAAATGAAACCCCGAAGCTGAGATCTATGGAGTTGCAACAAGGAACTCAGGATTGGGAAGAGGTAGCTAAATAGTTTGCGCACGCATTTGAATTTACTAATGAGAAATCTACAGTTTATGTTGCGCTTCAAATGATAAAGGAGAAAATATTTTCTGAAATACATGTTGAGGAGGAAAAATCCCACCAATGTAGCGGAACCATTCAGCAATGGATGGCTTGCTATAATCTATCTTAAGACCTATATGATGATCCGACTAACATAAACATACCAAAATCAGAGGGTATGCGCATAGTAGAAGGAAGTGGTATTTCAAGTGACCAGTTCCTTAAACCACTGAAAATTAAGAAAGTAAACATTGGCTCTCCAAAGAACCTGAAGTTTGCTAATATAGGATATTATTAGGACGATGAGATAGTCACAAAGATCACAGAATTGCTGCATGAATTTCAGGATCTATTCCCTACCAACTTTTCAGAGATGAAGGGAATAGTAGGAGATCTCAACGAGATGAAAATACCCCTGAAACCAGATGCTAAACCAGTGAAATAGCGACCTTATAGGTTGAATCCAAGGTATAAAGAAAAGGTTAAAGCAGAATTGGATCGCATGCTCAATGCAGGAATCATATAAACTATTGAGGAATCAGAATGGATCATCCCTATAGTGATCCAAGATAAGAAAACCACAGGTGAAGTCAGGATCTGTGTCAACCTAAGGAAACTGAATGATGCATGCATGCACAATCCATTCCCAACATCGTTCACAGATGAAGTATTGGAAAGCGTCAAAGGACAAGAGATGTATTCATTCGCCGACGGCTTCTCTGGCTATCATCAAGTTAGAATAGCGAAGGAGGATTTCCATTGCACCAATACTTGTGTTTCCAGACTGGAAGAAGGAGTTCCATGTTCATGTTGACGCGTCATCTGTCGTGCTCAGCATAGTTTTGGCGCAACCAGGTTAGGTTGTGCTTGACCACCATATTGGTTTTGCTAGCAAGAAACTATCAACAACAGATAAAAATTACACAATGATAGAGAGCGAAGGCCTCTCCATGGTATATGCACTGCAGAAGTTCCGACATTACTTGTTGGGTGGGCATTTCAAAATGTACACTGATCATTTGGCTTTAAAATACCTAGTCAACAAGCCAGTGTTTGGGGGGAATATCTGTCGATGGCTCCTCTTGTTTCAAGAATTCAAATTTGAGGTCATAGTTAAGCCTGGTTGACTGAATGTTAGACCTAACCACCTATCAAGGATATAAAATGGTGAAGAACCAACTATTCTGAAGGATAAATTTCTCGACACGCAACTATTTGCGATCCACATAATAGATGATCAGAACAAGGAATTTAATGTTTCCATTTACTTCTTGAGCACATGCTATGCGCCTAAAGGTTTCTCTAATAACCAGAAGAAACATCTAGTTGTCGGATTTGTTGATTATGCATTGATTGTGAGACATCTGTACAAGTTTGGCGCGGATGAGATATTACGACAGTGCATCTTTGAATATTAGTGATAATGGGTAATGAGTGAAACACATGCCAATTTCGCAGAAGGACACTGTGATGGAAAGGAAACTTTACACAAGATATTGCAAGTAGGATTATGGTGGCCAACCTTACATATGGAAACTAATATTTTATGTCGATGTTGTGATATCTACTAGAGAACAGGAAAATCGTCGCATCGCAACAAGATGCCACTTACACCGCAGATAAAACTACAAGCATTTGACAAGTGGGTTGTTGATTCCGTTGGACCAATTAGTCCACCAGGGAAGAGGATTGGCACACGCTACATTATCACTGTGATAGGATACTTAACTAGATGGGATGAAGCCGCACATGTTAAATATTTCACCGTTGCGACTGCAGTGAAGTTTTTATTTGAAAATGTGCTTACCAGATTTGGTTGTCCAAAAATTCTACTCAACAACCAAGGTATGCATTTTGTTAAGAAAATGATTGTTGATCTTACTACAGAATTCTAGATCCAGCATGAAAATATGACACCATATCATTCTCAGGAGAATGAAATGGTTGAAGCCTTCAACAAGATTCTAGAGAATGCATTAATCAAAGTATACAATGTGTGTCGAGATGATTGGGATCAGAAAGTTTCAGCTGTGCTATGTGTGTATCGCACAACTTTCAAGCGACTGACAGGGCACACCCCATTCAGACTAGTGTATGGAAAAGAAGTTATTGTGCCAATGGATTACATTCTACTAAGCCTACGTATTGTTGTGCTAACATAAATGGTCGATGGAGATGTTGTCGAGCAAATATTGTCGCAGCTCATTCAGATGGAAAAAGAATGCTTCGTCACAGGATTCCATCAGACTGTAGAGGTAGAAAGCGTGGCATGATCGCCACATGAGGATTAAGCCATTAAAAGTTAGAGGACTTGTGTTGTTGTATGAGAGTAAATTTTTTAAAGATCCAGGAAAATTAAAAATGCATTGGCTAGGGCCATATTTGATCACGCATATCACTGACGCGGGTGCAGTAAAACTGCAGAAACTAGATGGAACATATGTCATGGGAATGGTAAATGGAAGTCACCTAAAACCATACTATGATGGTCACGACATACCTGGGTAAGGCTACGTCGTGCGTGAAAAAAAAATCTTCTGTCATACGGCAAAAACAGAAGCATTCCAATTATTGCAAAAACGAGAATGACAGGCTAGACGACATTAAAGTGCAAATATCTAGAAAATATTGAGGTGATTATGATAGCGGTGTCATTAATTCAATCAAGTACAAGGAGAATGACATCATTATTTACAGTCCCATCAGTCTCCATTGCTATAACTATCATAACTATGCGGGCAAGTATAAATTAGCACTCGAGTAGATGTGTTAATGACAGAATGATTCGAATGGAAATCCCATGTGATTGGAAATACCTCGACCTCCCATCGAATCGAGACTATAGGACAGGTTGGCCCCTATAAATATGAGCTTTGACGTCAATATTCAGTTTACTTACACCCATGAGGAAGAGAGAACAAGAGCTTATAGTTAACAAAGTCGAATCCTGTATTAGAGCAAGCCGAAACCCATGGTCATAGAGATTTCCAATGCGAGTGAGCTATTAGACGTAACTGTTGGATTGTCGTGCCCAATTGTAGAAGATATTGACCCACCTGGATCATATCAGCAAGAAGAAGAATCTGAAACCATGGTGAGACCCAATCCCCAGATAGTTCCTGTGGTTAGTTTGGGCCCTGCACCACCCTCTGGTTTGTCTCCGACAGTGGCCGCAGTCCAAAAGCCAATAAGTTACACCCCAGTTTCAAAACTAGTACCTTTCATCTTGGAAAGAGACATTCTAGGAACTTATGCACCATCAGGTAGGGTGTCGAATCCTTCAAACAAAAAGTGGAAGGTTACTGAAGAAATACCTATTGAGGAAGAACCAGAGTCACCATCACGTAGGGAACTGAATGCCACCATTGAGGAACAGAACTTGTTTCCACCATATGTTTAGCCAAGGAGATTTGAGGCATGTGAGGTGAATATTTTGCTGAGAGCACGCTCTTCCTTGGTCTCTTCATAGATTCCTGAGTCAGTACCACTGCTAATGAACATAATCTCGAAGCTTGTCAAGCTTTAGTTTGAGGATTATGATACCTGCCAACAGCTGGGCTTGGAAAGAAATAATTACATGGTCAAGACAACCGATGTGCCACCTAACCTAATACTAGTTGTTCTAATGCAATGGAATTGATGTGTTGATGATGCAGGCTTACTCAACCTGTTGCTTATGCCGCACTTTTGTCACAACATGCAGGTAAGCACCTACGTCCGACAGCTTCTGGTGTGTTTTCATGGTGGGTACTTGTGGCTCGACCACCCATATGTTGTGGATGTTGACCTGATTTCACTCATCATAGGTCTTCCACGCCAAGGAGACAACCTCGCGCCGTATCTGTGGCTGAGCAGAGAAGCCACTAAGATGAAGTAGAAGTATGACTTGCAGCGGGCAGGAAGGGGGTTTCTCATTAACTCCATTAATGATAACACGGTGCAGTTCACCGCAAATATTTTATCTTGAAATCTATTACGCAATATGCGGTCTACAAAATGTACCATAGGGGCTATTGAACTTGCAGAGCCACGCCAAGGAGACAACCTCGCGCCGTATCTGTGGCTGAGCAGAGAAGCCACTAAGATGAAGTAGAAGTATGACTTGCAGCGCGCAGGAAGGGGATTTCTCATTAACTCCATTAATGATAACGCGGTGCAGTTCACCGCAAATATTTTATCTTGAAATCTGTTACGCAATATGCGGTCTACAAAATGTACCATTGGGGCTATTGAACTTGCAGAGCAATGTGATGCGGGAGTAAAGTTCAATTGGTAACAATTTTTGTTGAACAAATTGATAGATGATGCAGAGAAAGCCCAGGTGGATGGTAAGGCTAAATTCCACTACTATTGGCTACTCATCTTGATCTCTTTCATGATATGGTCAGACCCACCAGATTACCAGGCATAGGATATCCCCATACTTTTCCAGGGTGCAAAGTACCAAAGCCTATGGGAGAACAAGAAGGATGCAATCCGGCAGAAGGACAATAATATTTAGTTCTTTCTACATGTCGAGGAACTGCGCGATGTAATAAGGAGGTCACACGAAATAAGGGAAATGATAGTGAAAAGGTATTTTGCGTTCATAAACTTTCAGGTCGGTGTCTATAACATTATTCTGGAGCTGAAGGAGGACCCGACCAAGTAGGCACACCCAGTGGGTTTTATGATCAAGAATGCAGATGTGGACACAATTATTCAGGACTGGCTACCAGAATGGTGCAGACCAGTTGAGGAGCAGATGGATGAAGAAGAAGACCCAGCAACTAACCAAGGTGGAAATGTCGACACCGATACCAATGAGGGAAATGGCCAGATATTGGCCAAGGAAATGATGGAGGCGATGATTAGGATGATTAGTCATAGTATGGAGAAGGAGAAGATGATGATGGCGGTGATGGTGGATCCGATCTAGGTGATGAAGATGAAACACCTACTGATGAGGATATCCGCAACCGCCAGTGAGAATAGCAACAAGAGCATGATCCACCACATAAGAAGAGGAAATCTAGAAAAATGACTAACGCAGACACATCGACTGAGGAGGATATTCACTCGCTAGCAGAAACTGTAGCCGAAGTAGCCAAGAATAGCATAGAAGGTCCAATTAAGAAGCAGGAATAAGTGGTCATTTAAGTTGCTGAGCAGCTCAATCAGCTCACAGAGGCCATTAACGAACTAAAAACCACTATCGAGGCCGATACATATGGCGTGGACCCAGAGACACTTTAGCCGCACCATTGTTGTTACCGCCCCTCAAGATGAAATTTCCAGTGCAAACACTATAGTTAGGAACTGAAGAGAAGGACATTGTGCTCAAGGCAATGGGAGCACTAATGCTAGATTTTTCAAAACTCCCATTGGCCGACATATACTCCCTTTCGTATTGGCCCCAACAGAATTTTCAATCAGAGAAAATGTGTTGGCATATCAAACAGCCAAGAAGATAAGGAAGGCAAAGGAGAACAAGATCCTCCTTAAAGAGAAGGACCAGGAGATCGATGCCTATGAAAAAAGTTCGCTTACACTAGCAGAAGCCATCAAGAGTGCCATCGCAGAATTCCCACTAGAAGAAGGCCAAGAATATGAGGATTCAGTTGCTAAGGTTTCTCAAATGTCACATATTGTAGTGGAACTCACGCGACAGGTCGAGGAGTTACAAGCGTGGTAGACACCAAGAACACCTCCTGAGGTGCTTGAAGAACGTAAAAAAACAGCGTTTGAGGCTGTTGCAAGGATAAGACAAGGAGAAAAACTTTGCACTTAGGCAATTGAAGCCATTTTCACAATGTGGGAAGCACTTCTAGAGGATGAGACTGTGGAGAAGATCAAGGATGATGTGCGGTAAGCTAATGAGAAAATCACCGCGGTAAAGGAAGAGATGAAAAAGTTGTCTCTTAAGGAGAAGGTTACAAAGATCGTCAAGGTAAAGCAGCTCCATTAGGAATTCCAAGCTCTCCGTGACCAAGAGCATACTAGGAATGATGAATTAGTAGCACACCAGTCAGAAGCAGCATGAGTTATAGGGCATATTCATCATGTACAGCAAAAGCTTCAACCCATCACATAGTCATTAGAAGTAGAACTGTCGAAACATATCAGTTCTGACCGAGCGGAACAATTGGCTAAGAAAGCTTAGGAATTCAGTGTAGATGTTTCCTGGGTGCAGCAAATTTTGCAGGAGCTTCAAGACAAGGTTGGTCCAGTGGCACAACCAGCGCCAACGACATGATATTGGCAGAACCCTAAATTTTGCAGAGGCATCATTTTTTCTTAGTGGATCAGGATGAGCCACATGTGAGTGTTGGGGACTGTTGGACCAGGAAAAGTACATAAGGAATAATTTGGCATGTAAGGCCGAGAGGAAAAGCGAGCGCGCGATGGAGAAAAGAAGGTAAAGGAAAAAGTACAAGCGCAGAGCAGAGGAAGCTATGATGAGGAAAGGTAGACCCGAGTCGATGGAAGAGGAAGGTAGAAGAGTAAAGGTTGGATAGGTGACAATTAAGGAAGACTGCAGAAGGATGAACCAGTGGAAGACTAAAGGACAGTTTTGTAGCTAGTTATGACCACTACAGGTAGGATGAAAGATGTTTCTATGGCTAGTTATGGATGTGGTTAATATAATGCAAGACTTTTGCAGCCAAGTATGGCCTAGCATTAATGTAATAGAAGATATTTTGTAACTACTTGCATCTGTAGTAACTGATTTGTACTCAGTTGACCCTGCGCAGTCTTGTAAACACTATAAATAGGAGGAAACTGCTATGTATAAGGGTTAGAGTCAGTTTGGTAGTTCAGAGAGTTAGCTAGAGGAAGTTTTTATTTCATTGTTTAATCAAAAGAGGAGTCTAGTAGAAGTAGAAGGTTGTTGAGGTGTGGATCTGCAGCTGAGTGCGCAGACAGTAAAGTACAAGATTCAATCCAGGTTGTGTGTGCATCAGTAGGATTAGATAGAAGCAATAAACCAGAGAGCATGAGAGAAACAATATTGGGCCAGATAGACATATATTAAGATCCGTCTGCAAGTCACATACTGCAAGGTGCTACATATATTTCTCATGCTAGATGAACAGCACCTTGGTGGTTTTTCCTAGATGGGTTTCCACATTATTTCCTGTGTTTATGAATGATTGGATGTTGTGTGGAATGTTCAATGGTTAATGTTGAATGTTGGTTAACTCCCATTATTTAGGGTTATTGTTTGAATGAATGTTTAAAGAATTGTCGACATGTTATGTATGATTTCATGGTTAATTTACTAAGTTACAATATAGGTCGCACATTGTTCATTATAAGTAAGGAATCAGCTGCGTCGCATAGTTGCACCAGTTGTTAAGTGGTTAAGGACAAGTTTTCATTGCACGCTAGTTGTTAAGTGGTTAAGGACAAGGTTTCGTTGCACGCCAGTTGTGGCACCCAATTGCACCTCTATCGCATAGTAAAGACTCCATCCCTCCATCTCTGTTGAGCACCTTGACTGTGCACCAAGGGACTATAATCCCTCACCAACTGTGGAAACATGGTTCTGGAAGTTACCCATTAAGATATCTCGGGTGAGACTACGCCTGCCTCATGGGTGATGCTGACTTATCTTGCTCCATCAGGCCAATGTCTTTTGGTGTGTTGTTGGTATTGTGTTTTTGTTGAACCTCAGGTTGAGACAAGAAAGAAGAATAGGCCAACATATATTATCTAATTGGTGGCTAGCACAAGCTGAGGAGAACTTATATATTTGCAAGCAATGGAGGATAGAATATTAACATAATCCCCTTTGTCAACAATAGTGCACAGTATGCTCTTAGCGGTAACTCACATAGATATTTGGAAAGGAACACTCGAATGAAGACGAGATTATGTTAAATTACTCCAATCAAAGGAAATAACCTCATTAATTGGAGAGGATTCTATCGAAATAGACAAAATTTCCCCTTGCGTAGAACAATCCAAATTGACTACGAAAAATTCAGTGGGTTTTAGTTCATTCTCAACTGGAAGAGAAGAATAAGACACAAACTATTTCAAAGTGACTACTTCAGTATTAACACTCTCTGATGAAAGGGTGGGATCAGGTGGAAATGACATCAACTCAATCACTTTAACTTCACTCTCTAAAGGAAGAGTGGGATTGACCAAGGGTAAAAATGGATCAATCACTTTATCAACCAACGGGAGGTCAAGGGAAAACTTACAGTAACCTGTTGGAAGTCATTTTTTAGGAAAAAAAATATCTTCCAACAAATTTGAAGCTTCATCCATGCGAGGAAAAATGTAAGTAAGGTGCACGTCCTTACATAGCAAGCAAGGATATATGACTTTTCCTTTTAGACTCTTAACCATAGAGTCATTGGTTGATGGGGTGTCATTAGTATGATGACCAGAGGCCGATGACATGGGTTGTTGGGAAGCCTCAGACCACAGTACTAAAACTTGTGATATACCATGACAACCTTTAAGACTATGGTCACCCTTTCAAATCCTATAATGGAACTTAGGCTTACGAGGTGTTTTGATGGGAAAATCAATACTCTCAGCACTGTGAGGAGTAGTTGGTTGATATTTTATTTCTTGTTTGTCTTTCTTATTCTTAATCTTCCTTTTCGTCTTCTTCTTACCCACCTGATTACTAATTTCACAACTTTTGATAGGAAAAGAAGGAGAAATGGAATAATACCCATCTGGAGAAGAAGGTGAAGGATCAACACATTGTTAACACTCTTTTGAAGGAGAGTTGGGATTTAAAACAATTGGTACACTTGGGATAACTAGACTAGAGAATAACCATACAAGTAATCCTATAGTCACTCCAAGAATACTAACGTAGAAATAAGAGGAGGACCAACATCTCCAAATGAAGGAATAACAAAAGGTTCCCCTTAAGAAGGGGTCTCTTGGTTGGTATTCCCAGAAAGAATGGACATAGCTACATAACCAAAGTACCTCTCTCTTTAATACTTTTAACTATAAAGGAAACAAGCACTACTAAATCTAAATCAATAAGGAAACATGTGAAAGGAATGGATAAAAAGTTATGATCCTCACGGGATTGTTAAACCATCACAAATCACTATATACCACAGGGTCCAGCACTAAAATGCAACACAAAGTGTTATAGCTCAAAATGACACATCTTTTCCTGTGACCACTTTCCCATGATTTCATCACATGTCGACACTTCCATGACGACACTTCATGAAAGTCACTGAAAGTCACTGAAAAAACACCTAAATTGGAGGACCCATATCTTGAGTTCCGTAACTCTGTTTGACCTCATCTCTACACTGTTGGAAAGGTATTTCTGTCAGATAAAACTTTCTAGAAGACACCAAAGTTTGAAAATTCCCAAAAATACTCTAAAAATGAGTTTTTTGATGTGTACATGAGTTTCCTTAAGGAAACCCGCCCGTGTACGTATGTGAGTTGCTATATATAATAGTCACGTACACCTTAAATACACAAATTTCTACATTACAACCCACGTATACCTCCTTGTGTATGCAAATGTTGTTTCTGTAACCCGCGTACACCTCCTAAAAATGTCAAAAAAATACACATTTTGAAATTCAAGTAGTTTGGGGAGTTATGCAACTGACTCGTTCAGTTGTAACTACTTTGTTTTCGACCCTAAATCTTCATTAAGCATATAAATAGAGGTATGGAGGTCCATGAGAGGATATTGGAATATTTTCGTTGTTATACTGGAGGATTTTGATCTCTCTTTGCCCACACTTTTTCCCTAGCGATCATCCCCTTGTGTTGCAGAGCTTGGAGGCTGAGTTCCTTGGAGAAGAGAAGCAATAGAACCAGATCAAGGTTTCGTGAGGTGCCGAATTTGAAGAGAAGGTATACTTGTACTTGTTTTCAAGATTAATAAAGATGGGATGTCCTTCTTCTTCCCAAATTATTGTTCAATGTGTGATTGAAGCTCTGTTTATGATCATATTATGATGTTAATCATATTATTATTTCATGTTTATTTGATTATCATTGCTTTATATGTGGTCATATTGGTTTGAGGAAGGTATAATTCATTTTGCAGGTCTCTTGGAGCAAGAGGAGCAAGAGGAGCAAGAAGAGGATTGAAGGGTTGCTTGGATCAACCTTCATTTGGCTAAGGTATGAACCATTATAATCTCTGAAAATTGCTTATATATACTTGCAGAACCATTTGCATCCACCTTTCAACCCCAGTATGTTGATGGCCTCTTAAACCCTAGCCATAGGAAACTTTATTTTACAACAGAACTGGAGACTCCGCTGGGGAGAGCCTTATCTGTTTGGGGTTTCTCTGTCTTTCTTTTAGTCTTTTGCACTAGTTCTATGTCTTTCTTTCCACTTAGGAACTCTTTATCAATCAGATAGAACATCTCCCCTGCCTTCGTAAGGCAGTTTTTGGCCTTTTTTGGTATTTTTTCCACCCATACGCGAGTTGCAGACTGAACAGTCATGTGTCTGGTTTGGTACACGCGAATTTCTATACTGTCAACCCACGTATGATACGTGACTTGTCAGTGGTACAACCTGCATGTTCTTGTACACGCGACTTGTTGTGCTTTCAACACACTTATAACACACGACCTGTCAGTAGTACAACCCGCGTGTGCCCATAAAACAATGTTTTTTCCTCTTTTTGTGGTTTTTTCTGTTGTTGTGGGTTGTTTGGTATGTCTTTTGGTGTCCTCTGCAGGTGTATGAGTCCAAGGAGTTAATTTCATCCCTTTTTGTTTTTCTTTATCTAAGTAGTAAGCCTTTTTATAGCATTAGGGTTTCTCTTAACTCATTCCCCCTACCCCCTTTGCTTTGTTTGTCTTTTGGCTTATGTTCTGGTCAGCCTATGTCAGTGATATTTGTCTGAGTTCAGAATCTTGTTGGTGTTTGTTTTATTCTTCTTATGTTGGTTAAATTCACCATGCGAAAGTAGTTGACTTGTCTTTTATGCAAGCCTTCCTTCCAAGTAGGGTTTATACTGACTTTAGTTCATTCTAGAGTTTGTTTGGTGGTTGTATAGCAGTGTTCCTTTTGCTTTGTTCTTGTTATCTGCATACTTTTGTTTGTAGGTAGTTTTTTCTTTTGCATTTATAAAAGAAAAATAAAAAGAACATATAGTGTTTTAATATGCATGTAGATTAGGGTTTTGTCTTTAATACACTACATATCATTATTTTTGAAAAAAATAAAAAGAATTTGTTCTTTTGTGGCTTTCAAGTTTCTATTTGGAAAAAGGAAGAGAATAGTTTTTTTCTTTTTGCATATCATTTTTCTTTGCTTAGTCATTTTCTTTCAACTTTGAGTCAAAACACCACATAAGTTTCATGCCATTTACCCTCCGACTAAAAACAACCTATTAAAATAAATGATATAATTTAAAAATTATTAGTAAGTTTTATTTGATAGGGTCATACACCAACTAGCTTAGGCTAGACTTGTGGATTAAGGAGTTTCAACTCTCCACAAGTGTTAAAATCTCAAACGTAGTTGGCCAATCAATAGGTAAACCCTTTTGTATGTTGATTGTATCTGGGAAGATCCTCTCAAATGGGAGTTAAGTACAAGGCCGCATGGAGGCTTGGACTAAGGAGATAACCCTCGGATTCCTTGTCAAAGCGTAGACCAGGGTTTTTGCACATCTGGGGATTCTGTCTTAGACAGGGTTTTGGGCTTTGCTACCCTGCCCATGCATATGAACCAGGCTTATGACTATTTTCTGAGACTATCAATATAGTTAAGGTAGCCTTTAGTCTCTTTGACGTCTAGGGTTCATATATAGGTACACCGGAAGGCTATTTCTGGTTGACCTTGGACGGGATTGGAAGGTAACCCTGGTAGAAGGTGTGGGAGGGTGGTGGGTGATTCCTCCGCTTATGCCTAAGAACATCTATAGGGATGCCAAGTAACTGTCTCTCATCTTTCTTTTGGAAAGCGTATCTTATACCTGTTTGTATGTTTGGCTTTAGGAATTTTTAGTGAGTGTTGTGTGGTTTGTTTGTACTTAGTGTGCCTTTAGGTGTGTGCTTTGTAATTTTGATTTCCTATCAACCTCAAACTTTGTCTCCTAGTTTGAAACTATGTCTAACACCCCTTTGAACACCAACCAAGAGATCCCCATGCTAGGAACTTCTTGTACAATTCCTCTCATGGGGAATGTTGGTGTTCCCTTGATGGATGCCCTGAATTTACCTGGATTCACCCTAGGGCTACCAGTGTGGTTGTTTTCCACTCCAACTATCCTGAATGCTCATAGTGCTTCTCAAGTAAGCTCCTTATATCAAGGGAATCAAAAAATTGCTTCCCCTTCACCTGTAGTTGATTCTCCTCCTCCTTCTACCTCATGCGGTGAAAGTAATGATACTAGTAACCGACAGTCTAAAAGGAGTAAAAGAAGGAGGAATAGGGAGAAGGCACATAAGCAAGGGGGCACCCGTTCAACCTCTATAATTCAAGTTGAACCTCACCACACATCCTCTGCAATTCATGCTAGGGATAGCTATCCAACCTCTGCAGGTCATGTTGGATCTAAGCACTCAACCTCTGCAAGTCAAGTTGATCTTCACCATCTAGCCTCTGTTAATCATGCTAGTGGGATCCTTCCAACCTTTCCAGGTCACATCGGATCCAGCCACTCAGCCTCTACAGTTCATGCTGAGGGCACCTGTTAAACCTCTATTTTTCAAGTTGAACCTCCCCATCTAACCTCTGTAAGTCATGTTGGATCCATCCACCTAGCCTCTGAAGTCCATGCTGGGGGCACACACTCAACTGCTGCAAAGCATGTTGATCCTAACCATTTATCCTCTGTTGTTCATGCTGGTGGTGCTCGTCCAACCTCTGCAAGTCATGTTGGACCTAGTTTCTCAGGCTCTGCAAGTCATGCTAGGGGTATTCTCTCGGCCTCTATGGTTCATGCTGAAGACAATCTGTCAGCCACTGCGAGTCATGTTGACATTGTTGAAAAGACTAACCATTCAAAACACAAGCCCAAGTTTCCTTGTAAGCTTTGTGAGGGAGACCACCTTACTTATAAATGTCCTTCTATCGTGGAGGTGTGAAGAGTTTGGTTTCATGGTCATCCCATTTTTGAACATCTTGAAGTCTCTCAACAACCATCCTCTCTTATTCAGGTTGGACCCAGTCACCCAGCCTTTGTAGTTCATGCTAGGGGAAAAATATTAGCCTATTTAGGTCATGCTGAGAGAAAACAGTCAGCCACTGCTAGTCATGTTGACACCATTGAGAAACTGGTCATTTGAATTGCAAACTTAAGATCCCTTGTAAGCTATGCGAGGGAGATCATCTTACTCACTAGTGCCCTGCTATCGTAGAGGTACGAAGAGTGTGGTCCAAGACTCAATAATTTCCTTCTCCTAAACAACCTACTCAACCTTTGGTTGATCAAGTGGTCGAACCAATATCATCTTTGGTCAATCCCACTCTTCTTTCAGAGAGTGATCCTAATGTGATTGAACCAACCTCATTTTTGGTCAATCCCACTCTCCCTTCGGAGAGTGACTTTCACGAAGCGGTTGAATCAATTCCATTGTCGATCAATCCCACTCTTCCTTTGAAGAGTGAAGTGTCTACTAGTCACATTTTCTTCACTTCCAGTTCAGAACTTACTAAACAAGGGGGAACTAAACTCGTTTCGGATCAACCCCCACCAAGCTCTCAGATTGCTTCCTTTGATTGGGATAGCCTAGTTCAGCCGCGCCTTCCTTTTGATGCACCTTTCTAGATAAAGGTAAAAGTTGAACCATACATGATTTATCATTGTATTGTTGATGAAGGAGCTTCAATTAGTATATTATTTTCTCATGCTTGGTGAGGCATGGGATCTCCCAGCCTTGTGTCGACTGCTAGTCAGTTACTGGTGTTTGATAGAAGAACTTGTATAGCCTTGGGAATTCTCACTCAAACACCTATTACTTTGGGTGGGAAGACCATCTTAGTTGAATTCATGGTGATAGAAGACCCCTTGGACTTCAATATTCTCCTTGGACGTGATTATGTCTATGCCATGCAAGTTGTAGTGTCAACATTCTTTCGTGTGATGTACTTTAATCATGGAAAAAAATTGTCGCTATCGATCAGTTGGATTTTCTTGATCCATCTCCTGACCCAACTAGAGACCAAGTCTTTCCTTTATTAATTCCCAGTGTTTCTATAGATACTACCCCGCCGCAGGTGAGCTATGTGGGCCCATGTCCTTTGTGTTCAATTGCTACTGAGAAGCAACCTCTATTTTCATGCTTACCTTCTTGGGACTTGGTCCCAACAGTTGACCAGGTGATTCATCCTATATAGAATGTGGAGTTGGCTCTCCACTATGTTGATCCATTTGAAAGTTTAGACATGTGTCCTATCTCATATGATCTCCTTCCTTCAGATGAAGTCTTCCTAGGGTCTTTGATACAGTCTGACCTTCTATTGGATGTAGGTTCAATTGTGACTAAGTCTAACCCTGATTTTCTTAGTAAGCCTGACCTTTCTTCTTATGTTGGTCTTGTTGAGTCTTTTGACTCTTCCTTTGAACAGAAAGTCAGTGATCCTAATGAGTTTGATTTTTCTTTTGAATTTTTCAACTCCTGTGATACTAAGTTTGCTCTTACAGACTCTATCTCCCTTGATGATTTTTTCTCTCCTTCTGAGGTTGATCTTACTAATTATAATCCCTCAAGCCTTGGTGCTATAGAATCCTCTTCAGTCTATTCTTCCTTGAATTTACCTTTTGTGGAAGATAGAAAAGTCACATGTGTTTCTTCCAAAGTGACCTACATCAGATCTTTTCTTCTAAATGTGATTATGATGTTGTTGTTTCTTGGAGACATGACTTTTAGTTGGATTCATAACTATTTACAGGCCTTTTCTTGTTGTTCAAGCTGTAACTACAATTGCATGTGCCTTTCTTGTGGTTATGAGCCTAATGTCAGCTTCCATGCTTTTAGCTCGTTGTATAAGCCCTCATCTTTGTTCTCATCATCGCTAAGCCTTGTATCATTTTGCTTTTGCAACTTGACACCCTTTACCTTGAGGAGACTTTCTTCGAGTGTCTTTATCCTACTCATGTTCCTTGCATTATGCAAAGGTTTGTTCCTCGTGCTTGGAACTAGTTTCGCTTGCCCCTAACACTCGTCTCCTTGCATTTATAGCATTCTTTTTTCTCTCCTTCGAGCTCATTAAAAATAGTAAGGAGGCCACGAGTTGACTTTTCCGGACTCGTTAAAAATTCACAGGAAAGGTATTGAGTTTCTTTAGGCCCAGGTCTGACTCCTCAAAATACACTTGACTTCTGAGTAAACTTGTCCATTCAGGCTCGTTAAGAATATGTGAATGGGCATCCACATTGGTGGTAGGTTATCACTTTCTTGGACCATGTGGAATAATATGAGAAAGGAACACTCTCTTTTCTTCGGAATTGAGAAGAGTATTATTAGGCATAGGTTTATCACTTTTTTGAACCTGAGGGACTAAACTTACAGAAAAATAACCCACGGTATGAGCTTAGTTTTCTCTTTTTCGTGCTCTGGACCAAAACATGAAAAAGATTATGAGTGTACTTTATGTCTTTGTCATGCTCATTAAACCCTAAAGAACAAAACATCGAGTTTATTGTTGTAAGCCCCATTTCTCGTAATCAAATGGATATTTCCGAGTGATCTTTCCTTCCTTCACACTCGTAAAACTCAGGCTATATGCTGCTTTTGAAGGAGCGTTGGGTAGGTGGTAATATAACCTTTTTCAGACCTTCGTGACTAAATACAAAAAAGGTGTGCCTTACTTCTTTGGAAGCTAAGAGAGTTCTTATGTGGTTTGTTTTATACTTTTCCGGCCTCGAGAGACTAAATTGTACAAAAAAGCACCCCCCTAGAGTCTTCTTTAGAGTTTCCAAACTCTCTAAACTATGAAAACACCGTCAACCATGTACTAGTTTGGGCTTGTAAAATCCACGAATCAGTGTTTTATCAAGCATGCTTCTGTCTTTTCTTCGATCTTGCCAAAAATGAAGATGGTCCCGAGTTTGCTTTCTTGGACTTGTTCAACCTTTACAAGAAAGAGGGAAAGGGAAGTTCATTCACATGTTTTTTACATCATGACAGCAAGTCTCATTTCCTTGAACATAGCACCAGTTTTGAGTCTATCAACAGTTGGGTCTTAGTGTTTTGACTTTAACCCGATTCAGAGTTTTTTACTCCCATTGGTTTCTTTACCAATTATATGGGGAATCTGCCAATGTCTCCTACATTGCAGATTTGTGTCGTTGGTCCATTTTGTGTCAAAAGTTGCCTACATCATTTTTTGTGTCGTGCTCATTGTTCAAGGATTAAACCTTTGTCAGCCATTCTGCAGTTTCCTTGACCTTTTGTGTCGGCCATTCCATGGTATCAATTCATTACATCATGTCTTCGGCAGTCCTTGTCATGAAATTCAGTACCAATTCCATATCCAATTAGTATTTGACTTACCTCATGTTGGATGATGAAGGATGCCTTAATGCCTTCCTTCCAATGGATCTCTTCCTATCGACTGCAACACATCTTGCTCTGGGAATGAGATTTATAGTTTTATAACAATACCTTGGGGATTGTAGTCATCAGTGGAAATTTCCCTTGCTATTGGGTAGCAGGAATACCTTAATGTCTCCCACTCAATGGATTCTTCAATTGTTCGACTTCAAGTCCTTGTATTCACACTTGTTAGAATGTACTAGGTACCTTGGGGACTGTTATACCAAAATCCTATCACCATCATATGATAAGATATTTGACATACCTACTTGCCCTGAATCCTAGCTTCTGGAATGGAAACTCATATCATTTGTCAATATTTTCATACAAATTCCCAGCACCACGCTTGACCCTTTATCCATAAGCGGTATCTTTGTTCGCACCACCCATCCCCTATTGCCCATAAGCAGTGCCACCGCTTATGGCCCTTGGTCCATAAGCGATTATTACTAGAACCACTCTGTCAATGAAGGAGAAACACGATATCCTGGTTAAAAAGGGAAAAAGAGAAGTTTCTTGAGGCTTCTAAATGATAAGCCTCATGTCCTCCCTTATCCCTACTGTTGTGGATTAGTTAAAGCTCGAGATCCCTCATCCTAGGATCTTAGAGGCCACCTCACCCACTAATCTCTCAACCTACCCTATCCATTAATCCTTATAAATACAAGCTTATGGCCATGGTTGAGGAGGAGAACTCCTAAGGTATTGTTATGTTGTTGTATTGATCACTTGGTCCATACCATTGGAGAGCATAGAGAGAGCTAGAATTGGAGCTTATGGGGATAAGAATGCTTGGTTTCATGGAGATGCATGTCAACACTAAGGCTTGGTTGTAAACTTCTTCATATTTATTTAATGCAAGTTGATTTATGTCCCACATATATTGTTGATGTTCAATTTCACATGTATGTTGTTGGATTCCTTAGTCACTAACATAGATTAGTAGATTATATTCTGGTTGCTTTGATATGTTTTTTGTTGAGATGATTGCAGGTACATAGGGTGACTATCAAAGCATTGCATTCCATGTATCTATAACATCTAGGGAGAGTCCTCAACCTCTGTCCTCTATTTGTTCTGGATCTGAACCATTCAGACCAGTGGAACACCTTGCTGTCCGCAGGAGGTGAAATATTCCAGCTAACAAATATTTAATGAGGCAAACTGTTAGCTAGAATATTTCACCTCCTATGGATATCAGGGTGTTCCAGTGGTTTGAATGGTTCAGATCCAGAACAAATAGAGGATAGAGGTTGAAGACTCTCCCTAAACACCGTAGATACCTGGAATGCAATGCTTTGATAGTCACCCTGTGTACCTGCAATCAGCTCAACATGAAATAGATCAAAGCAACTAGAATATAATCTACTAATTTATGTTAGTGACTAAGGAATCCAACAACATACATGTGAAATCGAACATCAACAATATATGTGGGATAGAAATCAACTTGCATTAAAGAAATATGAAGAAGTTTACAACCAAGCCTTAGTGTTGACATGCATCTCCATGAAACCAAGAATTCTCATCCCCATAAGCTCCAATTATAGCTCTCTCTATTCTCTCCAATGGTATGGACCAAGTGATCAATCCAATAGCATAACAATACCTTAGGAGTTCTCCTCCTCAACCATGGCCATAAGCTTGTATTTATAAGGATTAATGGATAGGGTAGGTTGAGAGATTAGTGGGTGAGGTGGCCTCTAATATCCTAGGATGAGGGATCTCAAGCTTCAACTAACCCACAACAGTAGGGATAAGGGAGGACATGAGGATTATCATCTAGACGCCTCGAGAAACTTCTCTTTTTCCCTTTTTACCTAGGGTACCGCGTTTCTCCTTCATTGACAGAGCGGTTCTGTTAATAATCGCTTATGGACCAAGGGCCATAAGTTGTGCAACACTTATGGGAAACAGGGGATGGGTGGTGCAAAAACGGGTACCGCTTATGGATAAAGGGTCAAGCGCAGTGCTGGGAATTTGTATGAAAAGATTGACAAATGATATGAGTTTCCACTCCAGAAGCTGGGATTCAGGGAAAGTAGGTATGTCAAATGTCTTATCACATGATGGTGACAGCATTTTGGTATAATAGGGAACATTTTAATTAATGGTGGTTTCCCTCGCGTTTGTTAATGGTTCTCATTATTGACCGGTAATCAAACGATTTCCTCCATGTTTGACTTCAATTCCTTTATTCGCATGGTTAGGATTCGTACCATTTTGGGCGGTTTGGATTGAAGACCTTGGGATGACAGTAGCATTATCATATTTTTCTATTGCCCAAGTTCTACAAGACCTTGTCACACTTTATATGACATTTTTTTGAGACATAGATCCACCTTGTATTTTGTGGCTATGATCGATTGTTGAGCATGGATCCACCTTGTTCATTTGTGGCCATGACTCATTTATATTTGATATGGTTCCTTTTTGCATATTGAGCGACCATGATAGTTCCATCAGTTATACATATGTTGTATCCACCTGTATCTTTATGGCGATGTTTTGTATATGGACTTGTATGTCCCAGAGATTAGTTTTTGTCTGACATTTATCTCTCTTTCAGGTACCTCTGTTCGATCCTTTTGATCTTGTATTATCTACTCTCTCCATACTCAGTTGTTTTCTTTATAATGTATTTTGGCTATCATCTTTCACTCTAACCTCATACATTAGTGGGCATCTATTATAGCTCAAAATGACACATCTCTACCTGTGACCACTTTCCCATGATTTCATCACATGTCGACACTTCCATGATGACACTTCATGAAAGTCAATGAAAGTCACTGAAAAAACACCTAACTTGGAGGACTGATATATTGAGTTTTGTAACTCTATTTGACCTCATATTTGCACCATTAGAAAGGTATTTCTATTAGCTAAAACTTTTTAGAAGACATGAAAGTCTGAAAATGCCCAGAAATACCCTAAACATGAGTCTTTTGATGTGTACAACAGTTTCCTTAAGGAAACCCGCGTACATACGCGAGTTGCTATATATAATAGTCGTGTACACCTTAAATATGTGACTTTATACATTGCAACCTGCGTATACCTCCTCGTGTACATGACTGTTGTTTCTGCAACCCGCGTACACCTCCTGAAAATGTCAAAAAAATACGTATTTTGAAATTTAGGTAGTTTGGGTAGTTATGCAATTGACTCCTTCAGTTGTAACTACTTTGTCTTCGAACCTAACTCTTAATTAAGAATATAAATAGAGGTAGTGAGGTCCATGATAGGAGACTGAAATCTTTGCATTGTTATGCTGGAGGATTTGGGGATCTCTTTGCCCACACTTTTTCCCTAGCGATCATCCCCTTGTGTTGGAGAGATTGGAGGCTGAGTTTCTTGGAGAAGAGAAGCAACAGAACCAGATCAAGGTTTTGTGAGGTGCCAAACTTGAAAAAAAGGTATACGTGTACTTGTTTTCAAGATTAATAAAGATGTGATGTCCTTCTTCTTCCCAAATTATTATTCAATTTGTGATTGAATATCTGCTTATGATCATATTATGATGTTAATCAGATTATTATTTCATGTTTATTTGATTATCATTGCTTTATATGTGGTCATATTGGTTTGAGGAAGGTATAATTCATTTTTCAAGTCTCTTGGAGCAAGAGGAGCAAGAAGAGGATTGAAGGGATGCTTGGATCAAACTTCGTTTGGCTAAGGTATGAACCATTCTAATCTCTGAAACTTACTTATATATACCTGAAGAACCATTTTCATTCACCTTTCAACCCCAGTACATGTTAGAATAATCAACCCATAGTTAGCTACCTTAGACATTAATTAATCCATTTTTGTCTTATTTGCCTAGTTTCCAATATTCCACTCTATGCAACTTGTCTTCCACATGTCCTAGAAGTCAAACTTGCTAAAAATGAGTCATGGAGTGCTTGGGAAACCTCCTAGAATCCATATTTATCATATCTACTTTATTCCATATCCTCCCTAGCGCATGTATGCTTTTTCTGCTTTATTGCCTGCTTTACTGAGTTTTATGGCAAAAGGGAAAGTAAGACTAGGTGCAGTTGCCTTGTTTTTTTCCCTCGTCATCCTCCATTATTTTCTCCTAATAAAAGCATATATGATTTGTCTTTCCATCACCTATTATCTTTCGTACTTGACTTTGCCAATTCGTGAGCTCCTAGGCAGATTTGGAAACTACTTTATGCACCTATGGGGGATTTGACTAGATTTAGTAAGCCTTCTTTTGACTATTTAGAATGGAATCCTTATGCATTTGAATCTCTCATGTAATTATTTAGTGCAGAAGCCTATGAATTCACAAGGTTGGCTATTGTACACTTATTCAATACAGATTAGTGTTATGCTCCAATTTCAGTCTCCTTTGTGTGTAAATTTGCATGTTTGATTAGTAATTTTGTGAGTGCAATTTATCTATAACATGGGTTTAATTTCCACATGGTATCAAATCCTTTGTAGATTGATTTATCTCCTTCCATATTTCTATTGCATGTTCGACATCTTGACTGGAAGCTATTATACTGACTGAAGGGAAAATTTCTGAGCTATGGATCAATCTCAGGAGATCATCTTGACTCCATTTAATTTATTTGAATGGAAAGCAGAGATGGAGATACTATTGAGAGTGAAAGGTCTCTACAGGGTGACTATGGCAACTGAAGCAGAGCCTGATGCAGCTACAGAGAAAATTAAATGGCACAACAAGAGGGATGAGGCTTATGGTCTCTTGTGTCTAAGCATATCCAGAGACCTCCTCTTCCATCTTGATGGATTGACATCACCAAATGAAGTATGGGAGAATATTGTATATCTTTTTCGTAAGACAGATGAGATGAGAGGACATCAAATCTAGAATGTATTGATCTCTTTGAGTCTCAGCATCTTTGAATCCCTGCAACTCTACTTTTCCAAGTTTAAAGCCCTTGTTTTGCAGCTAAAACAGTGTGGAATTGAAAAGAAGGAGGACCAACTAGTTTTGGCCATAATCTCAAAGCTTGGCCTTGACTATTCAGTGTTTGTTTTGACAGCTAAAATAGTGTGGAATTGAAAAGAAGGAGGACCAACTAGTTTTGGCCATAATCTCAAAGCTTGGCCTTGACTATTCAGTGTTTGTTTTGACCTTCCAGCCACCAAGTTGACAGCTCGAGCCTGGAATATTCCTAAGCTTGCAGAGTTCATGGAATCCCTCACACAAGAACAAGATAAACTGGTGATGATGGGCACCATCAAACCTTCCAAATACCAAGCTCTAGTTGTTGGAGATTTGAGGGTGGATTCAAACGGAATGAAGAAAGCTAAGAAGCCACCTGAGCAGAAGAGAGACAAGAACAAGTCTCAAGAGGAGCCCCAAGGCTCCAAGAAGAACTTCCAGAAGAAGAAGAACAAAGGAGAAATGTGCAAGTGCGCATACTGTAGTAAGGGATTTCATCCTGAAAGCTTCTGTATGAAGAAGCAAATTGACATGCTCACCCAACTCCTGGAGAAGAATAACATCTCCCTTCCTGATAGCTCAAAGAAGAGGGAAGGAGGATCAAATTCAGAAGACAGAGAGAGAGTTCATGCATTGGTTGCTGGCACATCAAGCTCACCTAGCTTCATCATATAATCTGGAGCTTCAAGACATATGATTTTGACCAACGAGGCATTATCCTCTCTTGACATGTTGAAAGGTCCACCAATAGTGCTAGGAGATGACTCTCTCACTAATAGTTTGGGAAAAGGAAGAATTGATCTTGACCATGGTAAGTTCAGCAATGTATTGTATGTTCCAGGTCTTGCCTCTAACCTCTTGTCATTGTATCAGATGACCCACATAGGGTCTCCAAAGAAGGTCATATTCTCCCCTGATGATGTTGAGATCATGAAGATCTCAAGTGGTAAAGTCATTGCAAAAGGAGTTGTAGATCACACTTCGAAGGTATACTGGTTTTCACATTTTCTACCCTACTGTTGAGCCCTAGAAAATTGCAAGCAACAACAGCAAGGGATTCTCCCTAGTCAACGTTCCCAACTAGCTCGTGACTATTTGTTATGGGGAATCCATCTGATTTGCGGTCCAGCTACCGTAGATCAAGTAACAAAAATAAAGGGTTTTACTGGTTGCGGCCCGGTCCACCATGTATATTTTTGTATTTTTTAACTTTAAGTATGATATGCAAGTGCCTATCTAATATGCAGATTGATGAAGAATACGAGGAGCGGTCACAATGTGATGCGTAGGTTCTTACCTCTCATCTTAAACTCTCTCGCATCTAAATCCCACACAACAGAAAACAAGACTAACTAAGCTATCCCTAGGGACCAAGATTATCAATTAATGAGTAATGTATTGCTGCTCATATGTTAAGATAAATCACAGATATTTTTTCTTAGAATCAAAACACATAAACATGAATAGAGATATGCACAACAAGATAGCTTGTTGTTTGTTAAAACATTCATTACTCATAGTGGAAATTATCATAAAATAAACTAGAGAACATTCATACAAAGAACATAGGTTCAAAAAGTTAGAATGATCTCACAGTTAATGAAACATAGCTGAAAACGAAATAGTTCCCCTTCAACATTGTTCATTTCACCACATTTGAACATTCCACCCAGCACGTTCTCCAAAAGGAAAAATTGTAATTATATTATTGCAAAACAAAATAGTTCCTCTTACAACAAGTTTTTCACAAGTCTCACTGGGAAAAATCCCTTCTTCCCTCTAACTTTCCTATATTTATACAAAAACCATCCCAAAACCTTTGAGTTGACCCCCAACCGTTTTAATCTCATAGTTTTGTCATTTTGTGAATGCTCATGATTCAGACGTTACATTTCAGATAAACACTTTTGTGCAAATGGGACCGTCTTGGTAACTAATGAACTACCCAAGCCTGAGAATTTGCTCTCAATGATTATTCTTCATAGTCCGATGGTCCTTTTGATATCCTGTCAGTCTCAGACTTTCGTTTTCTTCTTTATGCTTCATCTTTTTCTTTCTTCAGCCAATTTCCCTTTTGCAGTAGTAGTCATCAACTGAATATAGAAAAATCTCCTAGGTTTTCCTGCAATCAGATGAACAACTCATCATTCATCCAGACTACCTTCAACAAACATAAACCAAACTACCGATTAAACCAATGTTAAAAGTAAAACTAGTACTGTGCTTTCAACATGAAAATCTCAACTTGATAAAAACAAAGGAACATTTCGCAACTCATGGAACCCGTTACAAGCTCATAACAACGGCGTGAAAACAATCAGGAATCGGGCATATAAAAATCCCCATCAGTGAATCCGAACACTTGACATCGGTCGGTTAGTTCACTAGAATGCCACAACGGAAAGTGACCCATGGTCTAGGGGTTCCAAAGCACAAACCAAACATCAGCGAGATAAAACATTAGAAGAGGGCGTCTAAATGTCGGAAGTCAGATCTACTATAGCATCGGACAGTTATTACACTACATAGCTGCAATGGCGGAATTTATACGGTCCAAAAATTCCATAAACTAGTCAACATCGGAGAAAAATAGAACAAAACATCGGCGAAATAAAAAGTAGTGTGGTGGACGGTTAGTCTATTCTAGAGGTGCAACGACAGAACACAATCAGCCCACAGCCTCCGATCAGAGTCAAAACATTCTGGAAAAACATCGCAAAGCAAAATTTGAAATAATAAAACCGCGTGATCGGTGAAAGAAACAACTAATCATTGGTCCAATATCTATTTGTCCTCCGAAATAGAGGCAACTAAAATTCCACTTCAAACCTCGACCAAACTTTGACAGCGATAAAACAGCATGAGACTTGCAAATTTCCACAGTCCAAATCATTTGTAGACACAAACAATTTCCCAAAAAGTAAGAAAACAGCTAGCCTCGAACAATCCAAACGTGTAGCAGAGTGGAAACAAAATGGTCTTCAACAAAATCAACAAGGAGGGTCCAAATTTTTTTAGAAATTTGGGAAAATGTTGCAGCTGCAACAATTGGCGGCTAATTGGTGAACCACAGATTTCTGAATAACTCTTACCTCAGTAATAGACGGTTTATCCATTAAGCTAATAGGTTGAATTCTTCTAGATGCTTGTATTCCTACAATGGCAAACATATGCCCTTCAATCATTGATGACAGTCCAATTTTCGAAATGGGAGCACCAAAATCTCAAAGTCAGGATAACTCTTTTGAGGCTTAGTAGGTGAGTTTTATTTTACCTTTGTCTTTGGGTAGTTTCCAGCTTAGACACCACAGGATTGTAACATATGGTAAACAGAAATATTCATTTGTTCCTCATTCCCATGCCATTTTATGCTTTTGTGCCTTTTGAACCTTTTTTTCTTTTGAGTCCTCCTTATGCCTTTCTTTATGAATTTTATTCAGGCTCTTCTATCCATAGTGTCCTTTTGTGTGAGAGATGCATTTCATTTTCAGCTCACGGACAGAGAAGAACTTTTGACAATCTGTACTCATATGATTCAGTACTTTGTTTCGATAGATATTTCTTTCTTAGGATTTTTGACTCTGATTATCCTTTTAGCTTTTAATTCTTGGCATGGGATCATTTATATATAATATATTGTTTACCCTGCTTCCTTTCCATGGGTCTTTTACTGTCACCCCCTAGGACATTTTTAGATGTGAAATGGATGGAGCCTCGAAATAGTATTCCAGACCTTTTGATCCTCCCTTTTATTTTACAGGGATTCAGTAGGACTTCATTGAGTCAACAGCCATTTAGGAAAACTGCTTATCTAGAAGAAATTCTATCAGTTCAAACAATAGTACATAGTCTTATACCCAAAGATTTCAGTTAATCCAGAACTCTAATGTTTTCCATGCTACCAACAGTTTGCCTCTTTTATTGAAACCAAACAAAACTTTAACTAAAAAACAAAAAACAAAAAAAATGAAATAAATCAGAGTAAACAACCAAATCAAATTATTTAAGTACAAAACCATAAACAAAATCAGGAAAAATAAGGTTTGAGAACTAAACAATTAACTGGTAAGTTCTCTTCCCACCCCTGCAAATATTGCAATTTATAGGTTGAGGGGCCAAGTTTTGCTTCAATCTGAAAAGGGCCAACCCATAATTGTTGAAAATTAGTGTGCTTTCCCTTTTCATCATGCGGGTGATCCCACTTAAGAACCAGATCTCCCACTTCAAATTCCCCTTTTCCTGCTTTATGCTTATCAAACCACCGCTTTACTATTTCCTGTTGATGCTTAAAACGTTCTTTGGCCTTGGATCTAGACTCTTCCGCCTTCAAAAGATTATAGATTCTTATTTGCAAGACTTCATTATCTGAGCCTCTTGACTCCTAAGCTATTACGAAATAGGGTAGCATAATATTGGGGGCAGAATGGCCTCTTTTCCATAAACTAGGGTATATGGTGACACACCTAAGGAATTCTTGGGTGTGACCCTATCAGCCCAAAGAGCATTTGGCAATGCTGAATGCCAACTTCTCTGGTTTTCTATCACAGTCTTTTTTAATATTCTAATCAGATTCTTATTTGTAGATTCTACCAAACCATTTCCTTGTGGGTAATAATTTGCATAATAATGCAACTTAATAACTTTTTCATGAGCAAATGCACTTAATATAATAGAGGAAAAATAAGTAGCATTATCGAAAACTAGAGAAATTGGAAACCCAAACCTGGTCATAATATGATCTTGCAAGAAGTCCATGGCCGCGTCTTCATTCACTTTCCGCAACGGAATGGATTCGACCCATAGAATGAAGTAGTCGGTTGCCATCAGAATATACTTGTGTTGCAAGGAATAATTTTGTTTTATCTCTCCAATGATATCAATTCTCCATTGCTCAAACGGTTATGTTATCACCACAGGCTTTAATGGTCTTGCTGCTTTAGCTTGTCTTCCTCCACACCTTTGGAAGATATCACACTTTCTGACATGGGCATGTGCATCCTTGAACAATGTGGGCCAATAGTATCTGGATCTAAGGATTTTATGGGCTGTCATATCTATGGAAAAATTCCCTCCAGCAGGCCCACCATGTAACTCTATCATGACCTTCCTCGCATCTTCTTTCTCTAAGCACCTAAGAAGATCTCCATCATAATTCTTCCTGAACAATATTCCTTCAACGATCTGATATGAAGCTGATTTGAGACGCAGTGCTCTTATTTGCTTAGAATTCCAATGTTCTAGTAACAATCCCTCCTGAAGATAATGCACAAGGTCTCGATACCAAGAATCTGGAGCTGTGAAAAGAGGACATACATCCATCAAATGTAACTCAGCTTCATTTTCCCAGCTATTTTCTTCATTGTATTTACTTTTTGTCATTAGTTTGCACAATCCTTTCCCTTTAATGATGGAGGCTGGCTTGAATTTGATTTCATACTCCTGCAAAGCTGTTACCCAGTTGCCTCTTCTTTCTCCTAATTCTTTTGTACGAAAAGAGACCTCACAGCTGGGTGTGGAACTATTACCTTTGTCCGGTTCTTAAGTATATACGGCCTGAATTGTTTTACCGCTTTGAAGACTACGTAAGCTTGTTTATCCACGGCTAGGTAATTGAATTCGGCCCCCTGCAGACCAGTGCTCATAAATGATATGGGGAACTCATCTCCCCCATCTTCCTTCTAGGTAAGCACCGCTGCTAGTGAATCATCAGATGCGAAAGTGTACAAAATAAAATCTTTCTCAAAATCCGGACTTTTGAGGGAGTGTGCATGCACAACAAATGTCTTTATTTTATTGAATGCATTCTTCTCTACATCACTCCATTTGAAATGTACACTTTGTTTCACCATTTGCTGCAAAGGTTTAACAATTTGAACGAAATCCGACACAAAGCTTCGAATGAAATTTATTGTCCCCATAAATGATTGCATGCATTTTTTATTATGGGGTAAGGGAATTTGTTTGATAGCTTTGATCCTCTCTAGGTCTATGGAGATCCCCTTCTTAGAAACCACGTGACCCGGTAGTTTTCCTTCTGTAACAGCAAACATGCACTTTTTGGGGTTCAGCGAGATACCATATTTTCGGCAACGCTCAAAAATCTATTTTAGATGAAATGCATGTTCGTCTCTCTTCTTTGAAAAGATTGTGATGTCATTGAGGTATACTACAAAACTACGGCTAATCAGACCATGGAAAGCTATGTCCATAGCCCTCTGGAAAATAGATCCAGCGTTTATGATTCCAAAGGGCATCCTTCTGTAAGCAAAAGTGCCCCATCTTGTTCTGAATGTAGTTTTAAGTCTGCCTTCTTCAGCTACTAACACTTGATTGTAGCCAGAGAATCCATCTAATAAAGAAAATAACTCAAAACCCGAAACCATTTGCAATATATTTTCCATGGGTGGGACGGGATAATTGTCTTTATCCAAAGCGTGATTTAAGTTTCTGAAATATACACATAGTCTAATTTCGTCATATTTTTTTCTTACTAGTACCAGATTTGAAACCCATTCTCAGTGTCTAACTTTGAAGATAATTTTAGTATCCAATAATTTCTTTACTTCATTCTAAATTAGAGGCTCCAGTTTTGGATGCATTTTCCTCAAAGGCTGTTGATAAGGCTTGACTCCATATCTGATAGGGATAACATGCTGAATAATATTGGTGTCATATGTCTTTAGATCTTCATATGTCCAGGAAAAGCAATCTTTGTATTGGTTGAACAAACTGATGAACTTATTTATTTCACCTGGAGAACAACACTTTCCCAAATTCACATATTTGGGCTCAACTTGAGTTCCTAAATTTATCAGCTTGAATTGTAAAGACGAGCTATGAGTCTTGACATTTTCTGATCTTCTGAATTTGTTGTTTAAATCAAACATCCGCTCTAAAGTCCTAACTCCTTTAGGAATAAAATTGTCGAATTTTAGCTCAGCTTGATGCTCTTCATCATCAATGATTGCCCCTTTGAAAATCTCATCATTTGTCAAACATTCCAGAATCTGTTGATCATCATCAAATACTCGTAAATTGGTAATCATGTCCGGAACCAAAGGCCTGAAAAGTAATCAATAGAACACCTATTATTATAGGGTACAAGCCTTGCAGCTGAGGTAGCTAACAAATCAGCTGCTGCATTTTTTAGTCTAGGAATCGATACAATATTAAATGCATAGAAACTTTTAAGCAAATCCCACACTTTATTATGATAAGATTTTAAATGAGGTGAAATGCAATGTATCTGATTTCAAATCCGTTTTACAATTATTTCAAAATCCCCATGCACTTTCATATTTTCTACTTTTAATTCGATTGCTTTCCTTAGTCCTTGAACTAATGCTTTGTATTCAGCCGTGTTATTGGTACATTCAAATTCTAATCAACATGAAAGAAAATGTTTATTTTTCTTTCGATCAATTAGGACACAGTCAGCTCCTGATCCCTCCAAAGTCTTAGATCCATCAAAAAAAAGCGTCCAAAAATTATCTACTACTACTGTACATGAATCAACATCTACATCTACAGCTAAGTCTACTGTTTCACAATCAATTCCGTCAGCCTATGAAAACCAAAGGAGATCAGGCTGAGTATCTGATGTACTGATGGCTTCTTCCTCTTGATAATTTCCCGGTTCTAGCTCGATGAAGTAATTCCCCAAAACAGAATTCACCGGTTCATTCTTACCTTCTAACTGAGTAACATTGTGTTTCATGTGGGGCTCTCTTAAAACTTTAATTTGATTTGGACTTCCTTTATAAGGTAACCATAGGTGTGACCAGTCTGATGCAAAATATCCATTCAACTTTGTTGACCAATCCCTACTCAAAACAAGTCCATAAGCTTCAGGTATGTCTGCTACTACAATGTCAATGAATTGACATACCTTTTCATTTGAAGACAACCGAATCAAAACGTCCTCCAATTCCCCAATTACCTTCACATTTTTTTCTATCTAACTGAATAAACTGTCAGGTAGATGATTTAGGTTGTCCATTTATCTTCTTACAGATGGACAATGGAATAACATTTACTGATGCCCCTGAGTCTACTAGACAGTTGTGCACGTTGTGGTTGAAAATTTCAAAAGTAAGGAGAAAAGGTGGAGTCTTGCATTTAGGCTTACCTCCCACACTTGCTTCACCAATTTCTTCTTCTTGGGGCTGATTGTCAATGGGAAGCTTCTCCTCTGGTATCTCAAGTGCTTTCAATAAATTTTCTTTCTGCTGCGGCCCATTACACATCTCAAATAACGAAATATTTTCCTTTACCTTTTTTATATCCTCCACGATGTCATAATCCATCTTATGTTCTGTGAGATTCGTTTTCACATTATTTATATTCTCTTCAATAGGCTTAGTAGGCATGTTGATCTGCTTCGGATTTTGACTAGTAATGGTGAACTCCGGAATTTTATTAGCTAAGGTGTTTTTTTGAAATTTCTTTACATTCTTTTGAAGTCTCTTAATCTTCGAGAGTATAAGACTGTTTTCTTTAATCAACCCTTGGCTTCTCGTTGTCACATTCGTTTCTGAGATATCTTCATGTCTAGGATCCTTTTCTTCTTCGGTATCAAACAACGATACACAGTCCCATAAAACCATGGAATCATCCTCTTGTTTTTCTGTTAATTTATTGTTATGTTTTCCCTCTTCATCATTATCCTCAGTTAATTTGGAGTCCAACAGCTGATTCATGACCAATGTCATTGAATTTATCCATTGAGGACAATTATTTTCAGAATGGGGTTGTTTGTGAAAAGTACAAAAATTATCCATACCTACCTCTGTTAAATTCACCGATGCCGGACTGTATGGAGGGGGTTGGGATTGATTGCTATCCTCTTTTTTCTTGTAATAAGGCTTATAGAACTTCTGGGCTTCCTTTTCCTTTTCCAAGTCTATTATTCGGTTAGAGAGCCTCTGTATCATCTTTTCCATTCCTTCGAAATCATGTGATTGTTCCTCTTTAGGATTAGTAAATAACAAATCTTTCTTCCCAGCATTTTTCTCCCCTGACTGCTCAGGATAATATTCGATGTTTTCCTTTTCAGCCTCTACTCTCTCTGCTTCTTCATAAGTCTCTGCTAGCGTAGGTTTGGCTTTGATTTTGGAAAACATGGCCAAATCGGGTCCTAGAGCTGAAGTATAATACTCAATCAGAACTTTATCCGAGGGTTTATCAATTTCAGAAAAATTCTTAAGATAAGCTGCAAATCTTTGGGTAAAACTATGCACCTTTTATTTTCTTTCTTTCTTTAAAGCACACACTCCTTTCATGAGAGCCACATGAGTTTTTTGGGTTGCATATTTGCTTCTAAATATCCTTTCAAAGGTATCCCAATTTGGGATAGAGTTTACAGGAAAACCAAAATACCATGAGGCTGCTACTCCTTTAAGGGTATGTGGAAAAAGTCTACAGACTACATCCTCGTGTTCTCCAACTTTTAGTCCTTCTATGGCCAAGTAGAAGCTTTGTAAATGGTCATCTACTAAAATCTTCTCATTCGGGTCAAACTTGGGCAACATCTTCTCAAAATATTGAGGTAAGTCATGCAACGAAGGTGCTAAGTTTAGAGGTGATCTGGCTTTCCAAGTGGGTGGTGGATTTGGTGGGTTAGGAGGCTGATTTGCATTTACGCCTGCCATGAGTCTAGGTGGAGAGTGAGGTGGTGATGGAACAGGAGTATGCATAGGAGAATAGTAAGGTGTATCAGGGCCTACTTGATTCAAAGGCTGAACAACTTCCTGTAATGCTACTTCTACTAATTCTTCCAAATCTCCAACCAACACTGAATCTTCCAAGGTGGGACGGTCTTTCTTCTTGTATTTTCTTCGGGGTAAATCAGGGATAGTGGGTAATCCTCCAATACTCTTCACATAGGCCCATGTATGTCTTCTCAGATAATTAACTACTTGGTTGTCCACAAAAAACAAATGTTCTCTATTCCCTTCAGTATTCAGATCAGGAAATAAACTGCTTTCAAAACTATCACTAGTGGAGTAAATTTTAGGAAATAGATTTCCCCTGCCATCCATGCACTGGTGTCCCTCCTTCTAGAGCCAGAAATTGTTGAGGCCTAGAAAATCGCAAGAAACAACAGCAAGGGATTCTCCCTAGTCAACATTCTTAACTAGCCCAAGACTGTTTGGTATGGGGAATTTGTCTGGTTTGCGATCCGGCTACCATAGATCAAGTAACAAAAATAAAGGGTTTTACCGGTTGCGGCCCAGTCCACCGTGTATATTTTCATATTTTTTAACTTTAAGTATGATATGGAAGTTCCTATCTAATATGCAGATTGATAAAGAATACAAGGAGCGGTCACAATGTGATGCTCAGGTTCTTACCTATCATCTTAAACTCTCTCGCATCTAAATCACACACAACAGAAAACAAGACTAACTAAGCTGTCCCTAGGGAGCAAGATTATCAATTAATGAGTAATGTATTGCTGCTCATATGTTAATATAAATCACAGATAGCTATTCTTAGAATCAAAACACATAAACATGAATAGAGATATGCACAACAAGATAGCTCGTTGTTTGTTAAAACATTCATTGCTCATGGTGGAAATTATCATAAAATAAACCAGAGAACATTCATATGAAGAACATAGGTTCAGAAAGTTATAATGATCTCACAGTTAATGAAACACAGCTGAAAATGAAATAGTTCCCCTTCAACATTGTTCATTTCACCACATTTAAACATTCCACCCAGCACTTTCTCCAACAAGCAAAATTGTAATTATATTATTACAAAATGAAAAATTTCCTCTTACAACAAGTTTTTCACAAGTCTCAGTGGGAAAAAGCCCTTCTTCCCTCTAAATTTCCTATATTTATACAAAAACTAGCCCAAAACTTTTGAGTTGCCCCCCAACCATTTTAATCTCATATTTTTGTCATTTTGTGAATGCTCATGATTCAGACGTTATGTTTTAGATAAACACTTTTGTGCAAACGGGACCGGCTTGGTAACTGACGAACTGCCCAAGCCTGAGCCTTTGCTCTCAATGATTATGCTTCGTAGTCCGATGGTCCTTTTGATATCCTGTCAGTCTCAGACTTTCATTTTCTTCTTTATGCTTCATCTTTTTCTTTCTTCATCCAATTTACCTTTTGCAGCAGTAGTCATCAACTGAATATAGAAAAATCTCCTAGGTTTTCCTGCAATCAGATGAACAACTCATCATTCATCTAGACTACCTTCAACAAACATAAACCAAACTACCAATTAAACCAGTGTTAAAAGTAAAACTGGTACTGTGTTTTCAACGTGAAAATATCAACGTGATAAAAACAAAGGCACATTTCGCCACTCATGGAACCCGTTACAAGCTCATAACAATGGCGAGAAAACGATCAGGAATCGGGCATATAAAAATCCCCATCGACGAATCAGAACACTTGACAACGATTGGTTAGTTCACTGGAACGTCGCAACGGTGGGTGACCCATGGTCTAGGGGTTCTGGAGCACACACCAAATGTAGACGAGATAAAACATTAGAATAGGGTGTCTAAACGTCGGAAGTTGGATCTGCTACAGCATCAGACGGTTAGTACACTACATAGCCACAATGGCAAAAGTTATACGGTCCAAAAATTCCGCAGACTAGTAAACATCAGAGAAAAATAGAACAAAACATCGGCGAAAGAAAAATCATTGTGGCGGACGGTTAGTCTATTCTGGAGCCGCAACAGTGGAACACAATCAGCCCATGGCCTCCGATCAGAGCCAAAACATTCCAGAAAAACATCGCAAAGCAAAATTTGAAACAATAAAACCGCATGATCGGTGAAAGAAACAACTAATCATCGGTCCAATCTCTATTTGTACTCCGAAATAGCAGCAACTAAAATTCCACTTTAAACCTCGACCAAACTTCGACAGTGATAAAACAGCATGAGACTTGCTAAGTTCCATAGTCCAAAGCATTTGCAAACACAAACAATTTCCCAAAAAGCAAGAAAACAACTAGCCTCGAACAATCCAAACGTGTAGCAGAGTGGAAACAAAATGGTCTTCAACAAAATCAACAAGGAGGGTCCAATTTTTTTTAGAAATTTGGGAAAACGTTGCAGCTGCAACACCTACTCAAACCCCTCCGCTCTTCTGATTCATGGTAATGAGGCAAGAAAGCTTTGGCATGAAAGATTTGGCCATCTTAACTATAAGTGTCTTTCTGATCTAAGTAAAAAGGAAATGGTCATAGGGTTACCAAATATTAAGTTTTCCAAGGGAGTCTGTCAAGGTTGTGTCCTAGGAAAACACCCAGAGCATAAATTTGAAAGAGCTAGTCATGAGAGAACCTCTGCACCTCTTGAGTTGATCCACAGTGATGTTTCTTGTCCATTCCCTCATATGTCAATGTTTAAGGCCAAATATGCATTAACTTTCATAGATGACTTTTCCAACTACTGTTGGGTTTACTTCGTGAAGCATAAGTCTGAAGTTTTTGGCCTCTTCAAAGTCTTTAAGAATTTGGTTGAAAACCAGTTTGGGAGGAAACTCAAGATCCTCATATCTGATAATGGTGGTGAGTATGTCAAGTCTGAGTTCATTCAATATTGTGAAGATGCAGGTATTCAAATG
>LPNX010305229.1:1473254-1486762 GCA_001517045.1 Pseudotsuga menziesii | reverse complement strand
TCCTAAGCACTTTTTCCAATTCGTGAGCTCCATGACTGATTTGGGATCAGCTTTTTGCACCTATGGGGGATTTGCTTAATTTTAGTAAGCCTGCTTTATTCTAGATTCGAATTGCTCCTCATGCATTCGAATCCCTTATGTAATTATTTAATGAAGCAAACTATTATGTTACATGTTTGGCTATTGTACACTTATTCAATACAGTTTAGTGTTCAGCTCATTATTCAGTCTCTTTTGTGAGTGATTTGCATGTTCAATTGATAATTGTTGTGAGTAAAATTAATCTATCACTGGGTTCAATTTCCACACATTTTACTAAATTCTAAGACTACATATGGATTCAGAGACCTCCTAGAACTTAGTATATTGTAGATGGCCTCATGTGTCACAACTCCATTGTTGACACCAAATTAGCTATGACAATGTCCTAGCAGTGAGCTATGGCTTATATATTTGAAAATATCTATACAAATATACCTATATACATTTGTTTTTAAATATTTTATATATAAATCATATTAATTAGTAAACTATTTGCATTATAAATTAAAAAAAATGTTACTAAGTATTTTTTTACTGTATACTAATAATATATATGAGAAAAAAATTAACTTATATATTTATTCTTATAATAATAATAATAAAACAAAATTTAAAAGACAAAACAACTTAAACGAATACAAATTTCATTGTAGTTTAGCAATTTGGGTTTTGGCACCAACTTGAAGTGGTGGGTGCCAATGTAGAACAATCTTCCCCTTTCATTACCATATGATAGGTGCCCTTATAAGATGACATTTTACTCAAGCTCAAGGTGACCGTGTTCAAGGCTTCAATGGAACAAGGTATGTTTCAATCTATGGCCATCCCAAATTTTTTCAATTTATTGTTTTTTAGTTTAATTGATATTTGAATGATAAAATTTTAGCCCTATTACTCTAAAATTGCATCAGAAATGGATTTTTTCCGTTGAATTAGATCACTTTTTTTTAATTAAAATTTGTGTATAACACTAGAAATCAGAAATTGCTCAAATTCAAGCTAAAGATGATGCTAACTTGGAAAAAGGATTATCCAAGCAGTCTGGCGAAGTATGGAAGTAGTGATGGAACCTGTAAACCTTTTTTATACTATGGAAGTCACAAACATAATTAGAATCAAATCAATCTATCTTCCAGTTCTTCCACATTTAATTATTCTCTCTTCCTCCACTACAGATTCCTCAAACAAGACGATTGCTGCCACAATCTGAATAGTCAAACTTTAGTTGAGAAAAAATATCTTTGGGCTCTTGGAATATATCATGTGGGTGTTCAAACAAGAATGTTATAGAAAGTTTGACAGAAAATGTGTTCAGGTAGACATCAATTCTCAATTTTTATCTTATGTGCATTGGGTTCTTTGAAAGAACCTATTGAAGAGTTCGAATAAATGATTATAGATTATCCAGTACCTTAAAAGGTGATTTGGCTTTTGAGTTTTCAAAATATCCATCTGAGAAAATTATTACAACAAGGCCAGGATTGCTAGGGGATTCAGATTCACATTGGTGAAACAACATGATTCAATTATTGTTTACTCTAGTGTTTGCATAGGGGGTATTGGCTCTTTTTTCGATGGTAAATATTCCTTCCTTGAGAAAGCTGATTATGAAGATTCTGGATCAGGTTAAAACAAGAAAGGGCTCGGCCATGGTCAAGACACTTGGAGGTACAACGCTTGTAATCTTGGCGTCTAGCATCACAAGTATCCTCAAGATTCAGACAAGATCCATTGATATGGGTACCATAACTCCAACAGGTCAGATTCTCATGTGAACCCATCTTCTGGAGGCTTCGTCGATGGGTATTTTTGTCTTTCCCTTTCTGGATCACCATTTTTTCACATTGCCCAACTATTGGAAGTAATTCTTCTTGCTTTATGAATATGTTAATGTTTTAATAGTGTCCATCGGATGAAATTCATTTTTTTTCAACAACATGCTTTTATCATTCCCATCTGCTGCAAATCATCCTGCCTATGCTAAAGGTTATTACTTACCTTTGTGAGATGTGTTGACCAGAGCCTTGCTACCTCTCAAATTTACACTTTTCGATAGTGCCAATTTGCTAACTTTTATTCCAGTTGCTTTGTTTATTACTATGGTTGGACGTTGCTTGACTAATTAAGGTTTTCTAGCCTTTCTATTTGGTTAGAGTGGGAATTACGGGTGGATCTAGAAATTTTAATAGTAAGGAGGGTACCTGCGTGGGATATTAGAGATAAAAGGAAACTTGAGAGGGTTTCTTTAAGTATTTTTTTGGTTGTGGTTCTTGTCCACTTAGACTAATCTATCGGACTGCATTACTTTGTTTTTTAAGAAATAATGCTCTATGACCTGCTATCTTTGTTCCTCTACTACCAATTATTCTAGAAATACATCTGATAATTTATTTATTAGGGGCAAATGGTCTGCTTCTATGCATGATTCTTATGTGGCTTATGTGACATGAATGAGTTATCCTTTGGCTCCTTTGTGCAAAATGCGCTTGGCTTCAATGGTTGATATCTTTCTGACTGTAACAGAAATCTTTTACCTAACACAGAATTTGTGATATATTCTATGTTGGTAATGTCTGAGCTTTTACTTCACTGACTCTTCTAAATTTGCTCCTGCATTTTCAGCATGTCTTCCTTCTTCTGTCCATAGACAACATAAAAAGTGAGGGTTACAAATAACCAAAACAAGTATCAAAAGGATATTTCTAGGTGGAAGAATGAATTGCTCTATTGTAAGAGTGTTAAATGTAAACTACTTTTTAATCCTAGATCTTGGGATCCTTGTTGTTATATTCTCCCCACAAAACCTTTATTATATTTGTTAAGAAAACGGAACTGTTGCCAATATTCTATCCACTTATAATTCCTTCCCTGTTGCATTTTTCTTTAACTCTACAAATACTACAATGGTTGGTGGTCAGTGTGGATTATGGTTTCCTTCCCTGGAGATAGTGCTTCCATTTCTTGAGTGCTTGTACTAGGGAAAAAACTCCTTGTAATTGGTAGGGTATTCTAGCACTGCACCATGGAACAACACTGAATAGTAGCAAAATGGTCTTCATCCTCATGCCCACTTGCATCAATTTAAATCTTAACAAGGATGCTAATATTAGACATGGCTAACACTGATGCATGACTGACGTGCATGACTTCTTTTTCCCTTTAGCTCTTCAAAAGACCACTGTGGTTGTTTGATCCAATGAAAAAAAAAATTATTTGGTTGTTATAACATGCAGTGGTGCAACAACTACTGAAAATTATGAAATGAACTTCCTCAAATATTTAACTACTCCCATGAAACTTCTTACCTCTATAACACTGGTAGAGGTAGGACACTTACTGATGGATTCAATCTTGGTTGGATCAACCTTCAACTCTCCTCCACCAATCACATGTCCAAGGTACTCCAAGGACTCTTTTTCAAAACTCACAATTATCGATATTAGCAATCAGCTGCTCTTTATTAAGAGTGTGCAGTACAAGTTTTAGATGTGAAATGTGCTCTTGCCAAATAGCACTGAAGATCAGGATTTCATCCAAATATTAAATTGAAAAATAATCTATAAATGAACATAGCACATCATTCATAAAATACATAAAATTTGTAGGTGCATTACATAATCAAAATGCATAACTTACCATTCACACAAACCTGCTTGCGTGAGGATCTTTTCTCCACTAGTCTAGTCGTTGCGGGGGAAGCTGGGTAATATCATTATACAAAAAGCATCTTGCATTCAATTATAATCTTGCTATCATTATTATAGCTTCATCTTATTCCTTACTTTCTGTAATACCAGAATTGATAACTACCAGAAATAAAACTCCCATGAATGAGCTACCTCTCCCGGAAGGTTATCCCTAAATCCAAAGAAAAAGAAAGCTTCCTGCAATAAATCCCCTCCCTTTACTGAAGGTCTCTTTGGTTCCCTCCCTACCTTCTTTCTGTCATATAGGAACCACTCTCATGATAGAGCTATTAGTACTTTAATGAGAAGCTTCCCGAAGAAGAAAAACTAGCTTGAGAACTAGAGGGCTATCCTTTCCTTCCTTTGTTTTTTAAGCAATAATGCTCTATGATCTGATATCTTTGTTCCTCTACTATTGGTTGCAAGAAGTTGATACATGTACATGATGTCAATATAACATTTATAATCTCTGGATTTCACATACCCTTGCATGGTAATTTAAAATGCGCTTTAAGAAAACATGCGTATAAGGAAACTTTTCCCTCAACGTTTGTTGTGTGACATCCAAGGGTTTACTCTAAATAAATATTCTCTACAACATTTTATAAACCTACACCCCATGTTTATTATGATCTCAAGGTTACTCTTATCAAAATCATGTTCCAACATTTTGAAACCTTGTTGATAAGCGAGAGCACTACAGATTACATGGCCAACAAAGTAATAGATGTTTCAAACAAGAAACAAAAACCAAACAATTGGTTCTAAGTTCTAATAACTTTCGATGAGTTAAATTAACATCCCTCCTAAGATGTCATTACTATGACTAGGTTAAAACTTGCAATAGTTAAACAACAATCGAAATTTCCAAATGTGAATTGGCTACTAGAGAATACAACAAAATAGAGCCATATTTAAGCTGTTAGTCCTCTTGATGTTGTTACCATGTTTAAATAATTAAAAGGCAATGAAAATTGAGCAATATGAACTAGACTAACTATTCCACATTCAAATTTTCTGCTAAAATAAACAAAAATATAGATAACATCCATTCATAGGAAACAACCATAGCAAAGTTGAAATTGCAATTTACTATTTCAAAGAAAAGACTTCAGATTTACATAAAAATATATGTAACAAGGTAGGTGGTTGTGCAATATGAAACATTCCCTGAAAAGAGCACTAAACCAGACTCTTGCTCTTGACAATTTTTTCCATTGGGAGGATTTTCCCCAAACATCTGCAACTGCAAGTACCAAAATTTCCCTTGTAGATTTTGCCTGAAAATTTATCCCATAAATCTTTAGAGTAGAAGATTTTTTGTTTTGTTGTTGTATCATTTTGTCCTTTCCCATGTAGTTTCTGAGGTGGTCAAATTACCATAATAGACCTCACCTGAATATTCATCCCAAAATACCTGCACCAAAATGGTCAATATTTATCAGACAGTTGTCTTGTAACAAACAACGTAAACTCATCAGAACACTTGTCAAAAATATATAAATCTTACTTGGCTTCTATGTAGGAAAAAATAAAACCAATGCAAAATAAACCAGAATAGATCCATCTTAATTGTGTAACTATTAAGCACCAAGAGGGATCAAAAAGAAATTGAAATGTAGATATATATCCACTTAAAGATCCATAGTTAAAATGGATTTACACTGGTGTGTGTCTATATGTATGTGTGTGTGTAGTGCAGTGGGATTAGCTCATCCAATGAAAGCCCTATTGTTCAGGGAAGAGGTAGTCACCAAGAGGTCACAAGACCAATTCCTAGGGAGTCCCATGGTTTACCAATTCTTAGGGATTTAGCCTTTCTTTGTTGAATATTTTTTTAGTGTAGATTTTTATTTCATGTATCCATCATTTGTCATGAATGCATTTTGTTTATGTCTAAAGATAACATAGTCGGGTCAGTAGTGGCACAAGTGAATGAATCAAATCCGATACACAATGGCCTAAAACCTTCCCATTTCCCAAGTGGGGAATTGGGAGTTTTTATTTGATGGGGATTAAACAAATGGCATAACTAACCTATGGAATCCCTATTTAGATTTCGTAGTGACAGAATGTTTTTTTATTATATATTGTATGTTTTGTTCTAGTTGGTTTTCTCAAGGACATGAAATCAGATATCATGGAAACATTGTGCGTCATGTCTAATATTTTTTTTGTTTTGGTTAGGCTATCAAAGATGTTGGATTTGATTTGCTGCCTCTGGGAGAGTATGCAGTTGGAATGTTTTTTTACCAACCTCTGAAACTTGAAGGGAGGAAAGAAAAAATGTGTTTAACAAGGTATATTTTACATGTAAATTTGTAATGACCATCAAATAAGATATGAAGTGATATAAGATTCGTTTCTCTGTGATTGTGTTTTCAAGGAGTTATGTACATGATTATGTGGGTTGTGGTTTTTTCCTTTTTGTGTCTTCCTGTTGATCTGTTAAATGCTCTACTTCTGGTCGCAGAGTTAATGTGATGGTATAGGAGCTCATTAATTGTTTTTATATAGGCATGTGTGGGAAGTTTTAGTTTTTTATGGAATACCCTAACAGAAACTCTATTATTTTGGAAGTATTTGGCTTTTGCATATTGAATCTGTGGATTTTCTCATCTCACTCTGTTCTTCATCTCCTTTCTAAATTTTTAATAGGGTGATATGCTTGTCAATTGTCATTCCTATTTATGGCTGTTATCCAATTGTCTTTTCATAAAATTACAAAAATGTTTTTGTACATGGATATTTTTGCTTTGATTCTCTCTCTGTCTTTCTCTCTATTCACTTGTGTAGCAAGTATTTTCTCTAATAGAGAGTTGGCTGATAGAGAAATTGTTCACAAGTATAATATTTTTGAAATTTCTTTGATGGAGAAATTTTTCACGAGTATAATATTTTGTTTCCAATATGCCTTTGTATGTGGTTGTTTCTTTGCAAGTTTGTTGTGGCATTATTGACTACAATATATTGATTTCTTGTTGCTGCATTACTCAGCAACCCTTTTAATTGAACTAAGAACAAATTTATGGAGAGGCTTGTCTTTCCTTCATTATTTAACAGTATATTGACTCAACCTGGTCACCTACTTTGTACTTATCTGTTCATTTACTCTACTAGGTAGGAAGAATTCTAAATTGGTGGTCCAAATTATTTTTTATTTACTTTTTTCCAAGAAAAATGAGATGTATCTTTGATCTCCTTCATAGGTGTTTCTTTTGCAATGTTTATTTGGTACTTATTATTCTCTAGCTGAGTAGAAGTGGGTGATTAGCTCTGAGAACAGTAATTTGTTAACTGCTAGTTTTCTATCTTTTGAGGTTGCAGAGTCACTGGGAGTCTGGGCCGACATGTTGTACTGGGGTGGAGATGAGTGAAAAATGACAATGTTGGATTGGGTAATTCAGCTATTCAAACTGAGCCTATTGTTGAATAGGTGTTTCTTACACAAAGCTCCAGATCTAGTGGGGAGTTTGAGGAACATGTATTATTACAACTTTTTTTGAGTAAATTGATCTTCTCCTTTTTGTGTCTACGAGTCTTGAGACCGGTGTCATTCAATAAGCATTATTAAATGATTTGAGGTGGTAGTAGTAATGGTAAATATTTTGTTCATTTCATCTATAGCTTTCTTTACATTAGTTAATTAGAAATCAGTGATATGCTCTGCAGACGTATATACTAAAGAGAACCTCCATGGTAACCATCAAAGCTGCATTAAATCTGTAGTATGGTAGAGTAAGAGATTTCTGCATATGCTCCCTCTCTTCCAGGTATAAGTTTTGAAATGTAATTATGGTTATTGTGTCTATGAACATTATTACTCCATAACTAGATGACTCTTCCATTGAAAAGATGTAAAATCACAAATGCAATTTACTATTTTGTTAATTCAGTATAACAACCACCTATACTTTCAAAACTTCCAAGAATTTCCCTCGTGGCATTCAACCCAACTGTAGCTTTTAAAGAAACTTGGGAAAATTTTCCTTCTAATAAACTATTGAAATGAGAGGGAAATGTATGAATGGGAATGAATAGGCTCATGTGACTTTCTCTAACAGAGAAGCCTTCTTGTGAAACATGCAATTGCCATAGAATGGTTTTTTCTGGCATCCACTACATTAAACCCTGTTCTTCTCCTATCCTTAAGATCTAGCAGCTTCCAGGATAACCCTTGGCCCTTTCTAAACTTCCATAAGTCCCTCCACTTTAGCCCTCGGCCTAGCTCATTAGCATTCCTCCCTAGCATAGCTACCATCCTAGGTTATTAACTCTTTAACATTACTACTCTAAGACCCTTAAACACTTCTAAGAATAACCTACTGCTGCTATCAAAATCAGACCTCTAAAATACCATTAGGCACCCCCTAAAAGGTCAATACTTAGAATCATAAACATCCTATAACCCAACCTGTTAATCTAGGCATCACATGTCCTTAATGTCAAACCCTTTAGTCATCATTTGGATACCAAAGATACCTACGGGATTGTCCTTGTTTTGACTGGTATAACACTTATTTTGGGACAGCCTTTAGTGCCATTTCTTGCCCTAATTTACAAAAGAAACACTTCCCCTCATAGCCACCTCACCTACACTTGATTTTCTCACTAATTTAGCTATCAAAAGTGTGTTACAATCACAAATCCCAGGACTGTCAAATACAAGTATTTTCCATATTTGTCTACATATGTTTTGACAGTGATATATAAGCAAATTTTGACATTGGACAATATCAAAGAAAGTGTTTTTCACTTTGTTGCTATGCTTATACATTAATTGTTGAAAATCTGAAGCATTTTTGGGCACTTTTGTTTCAAGTCACTCTCAACTACTCCTGATATATATTTGACAGTGAAATTGGTTCAGCGTATACTCTTGTAACCCATTTGCATGACCAAACAAACACTTGTATATGTTGCTTGAATTGACTTTTTATATTTTTGGGCATATCATTTGTTTTAAATGTTTCCATATTTTATTGTAAACAGGACTGTTGTGATACATTCTAATCTATTGAGAAGTACTAGTTTGGAAACATAAAAAAGAAGGTTGGATATTTGTAGCAAGTCTTTCTTTCAAAGATAATTGATTTGATTTACCTCATACACTTGTTGATTATCAAAAGTAACAACGTGTTGATTGATCAAACTTGTCTTGATTTATTTCATGTGTTGACATCAGAAACCATCATTAAATTTTGAATTTGTCAAAGGCGCCTCATATTTGTTGAAAGTTATCTTTGCTTTGACAAAATTGTTTTTCTTGGAAATATTTCCTTTATCAGTTCATCATTTGTATAATAAAAAGTGTCATTTCAAATATTCAATCGCTCACCTTGAATATTTATACTTGTGTGGAAAACCATTTCCAACTTTGATAACTTTGCTTACTCTGATCTATTATTCATCATTTACACATGAAACTTTGTCATGCTCTTAACAAGCTAGAACATATTGCTATCTTGATCATTAGGACTAATTATTGGTTGTCTCTGGGCTAGAGTATTTGGTACATCCTTTTGATACTTGAAAATTTCACATCTTTGACTTAATTCATTGGTCATTTACTTTTAAGGCATTGAAAAACACATTTGAACAACTGCTTTACTTTATTTCTTCTATTGGCATCCAACTTTAAGCAGCAAAGCATTGTTGGAGAAGAAATTTCTATTCTTTAGCTAGTCATAGTATGAGCTCTAAGCTTCACTAGTTCAAAATAGAAATTTATGATTTGCCACATGCAGTTTCTTGTGTCTGTGAATACCTAGCTAGCAGATTAAGACTGGAAACGTTGTGAAATAACAAATTATTATTTTCCACATGCAGTTGCTTATGTCTATGAAAAGTAACAACCTTTGTTTAGGTGAAGATTGTTTTGTTGAGTTTCTTGTTTGATATATAGAAGTGAAAGTTGGTTTCCTGAAATGCAGGTACTTTTTTACAATTATGATTTCATTTAAGTATATGATTCTTAGTTTTACATGCAATTCTTACAACCTTTGTCTGCATTGTTGTTATTCATTATTACTATTTACACACCCAATGAGCCAATGCCTGAATGAAATCCAGAGTTCTTAAATAATTTGGTATGGACACCCTCAACCGTGTAGTTGGGCCTGAAAAAGGATAACTTGCAATCATTAAAGAATTTTTACACATGTCAAAAATCCAATGAAATTTCAAACCTTGTAGGTTGAATGCAAAATAGAAAAAGCAACCTTACTGTATTTTAAGATAATAAACACTAGGTATTACTTAGGCTTCTCTTAACATTTGAAATTTGTAATGTCACCTGAAGTTGTGGAGAAACATAAGTTGATATGTCCTTTGGAGGCATTAGGTTCACACAACACCAATTATTCATAACCTTTATCACAGTTTGGTATGTTATTGTCGCCTTGATTATTTTCTGCAGGATTTTGGAGAACCTCAAAACCATTATTCCAACTAGCATGTTTCTTCCTTTTGCTTCTCGTTTTACCTACAGATGTAATCTAACAGGAACCTAGTAATTATGATTTAATTCCTGTAGATGCATAAAACATCAACTGCTCAGACATTTCCTTTGAATTAGATCGTGTAGATGAAATATCACCACTCTTTACCTGATCTAAACTACTATACTTGTCTGCATTGTATTCAGTCTTAACTGTATTGATTCCATTGCATGTACAATGCAAACTACTGTCCATCAGTTCCCATATGTGTCTCAACCATCTGGATTTTTCTTATTTTGGATTCTCCCTATTCAAAATAACCCTCCTCTACCTTAGAAGTGACTCTATTCTCAAGCAAACTATGTTTCAAATTCTTTCCCGCTGTTAGACATAAGCTTGGCTTTATATCCAGTTTCCTCTTTGATAAAGTAGAAATATCCTCACAAGAAGTCATCCCAACAGAGGCTCCACTGAAAGGGTCCTCTGGCTTTGGATCTGGTAAACTGGGAATGGGCATGGGGTCCTCCACAGTAGTGTCTAAGATTATGTCCCCAGAAATTTGAACCTTTATTTTCCTATCTATGATTGGTTCTTCCATGTGTAATTTTATTTTCCTAGATGATTTTTTGTTTACAGTCATCTTTCATGTATTTGTGGGATGGATAAATAGTTGTTCATCACAGGTTTCTTTTGTGCATATTTTGGACTTCAATTTACTGTCTAAATCTGTGGTGGTCGGTTTCTTAGGACATCTTTTAGATGCTCTCACTTCACTGCATCCTATCTGGTTAATTGCGAAAGAAGGTTGTTGTGAAATGCATTTACTTGATAAATATGGATGAACTTGGTTAACCATCCAAATCCTCCCACGCCATTTTCCTACAACCATTATTTTCTTCGGTTTGCTTACTTTTTTCTAAAAATGCCCAATGCCCATCCGTGGATAGGAGGAACTTGAGTTTCGAAATTGCCACCTAAGATTTGAAATATTTGAAACATCAAAAGCACTAGGAGAAGAATCATTATCAAAGGATTCACCACAAAATAGTGCACCCAAAACTTTATTGTAAGGCATTTGCTTACTATAAAGGGGTAATCTGCAAAGTTTTACACTATATCGCAAACTCACACCAAGTTGCGCAGTCCAATCCCTACCCAGTTTTGCATCATCTTGTTCCTCAATAGCCACCCGAATCAGTTACAGATCATCTTCAGATGCATTTCTAAGTGAATTATCTTTCCATGAATCATCAGCGCCAATTTCTTTTGCAAGCAATATTTCTCTCTTTTTTATTTTGGGATAGTCTGTAATTTACATACACCTAAGCAAAAACATTCAATTAGGTGGATAAAACAATAAAACAAGAAAAAATAATAAATCAAAACCTATGTCAATTTGGAAACACTCATAAACAAAAAGGCTATCATTTTTAAATATTTGGAAGGATCTACAGAAAATCTTTGAAAGTTTAGACAATAGAAATCCAGATAAGAGTTTCATCAAGTTCCACTTTGATAAATGAGTCAGAGCTGGTAAGATTTTCATCCAAAAGTCATTACAGAAAATGGAAAGAGAAGTCTCTGCATCAAAAACCATATTTTATTCGTATTTTAGGAAATGCAATAGATGTTGCATTTCCTTGAGATCAGATTTTTGAATGAGAAAATATAAATTAACTATATAATATAAAATAAATTATTATATAATTTTTGACATTTCATCCAATCTTTCTTTTATTTTGACAAAATTAAATGCAACACTGCTTGACCTATTCTCTTGATTGAAGCCAGATGTAGTTTCTTGGAGACTAAATCCATAATAAAAAATTTAGAACATAAACATAAATTGCTCAAGTTGAGCAAAGATAGGCTCATTGTTATTGCTCCTAGTACGAGCAGTAGCCACAGGAAAAATAGGTTGGGTCAAAGAACTCAAGGCTTGGCATAACTATTGGAACATAAAATAAGACAATCAAACTTCTTCAAGACACAAGCCAACTTTTCAAGGTACTAACTCAAGTGATGTATGAATGGCATGTTTGATTGGTTTTATACAAGCAATCACATGCATAAATGAGAAAGAGAGAGTCAAGTAGATACTATATTATTGATTAATATTTTATGATAATTATTGAAGTCTTCATGTCTAATTACTCACTAACCACCAACATCTAATGCTATATAGTAGTCACATGTGAGTTATGACACAAGTTATTGTTAGTTTTTCATCACAATAAGCTAGCATTATGATATTAGGATCTTTTCACTGAGAGAATAACAAGCACAGCAATAAAAAATAAGCACATCACAAGAGACAAGAGACACAAAGAGATTTTCCTCAGGGAAACCATAAAGGAGAAAACCCCGCAACTTCCTCTAAGATAGAATCAACACCAAAACAGTAAGAGATCTCCCAAAATAGCAGTAGTCTTCTTTCTTCTGTCTAGTCCCAAAATTTCCTTCTCCAGTAGTGCGCCACACTTTGGGAGAGCAAGTGATGTATTTCACAAGTGATAAATAGAGAGACTCTCACTCTCTATTTATATTCATCTGTTCACTTGAATTGCCTTTTCACACGTAGGTTCAACCTAATAATTACTACTCGAGCCTACACCTTAATTAGTGTATAATAACTCAAGTGCCCCGAAACTGTGGGGACTTACCTAATGACTTGATATGACTTGATTACATTATTAATCCTCCCGATCGGAACATCGGGGCATGACCACATGATTCAAACACATAATAGAGACATCCCAGAATAAACATCGGGTTACAATATATAAGATACATAGAAGAATACATTCCGAAGTTACATATACATCAACACTCCCTCTTAACTAGGAAGGTATTCTTTCGACACAATTTTTAGCACTGGTCTTCTTCTCTGTATCAACTGGATCATCTCGTATTCAAGTCATCTTCATCTTCAAGTCATCATCGGATCTAGATCATCTCTCGATCTGGATCATCATCGAACATCATCACTAGATCTGGATCATCTCTCGATCTGGATCATCATCGAACATCATCACTAGATCTGGATCATCTCTCGATCTGGATCATCATCACTGGACTAGATCTGGATCATCACTCGATCTGGATCATCATCACTGGACTGGATCTGGATCATCATCACTGGACTGGATCTGGATCATCACTTGATCTGGATCATTACTGCTGGATCATCATTACTGGATCTGGATCATCACTCAATCTGGATCAACACTGGTGCTATCTCATGATTCTTCTCGTCGTAGGAATTTCTACAGAGCCAGCCCTTTTTTCATGCTGGTTGTAGGCCTACCCTCATGTAGGTCTTCTCCCAGCACTTACATCT
>LPNX010305229.1:1436873-1469764 GCA_001517045.1 Pseudotsuga menziesii | reverse complement strand
ATAAGCCAATCATCATTTCCATGAGTAATGTTACCTATGAGAGCTGATATCAGAACATATTCATCCTCGCTTGAAGAATCTTCACTTTCATATATGGATTTATTTCTGGATGGTTCATCATCCTCTGCAGCATGAGCATGATATCTTCTTTGGCCTCGTCTCCCTCTGGAACTGGAACCTCTATACTCATGTAGGTGTCCAATCCAGTTTCTTCAGAGAGATCAAATACTTCTATGCTTGGAATTTTTCAACTTCACCAAGCTTATCATCAAGCTATTGTGATAGATCATATTGAAATGAGAACCTCAAATGGAAATACAAAAGATTAGATCTTACCGATTTGAGGTGTCCGTCCTTGTCCCGAAGTTCGCTGATCTAGGGTTTGTCGCAGAAACCCTAATTTTCAAAACTTGGAAACTTTTAGATATTATTGGACAAACATATAGATATATTCAAATGGAGCTTTCCAATGTACTCCTTTTCTTAAAACAGTGGAGGGAAGCTCCCGAAACAGGAAGCCCTAATTTACTGATTTCTTCTGCAGAAATTCCTATTACTGTTTCTGTGATATCTCTGAAATTACTGATCCTATGTGTATGAAATTTAGTACTGAGGTAACCTCGCATGTCCCTGATCCAGCACCGTAGGTTTCATCATAATTGGTTTCACCATTTGGGATTTATGATCCTTTTCCCAAGGTGACCTGTTACAGGACTCTTCAAAACAGTGAAGTTGTATGGCATGCCACATGTCACTGGTTCATCCTCTGAGTCTGATATTCATACCACCGAACATACAGTCCGTGCCCTTTTTGTAACATCTTCAAGAATTCCATTTGGACCTCTGTAGCTCAATATATTGCAGATCTCCCCAGATGTCCTGTTCAGGGATGAATTCTAGAAGAGGCTGGAACCGTAACTTGGAGAGATCATATCTCCTGGAGTACAGCGAATCGGAGTCTGATTTTTTGACACAGGATTCATCATGATTTTATATTCGGCCCCTGAAATGTTCAGCTTCTGAGACTTCACCAATCTCAGAATATAGTGACTGTACCAAAACTTAGCAGTTTTAGTATTTAGGGTTTCTCCTAGCTCAGGGTCAAACTAGGGTTTGACTTTCCTGGAGTTTTACCCAACCAAATTTCTTGATCCAGGTCTCTAAACTTCGGTTTTGATGAGGATAATAACTCTATGCTGGTCTCAATCAAAAATTCATCTTCTGTAGAAAGCCCTAATTTCCGCATCGAAGACTGAAAATGCTCGGAATCAAATTCCTCTTCGACAGAAAGATGCGCCCTTCAATGGGGAGTCATCTTAGCATACTTTTGCTGAAAATATGTGGAGGAAGATCCAAAAAATAGGAAGCCCTAGTTCCTATAGCTGCACAATGTCTTCTTCTCAGGTTAGCTCTGATACCATGTTAGTTTTTCATCACATTAAGCTAGCATTATGATCTTAGGATCTTTTCACTGAGAGAATAACAAGCACAGCAATAAAACATAAGCACATCACAAGAGACAAGAGACACAAAGAGATTTTCCTCGGGGAAACCATAAAGGAGAAAACCCTGCAACTTCCTCTAAGATAGACTCAACACCAAAATAGTAAGAGATCTCCCAAAACAGCAGTAGTCTTCTTTCTTCTGTCTAGTCCCAAAATTTCCTTCTCCAGTAGTGCGCCACACTTTGGGAGAGCAAGTGATGTATTTCACAAGTGATAAATAGAGAGACTCTCACTCTCTATTTATATTCATCCGTTCACTTGAATTGCCTTTTCACACATAGGCTCAACCTAATAATTACTACTCGAGCCTACACCTTAATTAGTGTATAATAACTCAAGTGCCCCGAAACTGTGGGGACTTACCTAATGACTTGATATGACTTGATTACATTATTAATCCTCCCGATCGGAACATCGAGGCATGACCACATGATTCAAATACATAATAGAGACATCCCGGAATAAACATCGGGTTACAATATATAAGATACATAGAAGAATACATTCTGAAGTTACATATACATCAACAGTATATGCCATAATATTAACTGTATATAGAAAATATTTGTGTATACTCTAACATACCTCCTCAACAACAAAGGTATTATGTTTCTCTTTACCCCCTCGTAGTAGTACCATCACTTGCACCTATAAAATTTCCTATGACCGATTAAGATATGATAACGATCAGAGACCACTAATTTCTCCATGGTTGAAGTATGAACCACACTCTTTTCAGCCTTCACATTCTTGTCCTTGGCCACGGACCTTTGTAAAAAATCAGACCATGGTGAGCAGATTCCAGTATCTAAAATTTAACCTTAAACTATAGATCACTAATGCTGAAAACACCAATCAAAATTTCTGTTATAGAGAACTCAATATACAAACACAAGCTGCTAGGAAAGGAATAGCAAACACACTAATTTGAACACTGAAAACAACATCTGACTTTAATTATTAACTCCAAAAATAGAGGATAAAGACACAGCTCAAAACTCAGACTCCAACCTCAAAGAAGTGCACGTTGCTCTTCCTTTATAGACTAGGAAGAAGAGAGGTACAATGAATTTAGGTACATGCACAATAGAACCACTACTGGTAGTGTAAATCCTAACCCTAGTGCACCCTCCCCTACATGGATAATTGTGCCAAGTTAAGGTGCACCCTCCTAGAGATTTGTGCCCTTCACTTCAGCTAAAAAATCCTCATGCAAGAGAACTCCTGCTTACCTAGGGAACTGCACCCTTTATCCTAGTGCATGTTAATCTAAATAAAGAAAAACTAAATTAGTATTAAACTACTGAATTTAGAAAAGAAAGTGAAACCAGAAAGAGACAAAAGATGATGAATGTATGTTGTATTTATAATGGGAAGTTGTTTTCCCCACTATTATCGAGCTCCAAGTGTCTAAGGACGCTCATTTTGTCACGAAATTCTAGGTATTGGGATTAGATTTTGGAAAGTGGAACTGGAAATTTGCAACAGCTGACAGAATTGCAAATTGAAAGCATGCATTTAGGTGATAGAGTTTTCATGGCTCTTTCAAAGTGCTCAAAGCTGGAAGTATTTTATATGAGCAGGTGTCTGATTGTACTGATCGAGGTATTTATGCAGTTGCAAATGGATGTAGGAAACTGAGAAAAGTGCACCTTGATAGTGTAAAGCCCATAAGAATTGGTGAGAAAGGGTTACTCTCCATTGGAACCAAATGTCCTCAGCTGCAAGAACTTGTTTTGATGGGTTACTTCGGTTGTAATTTTGAATGCCTCGGCTTCCAATTGTCTTGTGCTGGAAAGAATGGCACTGTGTAACAATGATGGTGTTGGGGAGTTGGAGATGTCTTTTATTTTAGCCAAGTTCATAGCACTAAAGAAGATATGCATAAAAAATTGTCCAATATCTGATGATGGTCTTGTGACAATTTCTGGTGGCTTCCCTAATGGTGGCTCACAGACAGTAGGAGAGGATGATCAAAGTAGGTCTCTTGAGATTGGAGAGAATAGAGTCATTAGAGAATCAACTCATGTTCTATGCGGAAGTAGAGATCACTTAATCAAGACAAAATTGGTTACGACAACTTCCAATTTGCTTAGAGGGTATTTTTCCGGTGGCCAATCCCATTAAGTTTCTGAGATAGACATATGAAAGGAACCTTATTGTATTTTTATTGATTCCCTTTGAAACTTCTCTCTTTGCAAGGAACCTCTAGGACACATGAATTTTGTGAATATCCAAAAATTCTTATATCCATTCTTTGTAAAACCTTTATATTCTATCCCGAACTGGATTATTTCCAACAGGCCTGCCAACTGTAGAAGTTATAGTCTATTTTGTTTCTTTGTACAGGTTAATTTTTCTGTCTGATCAGATCTATGATAGGTAATTTGAAACCAGAAGCTCATGATGTATTTGTAGAACACTGGTGTTTTTTATCAAACACAACCATACATATTTAGGGTGGGTTCCCAATGCTTCTTAACAGGTGAGAAAACTTGAGTTAACAATTATTGTTACAAACGTTTTGACTTGTGTAGATGCATAGATGTTACTTTTTTATGTCTCTCAGAACTGAATTCATCTGGATAACTTAAGACAGAGGAACAATCTCGTTGCTTTTACCATAATCAATCCAAGCAGTCTGAGAAATGTAAATTCAAGCAGGATATCTCTCAGAAAAAAAATTCGAAGACTCTACATAGAATTGAAATGGAACTCAAGGCCAACTATGGACTGCCTTCTCATTCAATTTCAGTTGTATACAAGCATATTCATACTTCAACTGAGGTTGTATAATAGACTTCCAAGCTTAAAGTGTCGTTTTCATTTTTTTTTAAATATCTTTTTCTACCAAGTTTCTCCACTGCATATTGTTTCTAATATATGAGCCCTATGCCCCATCATTTCAAACCCTGAAAGATAAAACCAATGAATGATGGATTGCTACAAAAAAGGATTTTGGATCACAATGATGCTTCCAGACAATTTGTTTTTTCGCCAAAAATGCCAGAAACTAGAGTCAAAGCTGAGAAGATTCCTCACTTGTTGGAAAGCAGTCATGCACGACTTGGAGAAAGCTACACTGCGCTAGGTTTTGAAAAAGAGTTTAATGTTGTTTTGGGTGCAAGAATGGATTGTTCTTATGGGACTTATTAGAAAACTAAGTCTTTTAAACCCTTGGATGGGACCTATACAAAGATACCTGCCATTTCAGGATATCCTGGAGTTGTAGGATGTTTTACTGAACCCTTGCAAGCATTAGAACCTACTAGGAAAACAAAAGAAATGAGAATTCCTCCCTCTGTGGATAGTATACAATATCATAGAGGAGCTCATCTTATCACTGAGCATTCTATCAACCAGCAAGTACCATCAAGAAACTCAGAAACATGGTTGGGTGACTGCTTAGATACAGTTCTTGCTAAAGATGAAGATTCCCCAAGACAACTGGGGAACTTAAGTGAAACTAAACCCAAGAATGTAGTTCCCTTAATAACAAGTGACAAGGCACACTAGGCAGTCGATAAACTTAACATGGGTGGTTTCAATGAAAATCTAATTCATTTATCCCATGGATCTCAAGGCCACCAACCATGATTACTTAAAATCCTTCTTGAAGACGATAATGAGCATTCTGTTTATGTGCAACCAAAAGTTATGTCCAACTCCTCTTCTGATGGAGGGAAAATAAGTTCTGGCCCTGAAGCTACAACCTTTCCAATCAGTATTATTGATTCAAATATGGTTAACGTTTCATCTCCGGACTCAGCCACTTCAGAAACATTGCAAACCTCTTGGATGGTTGAGCCCACTGTCTTTATTTATTCATCAGATAATGATATTCCAACTCTGTCTGGTGGTAATTCAGTTTCTTTTAGCCTCCAATCTGAGGGAGATGGTGCTATCTCTACCCATGAAAAAATAAAGAAAGGTATGTCAGATAAGAATGTCAAAGCAGAGTTACAGAGTGTGGCAGAGAATGTGGTAGAAGTTTCTCTTCAGCCACCACTTCTTTCTACTCCAACGTTATCAATGAATGAATGGGCTTAGGTCAATGACGATGTAAAACACGAGGAACACACTTCAAATGGTAGAGTAACTGAAGTAGTGAAGGAGCATATTCTTATAAATGAATAGGTGTGTCTTTTTTATGGATATCCTACCTAGTCTTTAACATTCTTAGGATGTTTTAGCAAATGCATTTTGAAGTGCATTGAGCTGACATTTTATGTGTTCAGGATGCTAAAGTTAACGACTCAGATAATAATGAATCAACTAGTGATGCAGTCAATGTTGAATATGAAGCTAGTTCTCATCGATTGCAGGTTTTAAAATTTCAATATCAATATGCTAATTAATTGGATCATGATATTATCGTCCCTGTAATTTGGGCATTTTTATTTAAAAGAATCCTTTTGTCATATGTTTTTGTTAACGAAAAATAAAGAATGATGACCTTGAGTAATTGCAAGAGCTAGGTTTTGGCACCTTTGGAATAGTATACCATGGAAAATGGAGGGGATCAAATATTGCAATTAAATGGATAAAAAATAGTTTCTTTGTAGGAAGGTCATCCCAACAATAACGTTTGGTGGAATTATCAATCCAAAGTTATCAATATGCATGGTTTATGGTTTCTTTCCTATTAGTCGTGTGTTATTATGATGTGTAGTGTGCATAACTTACTATGGAATAATCTACAGAGAGCTGATTTTTCGTTCACTAATCACATAGATCTACTTCGAAAAAAATTACTACATCACTCCCTTGGTTGTTGATCATTGTGAATGAGGATACCACAGGCTGTACTACCCTCCAATAGATCAACCTCTCATTTCTTTTACCATAATCAATCCAAGAAGTCTGAGAAATGTATATTCAAGCAAGATATCTCTCAGAAAAAAAATTGAAGACTCTACATAGAATTGAAATGGAACTCAAGGCCAACTATGGACTCCCTTCTCATTCAATTTCAGTTGTAGACAATCATATTCATACTTCAACTGAGGTTGTATAATAACCTTCCAAGATTAAAGTGTCGTTTTCATTTTATTTTTTAAATATCTTTTTCCACCAAGTTTCTCCACTGTATATTCTTTCTAATATATGATCCCTATGCCCCATCATTTCAAACCCTAAAAGATAAAACCAATGAATGATGGATTGCTACAACAAAGGATTTTGGAGCACAATGATGCTTCCAGACAATTTGTTTTGTCACCAAACATGCTAGAAACTAGATTCAAATCTGAGCATATTCCTCAGTTGTTGGAAAGCAGTCATGCACGACTTGCAGAAAGCTACACTGCATTGGGTTTTGCATAATATTTTAATGCTCTTTTGGGTCCAGATATGGATTGCTCTTATGGGTCTTATCAGAAAAATGAGGCCTTTAAAACCTTGGAGGGAACCTATACAAAGATACCTGCCAACATGATAGTGTAAGTAAAATACACACTACTCTTGCAACTCTGACTTATAAAATGGCTAGCTTAAACATTATATGAAAGAGCGTAACCTCACCCTTACCCCAATAGGAGTTCGTTACTTTATATATGTATTCTTTGCCACCTAATTAACCCCACATTTCCACTGGCTAGCTCCAACATTACACAATATCCTACCTATGGCAATATTGGCCTTGAAGATAGAAAAGATGATAATTCTCCAATAAGCTATTTCAGGACAGCCTGGAGTTGTAGGATTTTTTATTGAACCCTTGCAAGCATTAGAACCTACTAGGAAAACAAAAGAAATGGGAGTGCCTCCCTTTGTGTATAGTATACAATTTCATAGAGGAGCTCATCTTATCACCGAGCATTCTATCAACTATCAAGTACCATCAAGCAACTCAGAAACATGGTTGGGTGACTGCTTAGATGCAATTCTTGCTAAAGATTAATATTCCCTTATACAACTGGGGAACTTAAGTAAAACTGAACCTAAGAATGTAGTTCCCTTAATAGCAAGTGACAAGGCACACCAAACAGTCGATAACCTTAACATGCATGGTTTCAGTGAAAATCCAAGTCATTTATCCCATGGATCTCAAGGTCACCAACCGGAATTAGTTAAAACCCTTCTTGAAGGAGATAATGAGCATTATGTTAATGTGCAACCAAAATTTATGTCCAATTCCTCTTCTGATGGAGGAAAAATAAGTTCTGGCCCTGAAGTTACAACCTTGCCAATCAGTATTATTGATTCAAATATGGTTAACGTTTTATCTCCGAACGTAGCCACTTCAGAGACATTGAAAACCTCTTGGATGGTTGAGCCCACTGTTTTTATTTCTTCATCAGATGATGATATTCCAACTCTCTCTAGTGGTAATTCGGTTTCTTTTAGCCTCCAATTTGAGGGAGAAGGTGCTATCTCTACCCATGAAAAAAATAAAGAAAGGTATGTCAGATGAGCATGTCAAAGCAAAGTTACAGAGTGTGGGAGAGAATGTGGCTGAAGTTTCTCTTTGGCCACCACTTCTTCCTACTCCAACGTTATCAATGAATGAATTGGATCAGTTCAATGACGATGTAAAACATGAGGAACACACTTCAAATGGTAGAGTAACTGAAGCAGTGGAGGAGTATATTCTTATAAATGAAGAGGTGTGGCTTTTTTATGGATATCCTACCTAGTATTTAACATTCTTAGGATTTTTTTAGCAGATGCATTTTGAAATGCATTGAGCTGACATTTCATGTGTTGAGGATGCTAAAGTTTAGGACTCACATAATGATGACTCAACTAGTGTTGCAGTCAATGTTGAAGCTGAAGCTAATTCTCATGGATTGCAAGTTTTAAAATTTCAATATTAATATGCTAATTAATTGGATCATAATATTATTGTCCCTATAATTTGGGAATTTTTATTTAAAAGAATCCTTTTGTCATAAGTTTTTGTCAATAGATAAAAAAGAATGTTGACCTTGAAGAATTGCAAGATCTAGGTTATGGAACCTTTGGAAAATTATACCATGGAAAATGGAGGGGATTAGATGTTGCAATTAAATGGATAAAAAATAGTTGCTTTGCAAGAAGTCCTTTCCAACAAGAACGTCTGGTGTAAATATCAATCCAAAGTTATCAATATTTTTAGTTTATGGTTTCTTTCATGTTAGTCGTATGTTATTATTATGTGCAGTGTGCATAACTTACTAAGGCATAATCTACAGAGAGCTGATTTTTGGAGTCGGTTCTTCTCTGTATCCTATGAAAACAGTGTTTATCAATGATTCAGATAGGACACTCATTGATTTAGGAACTAGAGATGTTGAGACCAATTATGATGACATTTCCCCTGTTGTTGTTGATAGAATGGTTGAATATCTGAGCGAACCAGTTGGTGCTTCTAATAATAATTCTCTATTTCATTCAAGTGTAAACCAAATGACTCAAGAGCAAGTAAGTTTGAATAGGAAAGTGGTATAATTTAGCAACAAATCTCCTGTGGGTCAGGCGGAGGTAGCGAATGTTTCAAGGTCTCCGATATTTAAGTGTAAGAGTTCCATATCACGAACTGCAAGCCAATTCGTTAACCAAAGTTGTTCTCAATATTTGTATGCAGGTTATGGATCAGTAGACATTTATAATGGAAAATCCTCAGTAGAATCTAGTACAAGTACTGGTAGGCACATTGCCAACAGTTCTGGGAATACATTAGTGTCTGATTCACCACCATCTATTTTTTCTTTAGAGATTGGCCACATGTCAGAGAATCCATGGAATGGGATGCCTAATCAGACCAGGAGTACTATTGGTGTACAAGAGTACATGGAGTGTGAAGGTTGGATGAAATATCACTGTTAAACAATAAAAGCATGGTTGTATCTCAAAGGAGCATGCACAATGGGGCTTCCTTACTTATAGATCATAAAAACTTACTGGATATAATTTTACCTCCTAAAGGTTTCAGAAGGCCAATTACTGCAATGGAATCTGCTACAGGGTGTTATGTTGAACTAATTAGAGGAGAAACTAATTTGGAATTAGAACTTCCAGATCCTAATAATGACATTTTTTTACATGTAACCAATAGATTTTCAATGCCTTTCAGTAGACACGTAGGATGTTGTTTCTGTTTGTTTAGATTGATTTTCGTTCACTGATCACATAGATCTGGATGGGAAAAAATTACTACATCACTCCCTTGGATGTTGATCATTGTGAATGAGGATACCATAGGCTGTAGTACCCTCTACTAGATAAACCTCTCATTTCTTTTACCATAACCAATCCAAGCGGTCCAAGAAAAGTAAATTCAAGCAGGATATCTCTCAGAAAAAAATTTGAAGACTCTACATAGAATTGAAATGGAATTCAAGGGCAACTATGGACTACCTTCTCATTCAATTTTAGTTCTAGACAAGCATATTCATACTTCAACTGAGGTTGTATAATAGCCTTCCAAGCTTAAAGTGTCATTTTCATTTTTTTTTAAATATATTTTTCCACCAAGTTTCTCCACTGCATATTGTTTCTAATATGTGAGCCCTATGCCCCATCATTTCAGACCCTGAAAGATAAAACCAATGAATGATGGATTGCTGCAACAAAGGATTTTGGAGCACAATGATGCTACCAGACAATTTTTTTTGTCAGCAAAAATGCCAGAAACTAGAGTCAAAGCTGAGCATATTCCTCAGTTGTTGGAAAGCAGTCATGCACTACTTGGAGAAAGCTACATTGCACTGGGTTTTGCAGAATATTTTAATGTTGTTTTGGGTCCAGGAATGGATTGTTCTTATGGGACTTATCAGAAAACTGGGGCCTTTAAACCCTTGGAGGGAAGAACCTATACAAAGATACCTACCATTTCAGGATAGCCTGGAGTTGTAGGATTTTTTACTGAACCCTTGCAAGCATTAGAACCTACTAGAAAAACAAAAGAAATGGGAGTGCCTCCCCCTCTGAATAGTATACAAGATCATAGAGGATCTAATCTTATCACTGAGCATTCTATCAACCAATAAGTAACATCAAGCAACTCAAAAACATGGTTGTGTGACTTCTTATATGCAGTTCTTACTAAAGATGAAGATTCCCTTAGACAGCTTGGGAACTTACGTGAAACTGAACCCAAGAATGTAATGCCCTTAATAGAAAGTGATAAGGCACATCAGATAGTCGATAACCTTAACATGGGTGGTTTCATTTAAAATCCAAGTCATTTATCCCATGGATCTCAAGGCCACCAACTAGGATTAGTTAAAATCCTTCTTGAAGACGATAATGAGCATTATGTTTTTGTGCAACCAAAAGCTATGTCCAATTCCTCTTTTAATGGAGGGAAAATAAGTTCTGGCCTTGAAGTTACAACCTTTCCTATCAATATTATTGATTCAAATATGATTAACATTTTATCTCCATACTTAGCCACTTCAGAAACATTGCAAACCTCTTGGATGGTTGAGCCCACTGCCTTAATTTTTTCATCAGATAATGATATTCCAACTCTGTCTGGCGGTAATTCAGTTTCTTTTAGCCTCCAATTTGAGGGAAAAGGTGCTCTCTCTACCTATGAAAAAATAAAGAAAGGTATGTCAGATGAGCATGTCAAAGCAGAGTTACAGAGTGTGGCAGAGAATGTGGGATAAGTTGCTCTTCGGCCACCACTTCTTCCTTCTCCAACATTATCAATGAATTAATGGGATTAGGTCAATGATGATGTAAAACACAAGGAACACACTTCAAATGGTAGAGTAACTGAAGCAATGGAGGAGGATATTCTTATAAATGAAGAGGTGTGGATTTTTAATGGATATCCTACCTAATATTTAAAATTCTTAGGATGTTTTTAGCAGATGCATTTTGAAGTGCATTGAGCTGACATTTCAAATGTTCAGGATGCTAAAGTTAAGGACTCGGATAATGATGACTCAACTAGTGTTGCAGTCAATGTTGAAGATGAAGCTAGTTCTCATGGATTGCAGGTTTTAAAATTTCAATATCAATATGTTAATTTATTGGATCATAATATTATTGTCCCTATAATTTGGGAATTTTTATTTAAAAGAATCCTTTTGTCATATGTTTTTGTCAACATATAATAAAGAATGTTGACCTTGAAGAATTTCAAGAGCTAGGTTCTAGCACCTTTGGAACAGTATACCATGGAAAATGGAGGGGATCAGATGTTGCAATTAAACGGATAAAAAATAGTTTCTTTGCAGGAAGGTCGTCCCAGCAAGAACATCTGGTGGAATTCTCAATCCGAAGTTATCAATATGTGTATTTTATGGTTTCTTTCCTATTAGTCGTATGTTATTATGATGTGCAATGTGCATAACTTACTATTGCATAATCTACAGAGAGCTGATCTTTGGAGTCGGATCTTCTTTGTATCGTATGGAAACTATGCTTATCAATGATTTAGATAGGACACTTATTGATTTAGGAACTAGAGATGTTGAGACGAGATATGATGACATTTCCCACATTGTTGTTGATAGAATGGCTGAAGATCTAAGCGAACCAGTTGGTGCTTCTAATAGTAATTCTCTATTTCATTCAAGTGTAAATCAAATGACTCAAGAGAAAGTAAGTTTGAATAGGAAAGTAGCATACTTTAACAACAAATATCCCGTGGGTCAGGGGGAGGTAATGAATGTTTCAAGGTCTCCGAGATTTAAGAGTGAGTTCCATATCACAAACTGCAAGCCAATCCGTTAACCAAAGTTGTTCTCAATATTTGTATGCTAGTTATCGATCAATAGACATTTATAATGGGCAGTCCGTAGTAGAATCTAGTACAAGTACTGACAGGCACATTGCCAACAGTTTTGGGCATACATTAGTGTCTGATTCACCACCATCTAGTTTTTCTTCAGATATTGGCCACATGTCAGAGAATCCATGGAATGGAATGCCTAATAAAACCAGGAGTACTATTGGTGTATAAGAGTACATGGAGTGTGAAGGTTGGTTTAAATATCACTTTCAAACAATCCAGGCGTGGTTGTATCTCAGAGGAGCATGCACAATGGGTATGCCTTACTTACAGATCATCAAAACTTATTGGATATAAGTTTACCTCCTCAAGATTTCAGAAGGCCAATTACTGCAATGGAATTTGCTACAGGGTGTTCTCTTGAACTAATTGGAGGAGAAACTGATTTGGAATTAGAACTTCTAGATCCTGATAATGACATTGTTTTACATGTAACCAATTGGGTTTCAATTCCTTTCAGTAGACATGGAGGTTGTTGTTTTCTATTTGTTTATATTGATTTTCGTTCACTGATCACATAGATCAGCTTGGGAAAAAAATTACTGCATCACTCCCTTTGTTGTTGATCATTGTGAATGAGGATACCACAGGCTGTAGTACCCTCCAACATATAAACCTCTTATGCTCAACATATCTGATGCAAACAAATTTGTCTTACATCTTTTAACACAACTAAGGGTTTAGGAATTTTGGTTCTGAAGTAAATGAGGTGTGCATGTATGTATTTGTGTATATATTTACATATTTATTGATTAGCTAATTCCTTTGTTCTTTGCCAAGTGCAGGTTGCTTGTCACTTGTTTCATCGGACCAAAGTAATTGCCTATGCTGATTATTATGAGCGTGCTTTTACAAATGGTGTTCTCAACATCCAAAGATGTAATGAGCCTGGGATCATGATTTATATGCTTCCCCAAGAAACTGGAAGTTATAAGGTTGTTACCTATCATGGTTGGGGTGCAAAATATGCTTCATTCTAGTGTTGTTATGGTATAGGTAATATTTTGTAACTATAGTCAAGTGGCTAGTTGAATTTGTAAATGCTTTATGTTGTAGTGCACTCGAATTTATGTCTAGTTAGTGAGGTGTAGTAATCCAAACACCTACATTAACAATCCAATTATTTGATAGTATTAATTAAGCATGATTGTTGTAATTTAATGTAGTAAACTGAATTGTACCATTGCACTTAGTTGTACTTAAAATATACCATTGCAAAATGGTTTATTATTTCTCATACAACAAATAACTGCATGAAAGATAATACATTAATGTGTTTTGAATTCTTAATTTGAATTTTATAGATTAGGTTTCCTATTTTGCACATGAACTTGGTTATTTTTGTTAGCTATTGAACATTGTAAATAATTTGCTTAATTTTTTTTCTACTTTACAGTTCATTGTTTTTCTACTGAGATTTTTTTATTGGATTTTGCAGGAGTGAACTTAACTAAGTGGGCCATTGAGTATGAAGAGCCTGTTGTTGAGGCTTGGCCATTGAGTATGAAGATCCTGTTGTTGAGGCTTTCAAGCTACTAAGTATGGGTTAATTGAAGCTGTTGTGGGATCTAAGTATGGCTTAGCAGCCAAGTACAAGTGGGATGGTTTAGCCATTGTAATATTTTGAAAATTCATCGACGTACTAGATGATTTTCATGTAAAGTTATATGGAGATAGTTTTTGAGAAAACTCATATTTATTGTAATACTTGACATTTCATATAATTTAATTTGTGCGGTTTAAAACTTATATGGTTGTACTTTATATTATTTTATAAGTGTTGTAATTAACTAATTAATGTGACATTGCATAATTCACATGTGTATTAGATGATGATAAATAATGTATGATTCTTTTTTAATTTAAACATAATATCGTATTAAAAATTTATATTGATTAATAATGGACACCATTAAAACTACTAAAATATAATAACTACACATAAAACGACTAAAAATGACTAAATTAGTGACCAATAAATGAGATTAATGACCAAAATTCGCATATAAAATGACCAAAAATGGAGATATACGTTATCAAACAATGAGATATAAATGACCAAAATTCGCATTTCAATGATCAACAAACAGTTTTGGTGGCTAATTTACGGTCTTTTATTACGCGACCAAATTTGGTCATATTCTAGTTTGTCATGTGGTAATTAATTTGGTCATATCTTTGGTCATTGATTCAAATATATGACCAAATTAATGACCAACTAACAAGCTATAAATGACCAAAATAAAAATGACCAATTTTGGTCGCGTACTAAAAGATCGTAAATTAGCCACCAGCGATCGCCAAACCAAAAGTGGTCATTGATATGCAAATTTTGGTCATTTTTTGGTCACTAATATCTCATTTTCCACTAGTAATGTATGTCCTACTTATGAGAGAGTAAGAGGTTCTTTCCCCTAATGCAGAAATTGAATAACATACACCCAAACTCGAAACTATAATTATGTTTCCTATGTTTCCAACAAAAGTGAAAAACATGTCTCTAGGAAGAAAATATAAGAACAAAACACTTACGATTTTCAAGTATTTTTCAATATAATAAAGAAGATCAAAACAAAAATTTATCTCGTAACTATGAAGGAAATGCAAGATCATTTTTCTTCTACTACAAGGATCGAAGGAAACAACTAGTAATCTCAATACAAGAGAACTCAAGACAAACCCAACACATGCACACAAAAAATGAAATGCAAATTTTCCAATTTCAATTAATACAATCCATAGAACAAAGCAAGAGGTTTCAAGCAAAGAAAGAAATGTGAAATTCAATGCAAGAAACATAAACTCTTCTTTGAATGCAAAGAGAATATAATTCAAAGATACTGCAGAATATACAATTCATGGCCCCCCTAGCCGTGAGGGGGAATTTTTTTCAAAATTTCACTTCATTTCCCTTAAAAATCAAGCTAAAAACACCCCCAAAATCAATTAAAATGGGTCACTGAGAACCTACCTCGACGCACTATGAAGGGTTACACCAGGGCATCAGCTGCTAGTCGGTGCTCCTTGTCTTCTACTGAATAGTGTTAGCAACGCACTATGCCTAAGAAGAAGAGGTGTAAGCGGTGCTAGATGGCAATGAGAAAAGGGCATCAGCAGTGGTCCGACACTCTGTCAAGCACACCTAGTTGTGTTGGAAGATATTGAGAACCAAAAATCCAAATAACCTACAGGATAAACCAATGCGGATCAAACTATATAGAATGTACGCAAAAACACAAACCAAAGAAGGAAAATGAGAGTGCAATAAGGTGGATCACTCACCTTAAATATTTAAATAAGTAAGAAAACAAAATTCACAAGTTTTTTATCAAAAGTGACATCAAAAATTCACAGAACTGATTGGATATGCTCCAGATCTGATTGGATATGATCCCCAGTATGGTTGCCAATTTTGTTACCAAGAATATTTCAATCAGTGCGGACACAATTTGTTCCCCTAGCCTATATGGTGAAAAACTAGAACAAAAGGACACAATGATGTATCCTCTCCCTAGATGACTAAACTACTTGAATGCTAATCTCTCCTTACTTCGAGTTTGGAAGGTCATTCTTGTTTTGTAGATCCTTATGTGATCGATTGTACCTGCAAAAAATACAAAAAACAAGACAAAAGATGAGAGCAACAAGATAAATTAGTGATCTATGCTAATGATAAAGAAAACTAGTAATAAACAATCAATATCAACATGAATCAATATTTATGGGAAAGGGAGACAATTTTGTATTAAAGATAAGAAAAGAAAGGTACAACCAAAGCCTTGATGTCGGAGCATTTATTTTACAAGATATTTGACTCACTCACACATACACTATAAAATATGCAACATCTCACTCACAACCACTCTTTCTATGCCTCATATACCATACTTGAATCCAACAGCATGAGGATGTTATCTTGGTCTCCCCTTCACATGGTTCATGTAGCTTGCTTTTATAGGTCAAAGGAATCCTAAATGGGTTGAAATATTTTTGGAGGAAGGTAAGGAATGATCCCTAGGGGTTAGGAGGTGGAGTTCCAGCTTTCCCAAGTAGTTAGGATCATCTTCCATGAGATCTTTTACCTAGAATATTCTTGAATATTCTCTTTCTTCCCTTTTTGGACTGTTGGGGCTCCCTGTAAACAGAATAAGTGCATTGGTTCTCTTTGTGGTCATGTTATAGGCGCCATCGATGCCTTATGTCAGTGGACAATATGCATCAGGCATATCTGACACCCTGTTCTAGGAAGAAAGGTGTGTCAGACTGCCTAGGATTGAGCAGTAAGGTGAATGTTTTGGCCAGGGACTTCAAGGGATTGGATCATTAAAATAGTTTTTAGGTGTAACAGTGGTAGACAAACTAACTAAGTTCTCCCATTTCTTCGCCATTCTATCTGACTATTTAGTTGCACAGGTAGTAGAGTTATTTTCAAAGAGATATTCATATTACATAGACTATATAAGACCATCGTTAGTGACAGAGACAACAAGTTCATTGGCACGTTTTGGCATGATATTTTTAAGTTGGTGGGTACAAAATTAGCTACCAGCATGCGTTATCACCCTTAGAGTGATGGAAAAACATGTATAGTTAACAAATGGATCGAGGGATACCTGAGGAATTATATAATAGGGAAATAGAGAACATGGGTTAAATGGTTGCATCTTGGATAATATTTCTATAATACTACACATCATATGTCTATTGGGATGACTCCTTTCAAAGCATTGTATGACTATGAGGCGTTAAATTTTGTAGACTTAGTCTTTGGAGATAAAAGAGCACCTAAAGTAAAAGATTGGATTCAGGACAACCAGGATATTCTCAAGATACTTAAAGAAAATATACAGACATGCACAAGATCAAGTGCAGTTTTGAGGTAGGAGACTTGGTATATCTGCTACTATAGCCTTATAGGAAGTCATCACTCAACAAAAAGGGAGCATAGAAACTGAAGCCTCACTTCTATGGTCCTTACAAAATAATCAAAAAGGTTGGAGAAGAGTCTTACGAGCTCAAGCTTCCCAAGGAGAGAAAAATCCATAATTTGTTCTATGTGTCAAGTCTTCAGAAAACAATGGGACAACACATCACTCTATCCACTGAGCTACCTCCATTGGATAACGAGGGTCTCATTGTGTTGATTCCAAAGAGAAATATACAATTCCAAGAAATAAAGTTAAGAAACAGGGTAATCTATGAATATTTTGTACAATGAAAGAATTACCTATGAAAGATGTTGCATGGGAAGGAGAACATGTATTATAACATTCAAGTTTACAGTTGCTTGAGGAAAAGAAATTGCAAGTGGGGAGGACTATGTTTTACTCTTCTAATTAAAGCATCAAAGACACGTGTTTTAACCTATTTAATTCCCATAGGTTCGAGTGGGTATTGATAAAAAGGGGAACTGGCCGAGGAATAATAGTACCCAGAGAATAAAAGAACATCACTTCAATGCTATTATGTCATCAGTAGATTAAAGAATTCCATCAGAGTGTTTATCAAAAAACATGTGGAGCATGTAGACCTTAAATCACCTTGAATTCCTCCAATGAGCAATTAGGTTGAACGCATGCAAAGTTAAGTCATGCAAACCTCAACTCTATAAAAGAGGATAATTCGAATCAAAGAGGAATCTATGATTATTATTCACTTTGAGAATTGGTTTTTGAGAGATTGGGCGGAAAGTTGGGGTTGAGGGCATGATTCCTTAGATATCAAGTGTTTTTGGAAGGTAAATATATCTTCTATAATCATTTCCAAGGTAGATCATGCAAATATATCATTTTTTATTCGAATATTATTCAGTATTCGTCAGAGATCCAGCACAATCAAAGCGCGAGAGAGATTTATCTTACAAAGAGACATGAATTCTTTCATGGTAGAATTGAATAGCTGGGGTATTTGATCCAAAAGACCTCATACCTTATGCATGTTTCTTCCATTCTCTTCAGAAGGTCTAGTTACCCTACCCAATGATTCTAAAGGATTATCTTACACATTCAAAGTGGTAGAAAATCATTATAGCAAGGAATAGGGTGCATTAATTGCATGGAAAAATTCCATCTATGAGAATGTAAAATTCTAGACATAGTATGATCTACTATCCAAAGAAATCCTCACAATACAAATAATTTGACAAAATATGCTAAAACAGTGTAAAAGAGGAAAAATAACACATAGAGATGGTGCCAATAGTATTGATTTCTATTAATTTACAACATGTAAACATGTATGGAACATGATTATATTACATTAGGAGAAAATCATTAGCCTTTAGAGGCAAATTAGTGGCATGCAAGTGGCAGGCTTACATTGGACCTCAAAACCCCCCTAGGTGGACCAATAGGCTCTGAAACCACCTCAAAGAGTCACGGATGTATATGTAAACTTTGGGGAAGCATGATTGGTCATAAAAAAGGGTATAGTAGGCATGGTGGAGTTCATGGATGAGTGGGAGTGGCTCTAGGCAGTCACAAATGGTCCAAAATGGCCAAAAACACTCAAATGCAATGCATAGGTGCCCCTAGTCAGCCTAGATCTTTGATTTAAGGAGTAGGAGTACCCCAAGGGACCAAAAGGTCATTAATTAGGGTGAATTATCTCTTTATTGTCCAAAATGAGGGTGTTGGGTGCATTTAACGGTCCAAAACCTCCAACAACCTTAGGAAGACACCATAAACCAAGTTTGGACTATGAAACATAAGTGAAAATGAATGAGACTATGGTACTAGATGGTATGATTAATATGGTACTAGGTGGTATCATGTTCTAACACACCCCCTTAATCCTGAATTAGTGTAACCACATCAAATTTTGAGGCCTTGGAAACTAAGGCTCAAGTCACCTCTTACAAAATCTTATTAGTCCATATAACCAAGGTAATAAGGAAAACCACATGGGAATAAAACCTCCCCTATAAAATGGACATGGATCCAAAATATGAAAGTGAATATCAGTCATTACCATGTGTCACCCACCCCAAGGAGTGATCTAAGATAGGTGAATGTCTTCTCTATGAAGCTCTTGGGCAATATGCCTGTTTGCAAAAACCCACCAACAAAGCCTCATCGACAAGGATTCACACTCTGTCGATGCCCAACCAATGTGATATCCCTGAGCACTAGCCCAGATAGGTTTAACCATGCTTGGAAACACCTATAGAGTGGATGAAGTCTCACTCGAGATGTCGAGGGAGATCTATTGGAACCAAGTTTCTGGCAGTAAGAAGGAAGGACAGGGTAGCAACGACTCAACAGCATGACCCTCAGATTCTTCAAAGATAGTTAATTTGTATTGAAGAATTCATCACAGATCTATCAAAATAACTAACATATTGCTAACATATTGCATCAATTACTTATTCATCATAGTAGTGTCATTCATTCATACAACAGATTCAGTAAACATCCATCATTGACATCACACCACATAAAGACAGGAAAGAAATAAGAGACAAGATCAATTTAGGAAAACATCCATCATATAATATTACTTATGCACAATAGATCCAAGTGATACAGTACTTCTCCACAGCAGGAGACTGATCACAACCCAAGATTCAAGAGTTGGTCAACACAGATAGAGCCAAAACTGCTCAAGAACAAAATGAAGCTACAAGATCACAATCAGATCACAAAATGGATTGATCGATTGATCTTTCACCTCAATGATACTCCATTTACAATTGTAATTCTAACTCTATATATAGGCTTGCACCTTTACATCTAAGGTCCACTTCTAACTAACTTCTAACAAACTAGTGACCTATATCCACAAAATGTGGTCAATTGGTACAAAATTGCATAAGAAAGTTCAAAAATGGTTATTCTTTCATCTATCACGTTGATTTTGTCTTGCGTGGTGTCACGTGAGCTTGCACAGCCTTCATGGTGTTGCACAACTCACTTACCCAAACCCCTACCAACAGGCCCCCAACACAGTCTTGGGGCATGTCCTCGACCCACTTCAGGTAGACAGGGTGTCTTCCGCGATCCTGAAGAGCAAAAACCATCACATATGCATTAGTGTACGAACGTTTCCAGATTCTCCAATTTGTAGTTTAGCCGTAACGATGTCCTTCAATGTCAACTACAACAGATTTAAGCAAACTTCTAGACTTATGTAACCGTCAATTCCATCGTGCTCCAGCTTCGATGAATACTACATCCTTATCCATTTTTTGTTGTCCTTCAATAGAATTGTCTGTCGGCCCAGTCTAGAGCCCCACATCTGGCCGCTTGGTCCTTCCTTGTAGTTAGGTGCAGCCCGCATCTGTCCACTTGGTCTTTCCTTGCATTTAGACTCATCCCACATCTTCCCACTTGGTCCTTCCGAGATCATCCAGCACTGCCTGAAGGACCCGGGTCCCTGTTCCTGCAGACTTAGTCAAATGCAGCAAGAGTTTTGATCCCCTCTGGATTCCTCATGTGCGTCTGAGTCAGCACCTCATACCGACATGGAGAACATAGCCAAGGATGACTTCACCAGAGACTTCTATCTCCACCATACTAACCCGTGTACTCACAACTTGTTCATCAATTTCTGGTGAGACAGTATTCTCACTCATAGGCTTCCCTGTGTCCAGGGAGCTCTACATTGCCCGTTCGACCACCACTGCCTTACACAACGGAGCTTCCTTCAACAACCCAACCTAACTCTTCTGCAACTTTTCTTAGTATACGACTTCCTAATCGGGTTCATACAGCTACCAGTTCTCAACTCATAATACCAACTTCGACTAAGTTTCCATTATAATTCACTCGGATGCACCGTTATGACTGGATCCTTCATGTGTGTGCTAAATATACCGTCGATTCTTCCATGCTTTCATTCATGTGTGCTATCATTAACTTATGATGTTAGCCATACCGTCGTTTCCTTCTTTGACATTTCTCGACTGTATCCATCATTTCCAAATCCACCATGTCCATCATTACCAAATCTGACATTAATGACCCCAAATCCACCAACAATCTCATCCCACTAATGGTCGTATTGGTCATAAATGTGCATCGCTTCACCAAGTGCCATTGGATAAATGTTTTAAATGTCTATATTTATTAGTGATTTGACCAACTCACAGCCCTACGACTGTCGTAGGTGGTCTCCCTCATAGTGCTACTGATTTCTATCCTTGTGTAGCCTCTTCCTTTGTGCTCGCCTTACTGCTATCTACCTAGTATATATATATATATATATATATATATATATATATAGATAGATAGATAGATAGATAGATAGATAGATAGATAGATAGATACATATATTACCCTTTCACAGTTCCTCAAGCATTGCGCGACTCGGGCCCTGTCCTATAGGGCTTCAAACGGCTGCCATTCACAAGTTTCGACAGCACCGTACCATCTAATTGTTGTAATTGAACTGCGCCCCCAGAAGCAATTGAATTAACAAGATATGGGCCTAATCTATAACTTACCTGGATGCTTCATGAACTTACTATCATATAATAGCACCAAATATCCCTATGTAAACTGCTTATTCTTAATGTGGTGATCATGCCACGCCTTCTGTAGATCCTTCTCAACGCGGTGGTGGAAACCTGCGATAAAGTGGTCCTCTTCAAGTTGGATCAACTGTGTGATGCGCTGCTCTATTTCTTTCACATTATCTATGTCAGTCACGGCAGCAATACGCAGACTAAGAACAATGTATTCCATAGGCATGACTTCCTCTTTCCCATATACCAACTTGAACTGTGTCTATCTCGTCATCCTTTTACAAGTGGTGCGATATTCCCACAGTACCACTAGAATTTTCAAATCCCAGTCATCGCGATTAGCATTACATACCTTTATAAGTGTGATTTCCAATATTTTGTTGAAGGCCTCGACAGTCCCATTCACTTATAGATGGTATGGTGTGATTTTCTTATGCTGCACCTGCAACTCCTTGGTTAGTGCTCTCACCATTCGATTGATAAAGTGATTTCCTTGGTCACTCATCAATATCCTGTGACATCCAAACCATGTCACAATATTCTTGAATATGAACTTTGTTGCGGTCGCAGCAGTGCAGTATGCAACTAGCATAGCCTTCGCCCACCTTTTCAGATAGTCAGTTGTTGTAATGATGTACCATGCACCAATCCTATTTCCTAGTGGATTAATTGTACCCACAAAGTCCACAGCCCATTTATGAAAAGGTTGTAGGGTTACCTGTGGCACAAGTGGAATCTCATCCTGCCGTGATGATTTGCTGATGCGCTGACAAGTATCGTAGCTCCACGCATAATCTGTCACATCATTATGTAAAGTAGGCCACCATAACCCAGCGCACAACACCTTACACGCAGTAGCCCTTCCTCCATAGTGGCCTCCCTAGATTCTTGCATGTGCTTCTTCTAGAATAGATCCTTGCTCATGTAGTAAGATGCACCGTCGTAAGATTTCATCTGGTCCAAGTTTGTATAATTTCCTAGCAATCAGCTAGAAATCCAAGGCCTTCACTACCAACTGCTTCTTTTGACTCATCGACAGGTCCTCTAGGGAAACTCCAGTTTCCAAGAACTTAATGATTGGAGCATAATGGTCATCTGCAATATCTACCCAGAACAGATGCGCATCAGGAAATCCATCATCAATATTGGTAGGTTCTTCTCCTATCTCAATGTGGGACAGATGATCAGGTCCAACATTCAACCATCCTAGATTCACAATTATCTCAAAGTCAAATTCTTGAAAAAGTAGTAGCCATCGACAAATATTCCCCCCCAACACAAGATTATTGACCAAATATTTCAACGTAGAGTGGTCCGTGAACATTTTGAAGTGACTACCCAATAGATAGTGCCTAAACTTATGCAGTGTGTAAACCATGGAAAAGCCCTCCCTTTCAGTGGTTGTGTAATTTCTTTCAGCAAAAGATAACTTCCTATTGGAAAATGCGATTGGATGATCCAAGTCTTGCTTTCCTGGCTGCGCAACTACTACCCCCAATGCAATAGAAGAGGCATCGACATGGACATGGAACTCCTTGTTCCAATTGGGGAATACAAGTATAGGCACCGATGCCATATTGGCCTTCAGTGTGTCGAAGCTTACTTGACACTCTTGATTCCACTTAAATGCAACATCCTTCTTTAAAAGCTTCCCCATAGGGGCAGTAATCGTAGTGTATCCTTTGATGAACTTGAGATAGTACCCCATGTGTCCTAGCATCTCACGAAGCATATTCACATTTGTCAGTGTGCTGAGGCCTGGAAAATTGCAGGCAACAACAGCAAGGAATTCTCCCCAGTCAATCTTCCCAACTAGCCCGTGACTGTTTGGTATCGAGAATCTGTCTGGTTTATAGTCTGGATACTATAGGTCAAGTAACAAAAATTAAAAGATTTTACTGGTTGCGGCCCAGTTCACTTTATATATTTTTGTGTTTTTAAGTCTAAGTATGATATGCAAGTTCCTATCTAAAATGCAGATTGATAAAGAATATGAGGAGTGGTCACAATGTGATGTGCAGGTTCTTACCTCTCGTCTTAGACTCTCTCGCATCTGAACCACACACAGCAGGAAATAAAACTAAGTAAGTTGTCCCTAGGGAGTGAGATTATCATTTAATGAGTAATGTATTACTATTCATGCATTAAGAAAAATCATAGGTAGCTGCTCTTTGATTCAAAACACATAAACATGAATAGATGGATGAACAACAAGATAGCTCATTGTTTGTGAAAACATTCATTACTCATAGTGGAAATTATCATAAAATAAACTAGAGAACATTTATAAAAGAACATAGGTTCAACAAGTTAGAACGATATCATAGTTAATGAATAAAAGATGAAAACGAAATAGTTCCCCTTCAACAACATCCATTGAAAAGCATTTAAACATTCCACCAAAGCTTTCTCGAACAGGCAAAATCGTAATTATATATTGCAAAACGAAATAGTTCCTCTTACAATGTGTTCTCACAAGTCCAACTGGGAAAAAGTCCCCTTTCTATCTAACACTCCTATACTTAAACAAAAGGCAAAACCTTTTGGGCTGCCCCAAATGACTTCTGGGCTTCCCCAACATTTCATCTCCCAAAATTGTCTTATATTGAGTGCTCATACAATTTTACAATATATTACATTTAAACAAACTAATAAAGCACTTAAGTAGAGGGCCCCGCTTGATTATTTAGGAAATTTTTCCATGCTTGGGCTTCTGATGCTATGGTTTCAAATTCAGAAGGCTCAAGAAAACAAATGTTGATTTCAAACTTTGTAGCCTGATTTTTAACCACTTCAATTCTTGCTGAGCTTAGGCTTAGTTGATCCTCAACCAACTATACATTGACCGCTGGATGAGCCACTTCATCTTTCAAGATCTGTTCATCCAGGATCTTTACTTGTTGAATCCTCTGCTCATCCTCTTGATATTTGTTCTGTAACATTTTTATGAATGGCTCATGTTCTGGAAATGCATCTAATCTCTGCTCAACAGCCACCTAGCATCAGTTGTAAGTGATCAGCAGCCTTCTGCTATACTCGATGCAAGCTCCCCTCATTTTCTTTACAGCCTTCTTGAACTCTTCTGTTGTATTTATTGCAAATTCCAACAAGTCATAATCCTGCTTCAAGCCTTGCTGATATTTTGCCGGTAAGTCTGCAAGAATATTTTCATTGGCCTCCATCCTTCCTATCCTTCTCGTCAGGACTTCCAAAATGTCCTGAGACCTATCTACAAAATACGAGGTGGTTTCCAAAATTTCTTCCAATCTGTTATCCACCTACAAAACTGTACATCTTTCTTCTTCTATGGATACCTGCAGCTGGTGCATTTTGCTTCTTTGTGTTAGGGCATGCTCTTTGTAAGGCTGAATACTGGTTTGTTGTTCCTTAGCCTCTTTCAAAGATGCTGCTAGTGAATCAATTTGTCCCTTAAACTCTGTTGCTTGTACATGAAATTGTTTTTCTATCTCCTCCATGGTAGCCCTTTGTGTTTCTAGTTCCCCAACTTTTATTTGCAGTTGGTCTCTTTCTGTCTTAAGGTTTTCACATGTTGTTTTCAGTTCATCCCTTTCTATTTTGTGCTCCTGATAATCCTACTGTACTTTTGCTAGGCTATCCTGAGCATCTCTCTTTCTCTTTTCAATGGTAAATTCCAAAGACATCTTGTCTACTTGGAGGGATTGAAACTCTTCTTTTGAATATTTCACTTCATTACGCATGTCTTCAAACTTTCTCTTCAATCTATTGCTTTCATCCCTCTCCTTCCTCAGAGTGTCCTTTAATTAGGTAGCATTTTTCCTTGATTGCTCAAGGTCTGTCATTATTTGATCTACATTATCTTCAGAGGCATGGATTAATGCTGCTCCAGCTCAAATTGTCAGCCTTGGGTCCTTGTCTGTCCCATGTACCAAGGTTTTATCAGTGACCATCATCCCCGATTGTCCACCGATCTCCACCTTTTTCTCAGTTTTGTTCACAATTCTCTTCTTTTCTCTGTCATAAAAAATGGTACTGAAATCTAGGACTTCCTCCCCTTTCTTCTGTTCAAAAGGTATCAGCCTTAATTCAGAAACAACCACTTGTCCTACATTTCTTCCAGCAGTTGCAGCAGGCTCTTGAGAATCGGGACCATCCTGATCTTGTACTTCTTGAGTGTCTGTAGCGTCAGAATTTTGTTGATCTATTGTGGAACCTGTCAGCTTCAGACTTTCAACCTCCTTCTTCTTTAGCTCTTCATCCTCTTTCTTTTTCCTTTCTTCTTATTCCTTCTTGGCAACTTCTTCTTCCTTTTTTGCAGCTTCCTCTGCATTCTTTCCTACTTCTTGTTAAGCTTTCTTCCTTTATTCTTCTTCACTCTTAAGCCAACTCTCTGCCTCCTCTGCTAGTCTCCTAGCATCTTCTTCTCTTTTCGTAGCCTCCTCTTCATCAGCTTTCTTCTGCTTAGATTGGCCCTTACCACTTTTAGTGATGATCTTCTTTTTAAATCTTTTTCTTAATGCAGCCATATTTTATGCATTTCTGAAAATCTCTTCATCCTTATCCCACTGGTTTGTATATTCAAAATGCACATTAGCTTCCTTGCAATGTTCCACAACTTTGTTCTGAGAATCATTTCTATGGAAGTTCATTTCCCCAAAGTGGAAATACTCCAACTCCTATAGAAACTCGTCAGCTTTTTTAACTTTTGAAAACTTATAGCTTCCTAGTTTGAAAGGTATGGGAGGATAAGTTTCCTTCTTGTGCTCGACCAGAAAAATCCCTATACCATCCAGGAAAACCTACCTGGCTACTTCTTTATGCATGACAAAATCAGTGGCATACTTGGGGAGCAACGTAGGTGCCCTAGAGCAACCATACATTCTAATATACATCCCCTAATCAGTCAAATAATAATTAGCATACTCCTCAATGACTTTCAATGCCTCTTCAGACATACAGTTGCATTCTTTCAAGAAAATCAACGTATACAAGGGCATAATAAATTGTTCACAAATTTCTTTATAATGACTGTAATATTTGTGTTCCCATAACAACTTGTACGCTGTGTACACAGGGGTTCTGTCCCTGTCTCATATGCACCTTAGTCTTGGAAATGGCTGGGTGCATAGTATACAATCGATTAATATGGAGCTCATGTAGAACTCAGATTTTTTTTGAGACACCCCTCCCAAAGCTAAAGCAATGCAAGCTGAGAGACTGTTGGACACAATGTTCTCCCAGTTGAATATAGTCCCTTGCATGGCTACGTAGAAGATAATAGGAACCCATCCTAACTTAAAACTTTTTCCGTGAGCTCTCCCAAAAATTATGTTCAGCATTAACGCAATAAACCTATAAGGGGTTCTTAGAGTAGATGTGTCATATTCCCTTGATGGCCTAGTTCGAAAATTCTTACCAGGTATCATCATTCTTTTTACTGTTTCAACCAGGTCTAGGTTAATATCCTTCAACCAATCTTCAGTTAGGTAAACCTGGGCTTCTGGTAAGTGATAAGATAATGATACATAACTAGGGATGTAAGCAGCATAGCCCTGCTTGGTAGTATTGGCCAGAATCATAGTAGTCACGTCTACCCTAGGCAGAATCCATCCAATCACTTCTAAGCATGGGAAAATATCAGGCCTGGTAGCTATCTTCATCAAGGCATATTTTTCAATATTAGCATATATTGTTAACTCTTCAAACCCAGTATCAAGCACCTCCTAGTTTGAAATCAGTCTGTAAATCTCGCCCCACTTGTAGTCAGGTTCCACACCGGTGGTGGATCTAGTATCTTCATAAATGTACTCAACCTTTGTAATAATTTCCACCTCAGGATCCCCTTCAGTAATAGGAGCTTTCTTTTTGTTGTCTTTTTGACATCTCATCTTTGGAAAAGTTTCCCTGTCATAAAACAAAATGCCTTTAGGCTATTTGGGGCTGTTAACTAGTATTCAAAGATCGAAGAAAAAATGGTATAAGCATTTACCTCGGTCGTATTTTCCATAGCTAAATCTATGCAGATACACAACCAGGACTAACTAGCAAATATGTCTACAAAATATAGGTCCTGAAAAATCCTAAGTCATGCCCGCGACTAAAATCAACATGATCGACAAAAGGCATCATAACCTCGCTAACATTTAAAACTTCTACCGGTGATACTAAACACGACAATATGTGAAGAAAAACTAGTCTGATCAAAACTAAAACCCTGGGCATTATCAACTTCAAGTATAATACGTTCTAACTCCCTGGTCAAGAATAAATCCCATCAAATGAGGCTTATCCTCGAAAAAAGTGACCCTAGTTCCAAAACACGTGAGCAACTAAATCACCAAATAAAAAACAAACCCTCCAGCATTTCGAACAAAACCAGGGTAAACACCCACCAACTGCAAAAGAAAGGAAAATTCCCCACCCTCAAATGGCCACACGCAAACCCATAAAAATAGGTGCAGATAGCGTAACGCTTGTCTGCACCAGTTTCCTAAAAAGTCGGAAAAGGTTTGAAAAATCATAACGGCTCTGCAATAATCACCAAGTAAAAATGAGAAAACACCCCTCTGTCCGCTAACTGTCAAAGTGAACCACCATATATGCTGATAAACCCATACACATATGCCCATTGACCACGACGGGAAAAGCCTAACCAAGGACGAGACCCTAGTTCCAAAAACTCAAAAGAAAGGGAAAAATCATGGTTGGCCTACCTAGAAATGAGTTGTGTAGTCGACAAGGAGAATCTGAAAGCTTCCATAGTGACGCCACCCACAAACGAGCTCCCGACAGCTAGGTACAATTCCCAGTTCAAAACGACAAGGACAGCCCAAGCACGAGTACGCAGGGATAATAATAGAATAATTCCCAATCCCACATATACATATATATCCCGGTGAAAACACTCGGTGGGAAAAACATCACAAAACGGGAGACGGGACAACTAAGGTATCGGCGATCAACCTACTACAAAGCCACAATGGCAGGCGACAAAGATGCTACAAGTTCCACAGTGCAATGAAAACCGTCGGTGAAACACACATTAAAAATCCCAGCATCGGAGCTCAAAATGACTATAGTCTCGGACTATTAGTATGTTACAATGCCGCAACAATGGAGGCTACAAGGACAAGAGGTTCCGTAGACCAGTAAAAAAGACATAGAAAAAAAGAACTAATGTTAAGCGAACCGTCAGCAAAATAAATCATACACATCGGTGAAAGAAAAACTATAACGTGGAAGTTTAGTCCGCTCCGAAGCCGCAACGGCGGAACTCAGATTGACTAAGGCTTTTGAGACTGACAGTGATCAAAAACTTATCCTCAACTCAAATGTCCAAAATGGTGCCGATAGCAACAAGAACAAAAACACAAAAGCAAACCACGGGATCAGGAAAGGTCAAAACTTTCGTCACGGTGCTTTGCAATTTTCCATCTGAAACGTCAGCAATATGAAGTACAAGTGCTCCGACGGTGACAAAATAAAATGCTGAAGAACAAAGTGCATCGGCTGAAAACACAGTTTTGGATCGGGTCTCTATTCTATTGAGCCTCCGCAATGGCAGCTGTGTAGGTGACTACGGCCCCAATTCATAACTCAAAGCACTTCCGACAGCGAAGATAAGAAATCACCATAAGTCACAAAATAAGTCAAAAGGCAGCATCAGCATAAAAGATGTTCAATCAACAATCAACCTCAAAAAATGAAACTCGCAGTAAAGGTAAGCAACCCCAACAAAGTAAGCAAGACAAAATTTAAAAGGAGGGTCCCAATTTTTTAGAAATTTGGGAAATAGTTGCAGCTGGAACAATTGGCGATTAACTGGTGAACCCATATCTCTAAATCAATTCTTCCTCAAGTAACAGACTGTTTAACCATAAAAACAACATGTTGAATTCTTTTAGCTGTCTAGATTTCCCAAATGGAAAATATATGTACTTTTAAACAATGATGATAGTCCAATTTTAGGAACATGGAAACTAAAATCTCAAAGTCAAGATAACTCTTTTGAGGCCAAGAAGATGAGTTTAATTTTACCTCTGTCTTTGGGTAACTTCCATCTTTGACACCACAGGATTGTAACATATGGTAAACAGAGATATTTATTTGTTCCTCATTCCCATGCCATTTTGCACTTTGTGTGCTTGTGAAATTTTTGTCCTTTTGAGTCCTCCTCATGCCTTTCTTTCTGAATTTTTATTCAGGCTCCTCTATCCAGAGTGTCCTTTTGTGTGAGAGATGTATTTAATTTTCAGCTCACAGATGGAGAAGAACTCTTGGCAATTTTTTATACTTATACTATTCGGTACTTTGCTTTGATAGATATTGCTTATTTTAGGATTTTTGACTCTTATTAGCCCTTAGGATTTCAATTGATGGCATGGGATCGTTTATATATAATATAATGTTTACCTTGCTTCCTTTCCGTGGGTCTTTTGCTGTCACCCCCTAGGACATTTTAGATGTGAAATGGATGGAGCCTCGAAATAGTATTCCAAACCTTTTGATCCTGAGTGATTTTTATGGATTAAGTAGGACTTCAATGTGTTCATAGCCATTTAGGAAAACTACTTACTAGAATAATTTCTATCAAATCAAACAATAGTATACAGTCTTATACCCAAAAATTTCAATTAATTCAGAACTCTGATGCTTTCCATGCAACCAAAAGTTTGCCTCTTTTATTGAAATCAAAAAATTAATTTTAACTAAAAACAAGCAGCAATCAACCAAAACAATTTATTTATGTACAAAGCCATTTAGAAATAAAAACCAAGAAAAATAAAAAAACTGAGAACTAATCCACTAACTAGCCAGTTCTCTGGCCACCCCTAAAGATCTGGCAACTTGTATGTTAAGAGGCTAGGCTTGACTACAAAAAATGAGAAAGACCTAACCATTATCTAATTCTACTGTTCTTGAAACAAAAACTACATCTACTGATTTACAATCAATCTTATCAGCCCGTGAATATTAAAGGAGATCGGGTTGGGTGTCCGATAGGTTGATGGCTTCTCTGATGTAGAGTGTCCCGGTTCAAGTTCAATCAGATAATTTCCTAATACAGAATTTACTAATTCATTTCTTTCTTCCAATTTCGTGAGAGTGTGTTTCATGTAGGGCTCTCTTAATATTTTGATCTGACCTGGGCTTCCTTTATGAGGCAACCACAAATGTGACCAATCTGAACAAAATACCCCTTTAATCTCGCCGACCAGTCTCAATTCAAAATAAGTCCTGTAAGATCCCCCTCCCACCTTGAAGACCTAAGAGTGACTACGACTCGTAAAAATAGAAGTAAACCGTAAATGTATCCATGAGGAATGGAAAAACCCTCACCACATTGAGGCTACTCTCGCTACAAGTTAATCAAGGAAACTTGAGATATTCTAATATTATTATAACAATGAAGAACATTATATGTATGACGGAGATATACATTTGAGGTATGCATTATTGGAAGAACATGTAAGGTTACATATAAACATGGAGCGTTATATGGTGAACCAGACCTCATATGCATAATAGTGGAACCCTATATACATGATGTTGAAAGATTATATATATAGGTTGGAGGCCTACATATATTTGATATCGTATGTTGAACATAGTAATGTTACAACATCTCATGGTAAAGAAAAAAACCTCCTACCTACCTTATATGAGAAAACATACATATAATAATGGAACCTTTCACATATATGTATATATATTAGTGGAGAAAAAACTTATATGTATTGAGACCCGTATATTTGAAGTCTATGGTGAATAAAATAACATATAGGGTTACCTATAATGGTGAGACGAGCCTCACATACATGTATTGTATGTGGAACTATATGTGTGTGTGTTTATGGTAAAAGGGTATATACATATATATATATAATTAGGAGACATACATGAATATATATGTATATTAGACAAGCCTCCTACTTATATGATCTGTATGTGAAGCCATACTTATATATGATTGGAGAATTGAAACTAGGATAGCCAAAATGATTTCTTATATATATATATATATTCATATATAGGTGGCTAATGCTCCTAGGCCATACATAATACGGATTTGACCAGATAGATTGGCTTTTATAGATGGGCTTGCACCCTCCGCCTCCTTTAAACTCGTGGACACATTTTGGCGCTATGGCTTTCCCCCCCCTCATCCATCGAATGCAGTACTCAACTTATTTAAGATGGATGCTCACGAGATGAGTTTGAACCTACCTTGAACGTGATTCTCCATGTCCTTTCCTGCTGGCGTACAGACCAATGAATGACGCTGACCATAATCTGGTAAAACCAACAAATTCAGCAGAAGAAGGTGGGCATATTTGGAACACGATGCCATATTTATGGAGTGTTATATTACCCTGAGTAATAGTCCAGGTTTTGTGCCTGTCACCTGTTTTCTAGCTGATTAATTTTGGAGGCGTTATGGTTTTCTCCTGGATTAAATATTCACTACTGAGAATCATAAATGGTGGAGAGGTTAACTGCTCTAACTTATAGCCACCAGTTGAGGAGGGCGTTACCTGATCACCTAATCGTTGATTATGGAGACGTTGGGGGAAATGGCGAGGATTTATATTTGAGTGTTGAATGAGGTTTGGGAGGAGGAAAAGGAGGGGGGGACCGGCCTTATTGGTTTTTTGGCAGGAATCCGCTCGGGGAAAGAGGAGAATGGTCTCTGAAGAGGTTGGTGAGGAAAATGGTGTCTGATGAGGATGGTGCGAACTGGAGGAAGCTAGTCGCTAAGGAGCAGTAATTGGTCACGCAACCGGCGCCTGATATGAATGGATTCTAAATGATAAGTATACCTTATGCTCCTCTGTTTGTCTGGTTGTATTGAGTACATCGATGTATATATTCTTACATATCCCCTGCCTGTGGTATTGTTTCCTTTAGATAGGGTTTTGATTAACCAAGTCTGCCCGTTGATGTCGTACTGCGATTAAATGGTGACTGGCCTGGTTTGAAAGCTACTTGCCAACGTGGGTAGACCTCCCATGATATCCCTTGCCTTCCAAGGTGCGTTTGGTAGACCTCAAGTACTGTTTCAACTTTTTGATAGACATCTACCCCTTTTTACGGTGTACTGGATATACCCTTCGGCCGATAAACTAATAGTGAAAAATCACTGAGGCTGTGATTCTGTCTGTGCAAATCGGTGTAGCCTCTTCTTAAAAAGAAGCCAAACCTGTGGTTCGGGGCA